>CM067494.1:24323965-24377070 GCA_034552555.1 Semaprochilodus insignis
GGCTAATGTTGTGCAAGTCGTGTCATTTTGATGCTTGTGTTTTGAGACTTTGCAGCGCGTTTTTAACTTGCAGTGCGTTGGGCGTTCTCGGCCACCGTAGGTTGGGAACAAGAGAGTTCAAATCTTGAAATCGGACAAGAGAAAATTCTCCAATCAGGATTTCCTCCAGCCATTGTATGTAGGTAGATACAGCCAAGTGGGCTTTCCCATTGCTTTGAGCTTCAGGAGCTGGAAAGAAGGTCTTAAACTCTGAATTAACAACCAATTTAACTAGTACGTGATAGGGAAATAACACACAATAGGATCAAATGTCCCAAAAATAGGAAATATTTAAAAGCTATGTTTTTACATAATAACAAATTGTCGCTGTCCAATGAAAATTTTTGTCCATTTTTGTCAATTTTTACTTCATTATATTATGCATCATGTGAACACAGCAGCTGCCATTTACACTGTGAAAACTTCATGATGAATGGACCAACAGAAATGGCCTAAAATTGCTCTGAAAAAAGTCTGACTTACGTTAAACTTAAAGTAGGTTTGCCCTCTCCTGTAAAGTTACAATTTTGGAGATACTTGTTTTTCTTTGGTCACTGACGATATACTGGATGTGGATCTTGATGTTTCTTTTTTGGAATTTCACCATATTGTTTGCTTCCCGACAGCAACAAATAAATGAACTGAACTTTATCAAGTGACTTTCAACAGACAAGATATTCCTTGATCCACACAAAATGGGAATATCAGGCATGCTGCTTTCCGTTTTGGCAATTCAGGAAATGAAACTTTATGAGAACTTCCATATTTAACTGAGTTGCTTGGAGACGCTAACATCCTCCATGATGGCAAATGGATCATTCTGATAAACATGTGCCAAATATATGTTAATGTCCGTTTGCAAGCATCAAATAGAAATGAGATGTCTTTTACAAGATTCAAATGCGCACCAAAATTAGCTTAGTGCTAACATATGGTACAAATAATCCCACAGAGGTGCTTGCAAAAATTAGCATCATCGTAAATATGAGCTAAAAAAAAGCTACAAAAAATCAAGAAGCTAAAAGGCTAAAACAAACAAACAAACAACCAAAAAAAACACATCTATGATGATGCTAACCTTTGCTAGCACCACTATGTGATATTTAGCATTCTAATAGCCATGGTTTTCCACTTCCTGCTATATTATGTGGAATTCTGAAATTAATACAGGATCTGAAATCCATAAAACTCTTAAAAAGCTTAAAAAGAAGAACACCTCTATGATGATGCTAATTTTTGCTAGCCCCGCTATGGGATAATTAGTATTCTAATAGTCATGGTTCTCCACTGCCTGCTATATTATGTGGATTATGTGGCTTTATGAAATCGATACATGATCTGAAGACTATAAAAACCAAACCAACCAGACCAAAGACTTTTTTTGCACCTTTGTTTTTAAGGGGGGTATATGGTATGATACAGCATCAGTAATGATACATAAACATGTGGTCTGCTATTGGTAAACATTTGTCAGCAGCAAATCTTTCTTGCTTAGGCATCAGGCTGCTTCGTGTTAGTGCTGGGGACAAAACGGGCTGTAATCAGTCTCAGTCTGCAGTTTGGAAACTATGTATTCCTCCAGTGGCCTACACTGTGAGGATCAATTTGATGTTGCATAAAGGTCATTTGATCCTTTTTAAAGAAATGGAAAACTCTGATTAATAATTCATTCATGCATTGATTCAGCTTGACCTTTGCGTCGCCAAGCAGGTCAATTATCTTATGGAGAAGGAAGGGGGGGCGGGGGAGGGGTAAGGAACATAAATGGAAGTGTTCCAAACGTTCTATTAATGTTCTAACAGCCACA
Source organism: Semaprochilodus insignis (assembly GCA_034552555.1). Lineage (NCBI taxonomy): Eukaryota > Metazoa > Chordata > Actinopteri > Characiformes > Prochilodontidae > Semaprochilodus > Semaprochilodus insignis. Next base: position 24,325,812 of record CM067494.1, read on the forward strand.
TTCATCATGGTTATGGGTGTGGGGAGAAGGCAACAGGAGCGATGGGTGATGTTTTTCATCCAACGCTGACAGCTCGCTGTTTACTTAGCCGCTAATGCCAGCTTTAGTAATGCCCAGAGGTGGAATAATTATAAGAGAGGGTCGCGATGGTGACCGCTCAGCCTCTATATCCAGGAAGAGATGTAAAGTGTGGCAGAGCTGTCAGGAGATCCATGGGCTGGAACAGTAGCGAGACAGGCAGCGTCGGATCTTTGGGTGCCATCACGAAAGCAAAGCCAGGGGGAGTTGAGGGTGAGTTCAGAGGCCGTCGTCAGTTCTCTGGAGTTAAACAAACAAGCGCTGTATATTGTAGGAGCAGCTGTCACTGGAGATAAGTTTTCTTCTTCCTTTCTTTCTTTCTTTCTTTCTTCTCCACCATACCCCCATTGCTAGCTCAGCCGTTGTCTCGCCTGTTATGGTTTGACTGAATAGACAGTCTACCTCGAGAGAAAGGGAAGAAAAAGCAGAAGCAAATTGAGCCTTTTGATCTCTCTCAAAGGACGGCAGTGCCCATATGAAGGAAAACTGAGAGGTTCTCACTTTTAATAACTACATTTATTTGATTTATAATGTAAACATATCTGTCATTTGTACCATTTACCTCTTGGTCCATAAGGTCTATAAATGGAAGCCAACCTTTAAAAACAGCTTAAATTCATTATTGTTGCAATGCCACCATTAAAACCAGCACATTCTCATATAATCACCTATTCAGTAGAGAGCAGTTTGGCCCCGCCCATTTAAGCTGAAGTTATAAGGACCATTTGAAGCTGGACTTAGACATGAAAACTCAAGAAACAGTCCCCTGTAAGGGATCCAGAGGTGTCATTCCTATGAGAAAATGTTGCCATGTAACATGTATTCTGGGGCTTTCAGAATTATTAATTAACTTATTAACTAATTCAGATTATTTAGTCAAACAGCAATGCAAATTCATGTCTGAAAAAAGTCATGTCTAAATATATTACTATATTACACTTTTTTTCTAAGTATTTTTTACATGATATATTCTAAAAACTATAATTTCTATGCACTGAAGGTTTTTCAAAGTTTTTCAAAAACAACACTTTTTTTTGTTATCAAAAAAAAAAAATTTGTTCTCTGCTACATATGCTAAATAACATAATGTGTGTATTTTTTAATACTATGAAACACATTCACTTCATTGTCCGGTACACTGTATATTAAAACCTGCATGAAATGTGAAAGTTTTCACCAACATAACAAGACACAAAGCAAGTACCGAACTTTCTGTATGTTTACTTTATCCACAGAAAAAGGTTATGAACTTCTGGAACCTCCTTTTGCATGAATGGTTTCTAAAACAGTAACTAATTTTCATAATCGCTTGTACATAATACTAATAAACAAAGAGTGTTTTAACAGAAAGGATATACACTGATTAACAGCACAGTGCACTTGTAAAATGATTTCATAAAGTTGAAACAGTTGAGGCCACTATAGAAACAAGTCAGAAACATTACATACATTACATAGATTATACTGTATGTAATACTGTACATATTACACATATGACATACATTTTATATGCTAGCGGTCATAGACAGAAATTACATTTCTTAGTTTAAGACATACATTTGCATAAACACAGGAAAAGTTTTATTTTTTGGTTGAGTCTGTTATACCAATAATAATGAATATGTTCATTTTTCAAAATTAGATTAGGCTAATTGGTATTGGACAATTGAAATCCCAGAAAACTACATTTTCCCCAGATATATAGATCATCTACTAATGAAAAAAGAAGATCAGTCAGAAACAGTGTTTGATTTGGTCCTGGAGACACTGAGCATCTTTACACCAGCCACCCTATTTAGGTTTGGTTATGTCAGGATAATGATCAACTAATACAATAAATGATCAATTGATAAATGCTCAGCTTCTATAAACTCTGTGTTCTGTATAAACACATAAAAGTGAGTGTGGTGACATACTTCTGTGGAGCTACAACACCTGAAAAAACATGTCCAGTATAACAGACTTGGCAATGAGCAGGATAATGGCATACAGTGCTATTATAGGACCCCGATTATTGCAGCTACAGCACAAATGTTCTCCATCAGTCTCAGGCCAAGACTAAATGGAGGTTCTTGTCTTGGTTTCTAGCGATGATAAGTAATGCACACTAACACATTGTTATTCTCCATTTGCAAGCTATTGAAGAATGAGTTCCCACTATTTGAAAATAAAAGCTTCACCTCTTAAACATGGTTTTCTTTTTCACTCTTTTTTAGTAAATTTATATGAAAAATAAAGAAAATATACTCCTCCAGTAAGAGTTCCTCCCTTAAGACCGCCACTTGAGTAAAAGTACTTTACCTTCAAGTATTTACCTTCTAATGTACTTAAGTATGGAGAGTACCAGTAGCATGATTATTATGTCTCTAATGTCCTATTATCATTTCTGCAACAAGACTCTTAATCAGCTCACTTTAGGCGAAGAGACTCTAGTGTCTCTCAGTCCACCAGTCTTTAATAGAAGGTTATTAATTAGACTGACACTGACGTCTATTCAAATCATCACAAGCACAGAACACTGAAGGAGAACAGTTTCCTTTAGCTAGAACCGAGCTCTGTCCAACAGGTCAGAACAAGCTCAAAACAAAGTGACCACTGTACACTGATTGGTGTGCTCGCTTCCTTCGTTTGGGCATGTTACGTTTTTAGGCTCACATAAGCCAAAAGGAAGAACAGATACACCAACACTACTTATAGTACACTAACACATTACACTTACTGAGTTACTGTCCACCAACACACTACTTACAGTACACTAACACATTACACTTACTGAGTTACTGTCCACAACACACTACTTACAGTATGCTAACACATTACACTTACTGAGTTACTGTACACCAACACACTACTTACAGTACACTAACACATTACACTTACTGAGTTACTGTACACCGACACACTACTTACAGCACACTAACACATTACACCTACCGAGTTACTGTACACCGACACACTACTTACAGTACACTAACACATTACACCTACCGAGTTACTGTCCACCAACACACTACTTACAGCACACTAACACATTACACCTACCGAGTCACTGTCCACCAACACACTACTTACAGCACACTAACACATTACACCTACCGAGTCACTGTCCACCAACACACAACTTACAGCACACTAACACATTACACCTACCGAGTCACTGTCCACCAACATACTACTTACAGCACACTAACACATTACACTTACCGAGTTACTGTCCACCAATGCACTACTTACAGCACACTAACACATTACACTTACTGAGTTACTTTACACCAGTGGTTGGCTTACCGAAGACCATTAACTGCTGCTACTGTGCTGTTGGGTGGGTCAGAGAAGTGGTCCCATATATAATCTCTATGGCAGACTAATAAAGCCTTACAACATCCTGAGGCTGAGTCTCATATAGTCATGTTAAAGTGAACAAGCGGACCTCATGGAGGAAAATCAAATACCAGAAAACGTAGAATATGGGCCCTCGCAACAAAATGACAAAAGCGTCTGTTATTATTAAGATGACAGGCATTTGAAAACATGTCAGAGAACAGCGCCGAGAAAAACAAAGGGAATCTGGACGTGGAATGATCGATTCCATAATGAATTCCGTAATGAATCATCTCAGTTACAGGTGGCTGGTAGATCAGAGCTGAGAGGGTATTGCTTTACAGTGCATTCAATAATATGTGGCGTCGCAGATTGCACTAATGAACAAGATGCCACTGTGCTGTCCCTGGGCGATCATATTCCACAGACATGACACCATTTATTGTTTCTTGTTTCTGTACTGTTTATGCACTCTTGCTCTACTGCTGACTAATTCCAGGGCTCCAGCTGACCTATGAAGTTATTCAAGTTTGACCCAACATGTTCATGCATGAACGACATTACCCACTAGATAGCAAAACGGATTCTGCCACTTTAGGGTCAACTTTGCTGCAGAACCACATTCAAAGTTTATCAATGCTGTAAAGAGAAAGGTCTAAGCGTTTTTGTAAGGCCAGTTATTATATGTCCATGTATTAAATCTCCAAAATGGTAACTTTACATTAGCATCATTTTTGGTGTTTAGCCTTGGAATGTCGTTACATTTGTTGAAGAATGTATGCTGACTCTTTAGGACTGACTATATTGACTTGGGACTCAAGTTGAGACTTGCCAGTACTGACTCAGGACTTGAATCAAGACTTGACATCCTTGACTTGCTTGCTAACCCTAACCCTAGATATACTTGCTGCTTGGCCATGCGTTTGCTCAGACAACCAGCTGCATCATGAACATAACTGCTCACACACTTGCCTATGTGTTGTGCATGTTACTGGTGGCTTCCTCTAGAGGGCAGACCACTCTGTCCACCATTTTCCACCCTTCACAGACATAACCAGTCTCAGATTTCTCTGGTGTTTCTGTGTGTACCGCACCTTGCGTACGAGTAGCATTTCTGAGGACAACCGACATGCCAACCGGACACAGGATATGCGAGGCAGCGGCCATTCGTACGTGAACACATGGTTAACAGCAAGCATATCTCTAGCCTTAGTTGCAACGTAGTCACTAGCACTGATATACTCTCGCTGAGCACTTCATTAGGAACATTTGTACATCCAGGCATTTGTGCAAATATCTGTCAGCCATTCAAGTGGTAGCAGTTCAGTACATGAAATCATGCAGGTATGAGCCAGCAGATCCTGGTATTGTTGACTTCAGTGATTCTGACCGCAGGCTGGTTTAGCAGATCTTCTGTGATTTTCATGCACGATAGTCTCTAGAGTTGCCATAAAGTAAAACCATTAAGTGAGCAGCAGGAAATGGCTGTGGATGGAAATCTCTTGTTGACGAGAGAGGTCAGTGGAGAATGGCCAGGCTGGTTCGAGCTGACAGAAAGGCTATGTTGAGTCAGATAACCACTCTGTACAATTGTGGTGAACAGCCAAGCATCTCAGAATGACTAACCATGATGCGGAAGGGCTACAGCAGCCAAGCACATCAAGTTCCACTTCTGTCAACCAAGAATGCAGAGCTGGGGCTGCAATGGGCACAGACCCACCAAAACTAGACAGCTGAAAACTGGACAAAATGTAGTCTGAACCTCCACTTTTGCAGAGACACAATGACAGTGCCAAGAACATGAATCCATGGACCCAGCCTGCCTTGTGTCAACAGTCCAGGCAGGTGGAGGTGGTGTAATAGTGTGGGGCATCATCGTTTGAATGTCACAGCCTGTTTAGGTACTGCAGCTGATCATGTGCATCCCTTCATGCCCACAGTTTACCGTCTTCTAGTAGCTATCTCCAGCATGATCATGCACAAAGCAAAGCACAAAGTCGTCTCAAACCGGTCTTAGGAACATGAAAGTGGTTCTGTGTTCTTCCATGGCCTTCCCAGTTACTGCATCCGAATCTTTTTAAGGAGATGTGCAGCATGAAAGTGCCCCTGAAAAATCTGCAGGAGCTGCATAATACAATCCTTTCAGTCGTTTCTCAAAGTGATGTTTCCAACATCTTGTGGAGTCCATGCCACGAAGAACTGAGGCTGGCTGAATAGCAAACGGCGACCCTACCCAGTATTACCATCTTGCGCGTAATGAAGTGCTCAGTGAGTGTATAAGGAAGAATAAAAGAGAGAGGGACTCACAAATTGCTGTAAATGCCGTAGCCCATATTTTGTCCACAGCGGTTTGTCTCAATGTTGGCCTAACAGGAAACAAATAAACAGTAGTAGTTTTGTTCTGCCAGGACTTCAGGGACAATAATGAACTCTCCAGATTGCAGTATGCGGAGAGTGCTCAGAATGTATGAGCGCTCCGTCGGTGTAGGCTAATGGAGTCACACTGTGCATCAATGCTAGCGAGCTAGGAGAGCGGTTTCTGTGCGCTGTAACAAGTGGTCTTATTTAAGTGCGAGGATCTAATGCATCTTGGCTTCTTAAATGAACTGCAGGCTAGGGCCGCGGCAGCAGGTTCATAATGAGTGCTTAGTGCATGATTAGTGATCTGATTGAATGCCAGCCCCATTTATTACAAGAAAGATGCAGGGAGTGAGTCTCTCTCTTTCTCTCTCTCTCTCTCTCTTGCTGTCTTTGGACGTGAACCCTAAAGCTTTTCCCACATCTTAGTATATAATAAGCAAAGATTGAGCGCTTGCATCCTAAATGTCAAATGCGTGTTCTTATTTGTTCATTCTAAATGTTAAGTACAGTGCCTCTCTCTTTCCTTCTCTCCCTCTCTTTTGCTATCTCCCTCTTATCCTCACTTTTCTGCCACCACTGCCATTGTAAATTGCGATATTATAAACTCTTCCCCCTGCAATATTTCTTGTGCCTGAGCTCCAGCTACTCCCTGTCCCCTACTACTGATAGTAATGTTTGTATTATTAATACACATAGGCTTAGCAGCTGTATTGACGTTCCTCTGCGCCCCGGGTCCTGCTGCTTTGAAACCTAATCACTTAATCGCTGATGAACTTAAGATGCCGCTCATGGTGATATCTGCTGGCCCTGCATGTATCAAATATTTAAGGCCTAGGATCAGCCTAACAGTGAGATAAACAGCCTTCTATCAACAAGGAGGCTGAAAACTGATCCTAGATCAGCGCTGTAGTCTTTTATAAGTGCCTTTCAGTCAAGGTGAACCAAAGTTAACTACAGGCTTATTATGCTGCGTTTATTAATTACAAGTCGTATAATTCCATAACTATACATCATTTAGTTACTATGATGTGAAGTAAATACGTTATGTACCCCAAAGCAGGTTTCATTTGGAAAATATTTTTAGCCGTCATCGACTAAAACTAGACTTAACCTAACAATAATTCAAATGTGACTAAAAACCAATATTCAGTTTAGTCTAAGACTATAACTACGGTAATTCAAAATCAGGTGCCGAAATTGACACTGACCAGAAGATATTAGAGGAGAATATAGTCTCATTGGTCAGGAAAGACGGGAAGATGGATAACCTCCAACATACAGCCAAAAGACACTCATCATCAAAAGAACAGTTGCACCCAGAAGGAAGTGAGGGATTGCAGTGCTGTTGGGAAGTAAGATAAAGGTTACCAGGAACAATAAATGATGATAAATTTAGACTGATATGGGCAATATTTACTGAGCTACACATACAGAAGTAGTATCTATCAGTATGGTGTTGGGTTGCCATGTTTGCTAACACAACATGCCAGATGTCTCGACATGGAGTAGTAGAGGTTCCTAATGGTGTCCTGTGATAATCCATCCCATGCAGCTTGAATATTCTACACAGTTCCTGCAGATTGTGCAGTAGGGGTGGAGATGGAGTGACACCAGGCCTTCTGGATGTGTGATAGCAAACTGCTTATCTTGCCCCTGACCACAGTGCCTCCACACAGGGTTTCATTGGTCGTTTCCACCAAGACAAAAGCGGGACTCATCACTGAAGATGACCCGCTGCCATTCTGAGTCACTCCATAACAGTCTGGCACGACACCATTGCAGTCTTTGTCATAACAGTCTGTGTGTATGTAGTCCTGCATCTTGCAGCCATCTGCCAATGACCCATGGAGGGCATCACTGTTTCTGAATATCCACAATCATGGCTGTTGGGTCAGTCAGGTACAGCGATAAGGCCCATCCCTGCTTATGTCACAACTTAAACCATTTGCATGTCTCATAATGTCAGATCTACCCACCAAGTTTCATTCCTGTCAGTTGATTCCTTCTGGGTGCCGCTATTTGTGCAGCTATTCTTTTGATGATGAGTGTAACTAAAGACTGGCTTCCATAGAAGGTGAAGGTGCTTGCCTTGGCCTAGCCAGTCTTCTAACCTGTATCCCCTTGAAAATGTATGTATGATTTTGAAATTGCGTGTCCCAGCAGAGCGACCTTCATAACCTTGGTGAGCTAAAGAAGGTTTGCCAAGAGGAATGGGCCAAAACTGAACCACAACACTGCAGAAAGCCAATTATTGCCAGCAACTTGCAGCTCTGAACACTGTAAAAGGTCCCTGTACATTTTGCTTCTCAACTAATTATGTCGTGTAGCTTATATCATTATAGGCCACAGAAACCGGAGCATCATGTCGCCTCAGTGTGTGAGAGGGATATTTGTCATCCGCTTTGCAGGGTGTGAGTAACACATTTATGTGGATTGCTGACCCAGGCTGAGCTATATTTGTTTTTATGGGTTTCACTGCATAGGTCCTCTCACAGGTCAGTGCTTAGAGAGAGCCAGCAGAAAGCAGTACGAACAATGCAGACTGGACAAAAGCATCAGGAATCTGGCAAACAAATACACACACACACATACAGACACACACTTTCTCTGCCACACTTTCACTCTGTCGATGTGTTTATCTGTCTGTCTATCCTCTCCCACGCACACCCGTGCACTGTTTCTCTCCCATAGTCACACTGCCAGCCGCCCGGCTCTCACTGTTCACTGAAACGATGCAGGACATTTTAATTACTCCACACGCACTGCAACTTGTTTGCTCCATCTACTGGTGGGAAACGAAAGACCTATTTAGCTGTTGTGCAAACTGGATCATAGTGGAGGAGTGCAGGGTTGATACAATTGTGTTTGCATATAAGGGCGATATCCTACTTTTTTTCTTTTCTTCAGTCTATTTGCTTTAGATTGTCCCCCTTATGATGTTTCTGTGCTTTATATTCCCAAAACAGCTGATGTTTTTCCAATTTCTCTCCATCCCTTCAGAACCAAACTGTGCTTCTGTTCTGTTATGATGTCTTTAAGATTGATCTGTGTAAAGGATTCTTAAAACCAATGTTTTCTTACACTCATTGTCAAAAGAATAGCTGCACAAAGAGCTGCACCCAGAAGGAATCAACCGACAGGAACGAAACTTGGTGGCTAGGTTTGACATTGTGAGACATGCGAATGATTCAAGTTCCACGCTCAGCTGCACATGTGATGTAAGCAAAGACGGACCTTATCGCTGTACCTGACTGACCCAACAGCCTCAAATACAGACATTTAGTGAGCCTTAATGCCCTCCATGAGTCATTCTGTTAGAGCCAGCACCACTGACAGGCGGCTGCACGACACAGGACTACATGCACGCAGACCCTAACAACGACTGCCCTTAACACCACATCCACATCAACAAAGACTGCAACGGTGCCGTGCCAGACTGTCATGGAGTGACTCAGAATGGCAGCGGGTCATCTTCAGTGACAAGTCCTACTTTTGACCAACAAATCCGTGTGTGGAGGCACCGTGGTCAGCGCCAAGATGAACAGGTTGTAGTCACGCGTCACACATCTAGGCCTAGTGTCACTCCACTCCTACCGCAAAATCTGCAGGAACTGTGTGAGAATATTCAAGCTGCTTGGGATGGATTATCACAGGACACCATTAGGAACTTCTAGAACTCCATGCCGAGACATCTGGCATGTTGCATTAGCAAACATGGCGGCCCAACGCCATACTGAGAGACACTACTTTATGTGTAGCTTGATAAATATTGTCCATATCAGTCTAAATTTATCATCATTTATTGTTCCTGGTAACCTTTATCTTCCTTCCCAATATCACTGCAATCCCACACTTCCTTCTGGGTGCAACTATTTTCTTGGTGATGAGTATATTAGGGATTTGTTCCTAAATAAGAACAAAATCTATGCACACTCAAGAATCTACTTCTTTTCTTAGAGCTTTTCTCAAGAACAAATTAGGAACTTATGAAGATTCTGGTGAATGAGGCCCAGTGAGTAAAAATGGGCTGTTCCTGCATCTTAACTTCCATCGAATTAGTAAGTGAGTCAATATTTATTTTACTTAGATTAACTTCAGTTTTTAAATGACAAATGTTAAGAAGTCTAATTCACAGTGTTCTGATGAACAGATGCTAATGTAATGGTAATTGTGTGCATAATGTGTCAATATTTTACCAATGGGACACTCCTTTATGAATTCCCTTTCTTGCGTGCTTAGCGCCGCATGCTCAGTGCAGCTACGATAGAGGCCAAAAACCATTAAAGCACAAAGATTTGCCAAAGGTTCTTCTCTTTGTTTGATAAATAATTAAAGATGATTCAGTGCTGATATTGCCAAAATGGCTTTATCATTCCCCCAAGCAACAGAGTGTTTCAGGAAATACGTTCTTTTCAAAAAATCATGAGCTCTGTGTCTTAAGAAGGTTCTTATGTTTGTGTTCTTGGAACTCCACCAGGATGCTCTTTGAAGAGCTAGTTTTTCGCATTTGTCCTAAGAATTGCATCATAAGAGTTGGGTAATATGTCAAAAAACCTTCTGTCCTACAGCCAGCTGGTGATGCAATACATGGGTCAGGCTAACATAGTGGACTCTAACCCTCCTGAGAAACACATACCTCAGAGTTTTACAACCCCAGCCCTGTATCTGCACTTCACCATGACTTGGACATGTATTAGAATAGTAAAGTGTATAACTCTGAACAGCAGCCTGGGCAAACCTGAGTCCAGAGTTCCAAACCTGGTCTTCTGTAGTGAAGCTCATCAGGATCTCCTAAACAGATTGATAACACTTGAAAAACAAAGGATTCTTGGCTTGGACATTGTGTTCTAGGAAACAGAAAATGTCATTGCATCTTGCATTGTGTGAAGCTTCTTTAAACTTTAAAAAAGGTTATTCATATTTCTTTATAAAGATTCTAAGCAACCATTATTTTTTCCAAGCCTTCCAGACTCTGGCTTTATTGTTGGCAGATTCCATGGCCCAGGGTCAAAGAGACCTCTTGCTTTCCCCCATCATTGTTAGCCAGTGCTAACGTCTACTAGCCAGTGCTGACATCTGGCATATTGGAAGTAGTAGTTAGTTGTTGTCAATTTGTTGGGCTGTCCAATGACATTGCTGTGTAGTGATGTTGGGCCATGAGTGAGTTGGCCATGACTAAATTAGGAGGGCAAACTGTGTAGCTGGATCAAGAGTAGAACAGTAAGGTTGGCGCTCTTGCAGGAAGCTAGATCTCCTGGATGAAGGTCGGTGATGACTGCAGTACATCGGGATAACGTGCAAGTGTATGTGCGATTCATTTAAACTACAGCTGCTTTTGGTCAAGCCGTCTTCAAATAGTTGTACAGACCTTGGGTATTGGATCGTAATTGAACTTTGTGGGTATAAATGATAGCAGAAGAAGAAGTTTTGTATGTGTGTTTTTGCAGGGTATAAAAAAGGAGGAGGAGGAGGAGGAGGAGGAAGCTAGTGCCTCCCATCCCTGCGCGGAAAACAAATTGCCTTCTTTCCGGGGATTCTGGCCGAGTTGGGGAGCGTTGAGCGCGGATCAGAGCGCGTTAAGGATGTGTAATGAGTTCCATGCTTGGGAAATCATAAGCAGGATGGAAGCGGCCCGAAGCCTAGAAATGCTCGCAGCCGCTCACTGCTCCGTTTTAAAGCTCCACTGTTCCTCAGATGGATTGCACACACGCCACACTAACTCCCCACTTTGCCTGCCTCCCTCTCCTTCTCTCTCCCGCTCTCTCCTTTGCTTCTCTACCTCCCCCACTCTTCCCTCGCTCCAAAACCGACATATCTCTGCCAGCTAACCAACCGCAATCTCCATCTCTCTCTCTTCCCTCACCTGAAGCCTCAACACATTGATCATCGTCAGTGCGGTACGTCTCCTCACACGCATAATGCAAAAAGTTGAAAAATGTCTTTGTTTGAAAGTACAAAACAAAGAAACAACAAAACTAGGCGAGTCTAGCCTTCGCCCAGACCACTAGTGCAACCCTAAGGGAGCATTAAGTGCTAGCTAGCAAATATCAGTCTTGGACACGGTGGTGTAACTGCACGTAAGAGATTAGTGGGAGAACAATGATGTCCCTATATAGCAGAATGTCACTTATTGCTCCATTGTATCCTTTAGCGACTGCTGCAGTCATAATATTGTTAATATTGTGCTTCAAAATGGCACTAAAGCTCTCCAACGATAGATACTCAGTTAGATAAGGGCATTGACTACACAATGAGGGTGTCTAAAAGAGTTCCCTGGCATGATGCTATAGAAGAACCATTTTTGGTTCCCACAACCTCGCAATAGAGGTGTACAAGGACATCCCTGGAACATGTGGATGCAAACATTCATACAAGACCTGAAGGTGATTAACATTGCATGGGAGGATGCCAAAACTCTCACTGGGAGCCAGAAACACTGGAAAAATGTTGGTGCCTGACACATAGCATGGGAGGATCTAAGTCTAACTAATGGCTGTTAAATCGCTCTGACTCAGGGACTCATAGGAAAAAGGGACTGTACTCTTTCTTCTAAAAGCATCATGCTTCTTTTGAGTAGCACTTAATATCTTAGGCTAGATCTTTGTTTGTTGGTTCCTTGAACAGCATTAAAATAGAGGTGAATGAGGACGTCCCTGGGACATGTGGACACAAACATTCATCCAAAAAACACCACATGGGATGACCCTGAAACCCTTTGCCAGGAACCAGAAACATAGGACAAATATTGGTGACCACTACAAAGCATGGGAGGATTTTTTGGTTACTTGGCAACACAATTTTACCTACAGCTGCCTGTAGTATCCAAGAAATCGTTGCCTTACCAAATGACAACTCTGAATGGACGGTTTAAAAAAAAAAAAAAAAAAACATTTTTGGTTCCTTGAACAACCATAAAATAGAGGTGAACAAGGACGTCCCTGGAACATGTGGATACAAACATTCATCCAAGACCTGAAGGTACTAAACATTACATGGGATGACGCTGAAACCCTTGCCAGGAGTCAGAAACATTGGAGAAATCTTGGTGCCCACTACAAAGTATGGAAGATCTTTGTTTACCAGTTAGGCAGCTACTGACGATGTAATGTACACTATAACCTATAAACTGGCAACACAATTGTACCTACAGCAGCCTCCTGTAGCCGGGAAATCATCTCCTCTGCCTTGTCCCTGTGGCAACCCTGAATGAGCGGTTTGGCAAAAACCAGGAGCCAATTTTGGTTCCTTGAACAACATTAAAATAGAGGTGAACAAGGACGTCCCCGGAACATATGGATTCAAACATTCATCCAAGACCTGAAGGTTATAAGCCCAGCATGGGATTACATTAAAACCCTTGCCAGGAGCCAGAAACATTGGAGAATGTACCATTTCTGGAGAAATCTTGGTGCCCACTACAGAGCATTGGAGGATCTTTGTGAGCCAGTTAGGCAGCTACTGATGATGTAATGTACAGTATAGCCTATAAACCTGGCAACACAATTTTACCTACAGCAGCCTGTAGTAGCCAGGAAATCGTCTCTTGAACAACCGGTTCCTTGCACAACCTTAAAATAGAGGTGAACAAGGAAGTCCGTGGAACGTTTGGATACAAACATTCATCCAAGACCTGAAGGTACTAAACACCACATGGGATTACGCCGAAACCCTTTGCCAGGAACCAGAAACACTGGAAAAAATCTTGGTGCCCACTACAAAGCATTTGTTTACCGGTTAGGCAGCTACTGATGATGTAATGTACACTATGGCCTATAAACCGGCAACTCAGTTTCACTTGTGGCAGCCTGTTGTAGCCGGGAAATCTTCTCTTCTGGCTTTCCCCCGTGACAACCCTGAATTAGCAGTTTGGCAAAAACCAAGACAGAACTGCAAAGAACAAGAGAGGGAAATAAGGTAGTGCTTCTCTCAGAGAAACAAAAGCCACCTTTGCTACGGTTTGGAGGAACAGCATTAACATAGTAATTAGCGACAACATGTGCGCAGGGTTTGCTAATGGAGTCTGCTTAATCTTGTTATTAGTCATTCAATTAATGGGGTAACCAATGATGCGGCTTGGCTTAAAAGGGCCCCAGCTGGGTTTCACACGGGACTAAAGGCCAAAAACAGCAGCACTAATGCCAAAATGGCCGAGGGAGTCATGGTAGCGAATAGCAGGTGTTATTGGCTTCTGCGCTCTGGGCCTGCTTAATGAAAGCTTGCATATGAACCACAGATTGTTGTAATCCCTCACAAATGACTTGGAGGCGTATTTCCGGCCCTTCAGCTTCAACAACAACAACAACAACAACTGCGGAGAGCTTTGCAACCTTTGTCTTTATCTTGTAGGGCTTGTTTTTTGTCTGGATTTGTTGACAATCGATAACGGTTATTATAAGCCATGCCATATGGTACTTACATTTATCGTTGTGTTGTGCTACACTCAGCATGGAGCGAAGGTCCATCCTTGATCAGCAGCAATAGCATCTCTCGAGACTGCAGTTCTGTTATGCCATCTGTCAGTTTGTGGACATGTTAAATGTCATTCTTTTGAAGCAATCTGCAATGCATTTAACATGTTTATTTGCACCGCATATCACAACTTGGCAGGTCCAATTGGTGCCAGTTTCGCCGGTCTGGAAAATAAGCATGGCTGGGACATGAAAGCAGGAAAACAGTCTACTGTAGTTGCACCAGATTCAGGTAGGATTAGTATTCAGTCTTTTCAGTTCTTTGTTGAGGATGCACAACACAAGGCGTGATTGATTGAGCTACCTTGAACAGTCTTCAGAAATCTGATCAGTATGCCTGTTGTATATACAGTACTGTGCAAATGTCTCTGGCAGCCAACACAATAGTTTAAAACTAGTTTTATCAGCAGTGATTCTGTTTTTCTAGGAACAACATGGAATAACATTAGAATATATACACATAAACATACATACAGGAACATGGAACATTTTGTAAGTAGGTTGGTTAGAAGACCACAGTTACAAGAACATAGATTTGGGTCACTACATTCCAGCCATTGCATGGATTTGTTCAATTCCAGATAAACTACACTCTTAAAAAATGCCTCTTTAGTGAAGATAATGGATCTCTATATAGAACCATGAACACTCAAACAAACATTTGCATTAAATGATACATGGTAAATACATGGTTCTTCAGATTGGTGGAGAAGGTGTTGTATATGGTTCTATATAGAACCATTAATGCTCAAAGAAACATTTGCATTGCACTTGCATGGTTCTTCAGTTTGGTGGAGAAGGTGTTGTATATGGTTCTATATAGAACCTTTAGAAAATGTTTCTATATAGCACCAAAAATGTTCTATATAAAACCATTAACATTTAAAGAAGAATTCCCATTGCATTTGCATGGTTCTTCAGAAGATTTAGAAGGTGTTGTATATGGTTCTATATAGAACCTTAAGAAAATAGTTCTATATAACACCCAAAAGATGGTCATGGTTCATGGTCAAAATTATTCTACGTAGCACCAAAAATGTTCTATATAGAACCATTAACACTCAAGGAAATATTTGAATTGCATTTGCATGGTTCTTTGGTTTAATGGAGAAGGTGTTATGTATGGTTATATATAATTATTCTGTAAAGCACCAGAAAGGTTCTATGTAGAACCAATAGCACTAAAAAGAAACATTTACGTTGCATTTGCTTGGTTCTTCAGACCAATGGAGAAGGTGTTGTATATGTCTCTGTATAATATATTATCTCCTGTCCTGCTTTCTCCTGCTCGTCATGACTACAATGACCACAATAGAGCCACCAGCATCTGGCACTGATCATGAACTCCATCTCTCACTTAAACAGAGAACCTATGAGTTGGCTCTACTCTTGCAACTACTGCCTCCTGGATAAATCAGAATGAATCTAATTGATGTTCCGAGCTCCTTTTCCTGTTAGCTCTGTCTTTCTCTCTTCATCCGGGATCGACCTGAGGAGGATGGTTCCCCATTTGAGCCTGGTTCCTCTCGAGGTTTCTTCCTCACTCTAAGGGAGTTTTTCCTTGCCACTGATGCCTCTGGCTTGCTCGTGGGGGGCTTGGACCCGGATTTCTCTTCCCTAAGTATATATATGGACTCCTTGTTTTCTTTTGCTTTATATAAACTGCTTTTTTGTAAAGCTGCTTTGAGACAACACTAGTTGTAAAAAGCATTATACACATAAATATTGATTGATTGATTGATTGATAGAACCTTTTTGAAAATGGCTCTATATAGCACCAGAAAATGTTCTTTCGTTGACAATGTAACAATAACAGAATGCTCTTGGTGCTGTATAGAAGCAACAACTCAATCAGTCTGAATTAGTTCCCCATGTAAAGAACCATTAAAGCAAGCAAATGTTTCTTTGTGTGTTCATGATTCTTCCATTGAACAACCGTCTTTTGTATGAGTGTAGGTATCAGATGCTAATAGTAAATACCAGGCATCATTGATGCGTATCTTTCCTTTGCCTTAATTACAGCTTCTATTCTTTTTAAGAGACTTGCTTTGAGTTTTTTCAGCTTTCCTCAAAGAAATCTGCAGGAATATTTTTCCACAGCTCCAAAGTTTGGTCTTAGAAGATGGCTGCACTCAAGTAATCCCAAACACATTGAATAATTGAGGTTGAGGTCTGTACCCTGGGGTTGCCAAATGTTCTTCCAAATGTTCGTGTTTTTTGGTTCTTCTGTTTTGTCAATTTCCTTTTTTTTCCAAGTAAGGAGCTTCTTGCCATCTACACATCCTTTTAGACCCAAGAGTTGTCTTCCCCCAGTGGAGGAATGGATAGAAACACCTCTGGATTCTCTCAGGTCTGAAGTAAGTAGAACTTGATTTTCTCTCAAAGATGAAAGCTTTAAGTGTGACAGTTTTGGAGGTCTACCAGGTCTTTGGGATAGTTGCGAGTCCCAGTTTTGTAACTCTGCTTCCAAAAAACTCCTGAAATCTCATTTTATTAACTTGCTCTAAAAGTGAATAATGTTTCCCACTCCTGAAAAGTTGCCATTTTGAAGACTGGAGAGAAGACATATACATGTTTTCCTTTCTGAAGTCGACGAGCTGCGCCTGCTTGTTGAGCTGAATGAGTAACTATTTATTGTCACTAATTTGTGTTGACAAATTGGATTTTTTTTTTGTCAGCTGGGTTCACTTTGGCTCCCGCTAGCTTTTGAAGCTTTAGGTTTATATATCTTCCAAGCCTGCGAGGATACATTTAACTTGTTTATGTCAGTTACCTGCATACGGGTTCCTGCTGTCACCTGCTGTGCCTGTTCCACGCGTCTTCCAGAGCTGAAGTTCAAACCTTGCTTCAGAAGCTGAGCGAATACATGTCTACACAAATAGCGTGGTACACAGAGCATTGCCCCGAGCGAGGTATAAAAGCGACTCGTCACTGGAATGTTTTTTGCCTATTTCATTTTTCCTGCGTGTTGAATATCCTATTACACATTTGAGACTTTTCTCCTTTCCCTGTTGTTTGAATGATTATGTTGCGAGCTAGGGAGTATATGAGGTGGTGAGAGAACCTATTCAAGTAAAGATGCAGAAAGAGAAGTCTGCTCAAAGCCAGAGCTTTGTCTGGGGGAGAAAATGACTTTGCTGTCATTGCTGCAGCCCTGTGTTTCACCTGCAGGCACAGTATAGCTTCTGTTGGTTCCTTTCAGGATGATTCATGGCTTAAAGCTGATGCTTTAGACGTTTTTGGAAAGCGAGGAAGCTTGTAACAGGCTTTGTAAACAACAAAAACGGGGGCAAAATGGTGGGTAACTGCACCCTACGCCACAACCGATCATTCTTTTCATGCAGGTGTTCAAGGCGAAAGAGGGAGGCTGTGCTAGAGCGTGCCTGGTTGAAGAGCCAAAGAAAATCGCATTTACTCACTTCCTTTGACTGCAGCCGAAGCCGTATGCATTTATTTTTGTCCGTTGCTTCTCTGCAGTGCAGAACGCGCTGCATTCCACTGTGCGGTTAGTCGGTTTGCATTATGCACACTGTTGCCATCCTGTGTGAACACCAACAAAAGTGCGTGACATATTGGTGGCCAGTGCAATTATAATGGGTACCTTAGGGCCTTCTAGGCTTTCATATACCTCTTTTCCACTTAGAAAGTGCCAGTGCTCGTGCCAGAGCCGGTGCTGGTTCCCAGGATCTATTGAACTTGTTAGGAACAGGCCTCCTTTCTGGTTTGAGAGCTGAGCAATTAAAGATCTGGACGTGGGCGGTCCTTAGTCCAGGTGGACAACGCATAAAAACAACACAGAGGAACATGTTCATTCTTCAACTGACCACTGGTGCTTTCATTGTTTTCAGTCATTCTGCTGTTGTTCTGGAAAAAGGTAGCATCAGCAACTTCACATGGTGACGGCACCATCACGACCTTTTGCCACTTGCATCACGGGTTCCACGGTTCCAGACCAGCGAGTTCAAGGGGCTGGAACAGCACTGATTTTGCCGACCAGTTTTTCTTTGTGATGGAAAAGTGTAGAATGGTTGGAGATTTTGGCAACGGCACCATGTAGGTAGAAAAGGGCTAATAGAAAGTTGCACCCAGAAGGAATCAACCAACAGGAATGAAACTTGCTGGGCATGTGACCTAAGCAAGGATGGGCCTTGTTACTGTACCTCACTGACCCAACAGCCAAAATTGCAGACATTCAGTGAGCAGTGATGCCCTCCATGAGTCATCCTGTTAGTGCCAGCACCGTTGGCAGGCGGCTGCAAGACTGCATGCATGCCAGGTCAACTTCACCAAAGACTGCAATGGTGTCGTGCCAGACTGCCATGGAGTCACTCAGAAAGGCAGCGGGTCATCTTCAGTAATGAGTCCTGCTTTTGTCTTGGTGGAGACAAACAATGAATCCATGTGTGGAGGCACCGTGGTCAGTGCCAAGATGAACAGATGTTTGTTGTCATGTGCCACATGTCACATGTCCAGTCTACCAATCACATTTTAATTCTAATCAAATTATGCAGCTATGCAGTTGTGACACATGCAGATGGTGGCTCAGCCTTGTCATGTTGAAAAAACATGGAAGTCCTGAAAAACAATGCCATCTTGAAGGCAGCATATAATGCTCCAAAATGTGTATATGTTTCAGCATTAATGGGGCCTTTACAGATGTCCATGTTACCCAGGCCATGGGCACTCATACACCCCAGTGCCATCACCAAGATCTTGGCTCTATGCTGGTAATGTGTATATAGGTTTCAGCATTAATGGGGCCTTTACAGATGTCCACATTACCCTGGCCATGGGCACTCATACACCCCAGTGCCATCACCAAGATCTTGGCTCTATGCTTGTAGCGTGTATATAGGTTTCAGCATTAATGGGGCCTTCATAGATGTCCAAGTTACTCATGCCATGGTACCAAGATCTTGGCAAGTAACACATTGGATGGTCCAAATCAAGCTTCAAATGGCTGGCTTCTAAATCCATTAGCTTAGCTCTAGCCTCAGACTAAAACTCCCATTAGGCTTCTAGGAGTAATTAACATCAACACAGAGGCGCATTTCTTCTTGGTTTTTAAAAAGAGTTTTACCATTTAGCTGATGTTCTTATCCAGAGTGACTTACACTGTTAATCATATTACAGATAGGCCAATGTAGTGTTAGGAGTCTTGCCCAAGGACTTGTAGGTGTAGCACAGCATAGTCACCCAGACTGGGAATCAAAGCCCAGTCTCCCATGTGGGGTGGAAGGCCACTGGCGGGTAGTGGTGTTATCTGTTGCACCACACCAACCACGTTTAGACATTAATTTGGGGACATTTATGGCCCCAAATAAATGCCTAGCACTAATGTCATCACTGAATATTGTCCATTATTGAACCGTTACTGGACATCCTTGCTCCAGGCAGAATCACCACTGCTTTTTTACCATTTAACATTTAACACTGCATTCCCCTACCATAGTTGGTCACTCTAGATAAGTATTTAAATGCTTAACATAACTGTCATTGTCAGTGATAGTCTGACTCAGTAAAAGTCTGTATATCTGCTAGAGACAATCATTCTTACTTCTTGGTGAAGCAGTGTTCATTTCTATCCTACTAAGTACTGCTTTTATTGGGTGCCTGGTGTGTGTGTGTGTGTGTGTGTGTGTGTGTGTGTGTGTGTGTGTGTTAAAAACCTAAATCCTTCCAAGATTCATGCCTTGTGAAAATTGAATAAGCTGGATCCCTTTTGACCATTTTCCTCTGTTCTTTTCTTGAGTGCCCGGAATGATTGTCACTGAATCATGGGCTTAGTTAAAGCGGCTTGCACTGAAGAACAACGTTTCGGAGTCAAATTAGGGAAACGAATCTCTCGGCTAAGCTGGAGAGGACCCTTAAAAGGCCATTGTTGCCTATAGCCGGAAGGCCACAGTACAAAATAAACAGGTGGGCTTTACAGCCGGGTTGTTTTGCTTCTGCACGGACAGCCCCAGTCAGCTGAGAAAGAGAGACGATGAATAATAACATAAGAAAGGAGCCCCTGTTCCCGCATCCCTCCGCCAAGCATGCGCATCCACTGTAGTGCCTCGGACTCTTTGCTTAACACTACCTGACAACTTGGTTGACATCTCAAAGAGTTCCTTAATATATTCTTAAACCTTTTGGCATCTCTTTCCTGCCCCAAATCTCATGAATAAGGCATGGGGCCCAGTCAGCAAGTGAGCACGAGGAGAGGCGGCCAGCCTCCATCCATCACTGTCTCGGTGCCTCGCTGGCAAGCTGCATCAGCTCCCCCAATAATCGCTCCCTCCCTCCCCCTGTCAGTAAACAGGTAAAGGAGCTGGGGGTGCGGATGGTGGAGGGGGGGGGGGCAAGTGGAGGTGCAGGCATTTAGCAGGCATAAATCTTCAGGAATTACAGAACAGGCTTCCCGGGCTGTCTGCTGCTCTCCCTGTCTGCAGGCGAAGGGATGTGTCTTTTCGGAGACGAGGTAAACTGAGATGTGATGAAGACACTGCCTTGCTGGTTGCTGTGTAGTCACCCGTTATCAGCGAAGATGTCGGTACACAAACCTTGATTTGTCAACATGGCTCCAGAATTTGACTGGCTTCTGTTCTTAAAGATGACTCGATGCCACTCTGACATCATAAACAGAGCTCTCGGCTTTGTGAAATGTAGGGTTGTCATTGACTAAAGCTTGCTTTACATGGGGAAAACTCAACACTGCCACTTTGTGAAATGTGAAATGTCATTTCCATGCAACAGCTATTTTAAGCAGCTTAGGAATCAAAGCCGCACGCCCCGAAACACTAATATTTCCAATACTTAGTTTGCAAGATTAGCAGCTAATATCTTGGAAAGGTTTTAATGCCCCACTAATTCAATGGGAGACAGGTCTGGAATATAGGCAGGCCAGTCTACCAACACTTTATTGGATTGTGCATAATGTGGCTTGGTGCCGTCATGCTGGAATAGGCATGGACATCTCTGAAAATGATCTAGAAGGCGGCTTATATCGCTCCAAAATGTGTTCATGTCTTTTAGCATTAATGGTGCCTTCAGAGATGTGAAATTGACCCATCCCATGGCCACTAATACATCCATATACATATCCATATACCTGGATTTTGGTCTTTACTCTGGTAATAATCTGGATGGTGCTTTTCTTCTTTGGGCTGGAGAACATGATGTCCATTATTTCCATACGCAACTAAACAACATTGACTTTTCAGACCACATTACACATTTCCACCATGCATAAGTCCATTTCAGATGAGCTTGAGCCCAGAGAAGTGAAGAAGTCTGTCCCAACTTTGGAATCAAAAGTGCAATTTGTGAATTTTTTAACATGTTTAAAACATTCCAGCATAAACTAAAATTATCTACAAAATATGAGGAAATGACCATTTTAATCATGTGTCAAAGACATATTTGCATTGTGTTGCAAAGCAACAACATCTCCTCTCAATTTCCTGCTTTTTATTAAGATTGAATCGTTTCTATTAAACATTCTAAGCATTAGCAGCTATGCTTAAGTAGAGTGTTGCAGTTTTTGGCACATCATATTTGAGTAATGGACAGTAACTGTATCCTTACATCTACATCTCTCCCGCTTGGAAGCTTCTTTAAAAAGGTGTCTTCTGAAGCAGGCCGTACCTAACGGAGCAACTGTGCTGAAGTTTATTGCCTGAGGCCTTGTTTTCCATATATACTAAGCCTGGTATATGGGGTACAGACGGGGTCAGGGAAAAACTACTTAAGCTGTTGTTTTGATATGTGTCCAACAGCTGTGGACGTGGTGATAGAGGTCCTAGGGTGCCAGACAGTGCTACACCCTGCCAATGGGGGAAAAGAGATCGTGCGCTGCGGCTACACCTTTACAGAGAGGTGTCATGTTCCACCTTTCACCTGCTCCCCCTCCATTCAAGCAACAACCGGAGCTATTTAATGGAAACATCAGGGGGCGAATGTGTTTTGTCGTCTAAAGCGGCTGCCGCTAGCCTCGGGCGCTATCCGTGTCGGGGCTAAGATGCATAACCTCCTGTCCTACAGAGACAGAAGGAGTGATGAGAGAAATCTCCTCCTGCCAGGGGTGAGGTTTCAATACCTAAGACTCTATTAAGGTGCTGTTAAAAGGCATAGCGGAGGCATAGACTCAACAGTACTGGCAAAGATGTGGAAGGGAAATGTATCACTTGGAGTGGAAGTGGAAGCTTGTATTAGATCCTTTGACTTTCATTGTCATCATCATAGTGCAGTGCTGTGTAATGGCAGTGCTGATAGAATTGGGACTACATGGAATATATTCTATTAGGTTCTATTGCCTTGTAAGTACACTGCATTTGTACATTCTGTTCTACTATGACTACACATTCCCATCTAGTTTCACTCCTTTATTAAGGGACAAATCAGCTTCACAACAGCAGAACTAACTTACTTAACATGCTTCCTAATTCTGAGACAATTTTAAAGCAGGATTATGGAAGAATTGTTATTTTTTGGTCTTGGGGTCCGTCTACAGTTGTGCACTTGTGATGCAATATAGCTTTACATGTGCATTGGTTGATCATCTGAAGGATATGGAGGCCGACCCCTTCTTCACGTGCACTCGTCTAACGTGGATACATGGATGCTACAGATTATGCTTGCAATTTCTGTTGTTTCTATGGGTAAATAGCCAAAATTAACAGTATGACCTGTAGCCATATGCCTATGTGAGCTGGATTCTGCTAGGAAGTAGGAATTCATCACAACAATGACAAAGACAACCGCAGAAGAACCATGTCGACTTACGAGGTAGAGCTTTATTACAGGAGGTTCAAACTTTCATGGCTTATTTGGAGTAATGTGGAGTAATTATAAGGCATAAGATGAACATCTGCTATCGAAACTGCACTATCTCAGACTGCAGGGTCCTACAGCAGGTTGTAAGAACAGCTGAAAAGGGTGGGGTGTCTTTATCCACAATCGATGCTTCCTACCACGAGAGGTGTATCCGCAAGGCCGGCAGCGTCATGGTTGACCCGTCCCACCTATGTCATGGACTCTTGGCAGAAGGTACCAGAGCATCCGATCCACCACCAGCTTCTTCCCCAAGGCGATCAGATTACTGAATGCCCTGATGCCCCCCAACATAGAATTTGAATTTAGAACCAATTGTACCAATCCTCTACCACATTTAACACACACACACACATTAGTGAACACACACACTAGGAGGCAGTGAGTACACTTGCCCAGAGCTCAATCTGGTGGGCAGCCCTGTCCACGGTGCTCGGGGAGCAGTTTGGGCTTAGGTGCCTTCAGTCAAAGGCACTTCAGTCATGTCCTGTCGGTTCAGGGAATCAAAGCAGTTACTAAGGCTAGCTCCCTAACCTCCAGCCCACGACTGCCCCACTACCCTGGTCTAATCTAGACCCTCTCCTTCACCTACCACACACCGGCACTTAGTCTTAAGCTTACTGTACAGTTTTCCCTTGACAAAGGTTAATCCTACATCCTCAGTCACGACCTGCAGATAAACGCCAATGTCTCATTCATATAATGTCCTGTATAGTAGTTATTGTCTTGTGTATTTATGTTGTGTATATTTGTTGTCTAGTATTCTTATTGTATGTCGTGCACTGTTACATTGTTGTGTATTTGCACTCTCTGCAGTCCTGTACGTTGTACCGCTGTTGTGTGTTGCACCACAAGGCCTGAAGAACGACATTTCGTTCCAATATACACTAGTTATATCGAGGAATGACAATAAAAGCTCTTGACACTTGACTTGATTATTACTTTCCATGCCGCCTGAAACGGGACTGAGGTTAGATGGCTTCTGGCATCTGGAAAAACTACAAAACTCCATGAGACAGGGATGACACTGATAAGGTTACAGCCTGCAATCTGTCATAAACAACACTGGCAGGAATGAACGCTCTGCTGTCGGATTTTCATTGGTTTCCCGTTAGCCGTGAGGCTGTCTTGCATTCTTTTATTCCTTTTAGCTCCCGCTGATGAGTAAAAGCCAGTCCGATATTTACTCTTGCCTGGTCTATTGCGCAATTACTCTGTCTTTTTCTCTTCTTCGTTTCCTCTGACAGTGTCTTTCTCTGTCTCGTCACAGCCTCTGCCCTGATGTCCATACCAGGAATACTGAGTTAGCTTCGTCTTAGGGCTGGTTGAAGACCCATAGCTGTTGGGGTGTGACATGGTGCCGCAATGCATTACACAGTTCTCACGAGAGGCCTTGTGCATGCTTCCTAATGTTCCATAGCAATATAGCAGACGTTCCAGGCCGGAGTGGCAACGAAAGAGACGCCATTCTCTCTATTGTAAGTCAGATTCCCATTAAAATGACTTTGAAGCTAGTTATTAACCAAGATTCTGGAAAAACAGATTTTCCTTGGTCACCAGGAGTAACAACTGAAATTAAGGGTTCTACGTCTAGTTTGTATTCTAGCTGCTCGAGAGACAGCTGGAACCTTTATAACCTCAATTAAAGATTTAATGATCTTGTTGGTCACTCTAAGTAGCCACCTTTACTTGCCAGTTAGCTCACCTTATTGGCTCGTATGAAATGATATACCGCACTGTTCTGTGCACACACTCACATGCAGATGTCTGCATTTACCCTTGATCATGTGTAGAATTAAACAAAGCCTATATTTGATCTCAAGTGTTACAATAAGAGCAAAGCACTCATTCTTTTGCTGTTAGCGTACATGCTAAGAGCATTAGCTTCTTTTGCCTTAAACAATTTTATGTCAAACTCTCTACAAACATGTTAAACATAGTAATCAGTTACCATCCTATTTCATATTCTGGGGCACTTTTTGGCCACATACTAGTGCTCAGCAACTTCCTCTGGAAGAGCAAAAGACTTAGGTTCAGATTCACTACCAAAGACAGGGGGAATCCTCAGTGAGATTGCAGAAGTAGAATGCATTGCATACTTGGATATATTTCATAACCCCACCCTAACAATATTTACTGTTGCATACAATGTATTGTTATTGCCAGTGTTTTGTCTGTATGTTTGTATTTACTATAAATTGATTGAATGCTGGAAAATTTAGACTGATATGGGCAATATCTATTGAGCTACACAGAAGTAGTGGCTCTCAGTATGGAGTCGGGCCGCCATATTTGCTAATGGCTAACCATTGCTAATGGTGTCCTGTGATAATCCATCCCATGCATCTTGAATATTCTCACACAGTTCCTGCAGATTCTGTGGTGGGGGTGGAGGTGGAGTGACACCAGGCCTTCTGGGAGTGTGACACATGATAACAAACCATTTGTCTTGGTGCTGACCACGGTGCCTCCACACACGGATTGGCTGGTCATCTCCACCAAGACAAAAGCGGGACTTGTCACTGAAGATGACCCGTTGCCATTCTGAGTCCATGACAGTCTAGCTAACAGGACGATTCATGGAGGGCTCGATTAATGTTTGCAATTGTGGCTGTTGGGTCAGTCAGGTACAGTGATATGACCCGTCCTTGCTTACGCCACATGCACGGCTGAGCGTGAAACTTGAACCGTTTGTATGTCTCACGATGTCAAACCTGTCCACCAAGTTTCATTGTTGTTGGTTGATTCCTTCTGGGTACAGCTATTTGTGCAACTATTCTTGATGATGAGTATGCATAGTGTATAAATAAAAAATATGTTTCTATAAATTTAACATTTTGGTCCAAGTGGCCCAACTTAACCAGCTTAGTGACCAGACCTTATATCACAAAAGCTACTTTTGTTTATGTATCCAGTGATAGGATGCCAAATTGATGCAACAAGATTGCTTTGGAATCAGCCATTTTGAAAGTATATAATAATAAATAAATAAATAATTTGAAGAATGTATGCAATATTTGTATGTTAACATGTTTTATGTTGTTGCTAATTTATAAAGTGTCTGTGGTAGAATTACTAGCTTACATTCTATTCTATTCTATTCTATTCTATTCTATTCTATTCTATTCTATTCTATTCTATTCTATTCTACTCTATTTGTAGCCTATCACTTTTATTCTACACGCTATAGTTTCAAAGGAATTGACATGCTAAGCCACATTTACCTCCTTAAAGGCTCCAGCACAAGCAGGAAAGGCTGTCAGTGTACAAGGATTTCCAGGGAAGTGGAGCAGTTCATCTTTTGATTTGTATTATTGTTCACTTGCCCAGGGGTGGCGTTGGGGCACCACTGTGCGCGGCTAGAAACGTGGCCCGCGCAAAATCACAAATGTCGTTAGTGATCAGTGCTCTGCGTGGGAGGTTAATGGCGTTTCGCGGATGCTGAATATCTTGAGGAAGCCGCGGCAGCAACTTTTTTTCTTTTTCCATTAACATGAATGAGTGGCGATATCAGTGCCGTGTCTCCAGCACCACCTGAAATGGTCCACCATAGTGTGCTTTAGACTGGTGCCATTTAGTTTCTTCTTGAGCCCCCCCACCATCTCAAGCCCAACCCCCTGCCACCCCCAACCACTTCCTTTACCACACTCCCTGACTTTCTTATTAGGAATGCGACACGACTGCACATTATCTTGCATGCGCACAATGAGGCTGGGTGAGCTCCGCGAGTCTATTGCTTTATAACGGGGGAAAACATCATTGTTTGGCTTCAGGGCAGCTTCCTGATACTCCCCATTTACAAAGCTCTATGATCAAGCTCCCTGATGATGGCAGTTCATAATCATCAGCCGTGCGCAGTCAGGAGCAAGTTGAAAACCTCTTCTCTTTCGAGATCATTTTTCACATGGACGGCATCCCGTTTTTTCCTCCCCCCGAAATGTAAACATATCCATGCGCTCCAGAGTTGCGTGAAATATTACTGATGTTCACATCAAGAGGTGCATTTAGCTGAGTAGATTCAGGAGGCAGTCCATAAATGCTTTTAGCAAGTCACAAAGGGCCTTTTTTTGTGTTTTTGCGGAATGGCACTTTTTCTTTTTTTGGGGTCCCTGTGTTCTAAATGCCAAGGGGATTTGAATGTGTAGGCTTGGCCCAAAAGCAGCGGCCACATGCCAATGCAGTTTTTCGCTTTTAGTGGAGCCGCAATGTTTTGTCCGGAGCTAAATGAGAAACCCTTGTTTTCTAACCTAAAGCTATTCCATGCTGCTCTTATTTACAAAAGGCCACGTCCCCATGATTTCATTATTTTGCTCAAAGTGCCAAATGAACATTTGCCTAATGAATGACCGCGATGTGTTTTCATAATAATTCAACTGGATGGAAACATGAAATATGACCTAAAAAGACGGTCTTGGTGTAGATTATTTATAATGTTCGTTTTTGCATGATTGCACTCCTGGCCCCGTATAAATTAAGTAACGCTGTAAATGATTGATTCAAATGCCAATAATATGCCATTGTGAATAATTTACCCATTTCTGGCGTCTCAAGTCCCTTCTTCTAGGAGGTTCTGGGAAAAACAAATGTTCCTACCCAGCTAGAAATGATTTGTTCTAAAAACGTTCTGAGAATATGCAACGCAATGTTCCATTAATGTTTTCATCAGGAATTTTTCTTTTGGTTCCCAGAAGGTTCTTTCTAAAGGTAGGAGAATGTTCTCTAACAACATTCTGTTCTCTAAGGTCTCAGTAACATCCATAAAACATTGTCTAAATGTTGCACTGAGAATGTTCTTCTTGTGTTATCATGTAACAGAATCTGTGGCCCTGACAACATCTTCCAAACATCCTCTGAACGTTGCAGTTAACACATTATGTCTTAGTTAACATTTAACTTCATAGGAACATTATCTGAAATGATGAACATCTTTAAAACGTTCTTTGAACATTAGATTAAACATTTCCTTTAGAACTTTATTAGAACTTGTAGGTAACATTAGCCAAAGTTATGAGAATGTTCCCTGGGTAGCCTGATAACTGTGCTAACTGCGCTAACTGCTTCATCAGGTTAAGATCAAATGGAAATATCAGTAAGTCAAACCTTTAGGTATCCTATTCTAGAAATAGACGGTATGAAGACATCAATTGTTTGACAAATCTCTTCTATGGTGTTCTGGAGAACTACACTGCAAAAATCTATTCTAGATATAAATAGATATTTTGGTAAGTAAAACTGTCTTATATAAACATCGATATATCTTAAAATTCTCATTTTTGAGACTGCTAATGATTTTAATATTAGGTATCTTATTTTCAGATATTTTACTTGTTTTAAGATTTTTGTAAGCCAAATCTCTCACTATATTAGCAGATAACTTCCTTAAAACAGTCCAGATTATTTGCCAATATGGTGAAAAAGGCTGGCTTACAAAAATCACCTAAAAAAAAACCAAGTAAAACATTTACATTAGTCTAGAACTTCAAGACATATTAACTAGATATAAGATAATTGTCCTTCCCAAGATATCATTTTTTGCAGTGTATCCTTCGCCTGTTTTGCTAACTTCCTCACCAGCATACAGAAACATTGATTGCAAGCATTTTTCTATTCTTATAATGTTTTGTCTGGAGCTCAGTGAGAAACGCTTGTTTTATAACCTACAGCTATTCCACGCTGATCTTATACAAAAGGCCACGCCCCCATGATTTCATTATTTGCTCAAAGTGCCAAATGAACATTTGCCTAATGAATGACCGTGATGTGTTTTCATAGTAATTCAGTTTTAAGATTTTAGTAAGCAAAATTTCACACTATGTTGGCGGACAATTTGCTTAAAACAGGCCAAATTATTTGCCAATATAGTAAGAAAATTAAGTTTACAAAAATCACTTACAAGTAAAACATTTACATTAGTCTTAAAATGAGTGTACAGCAATCTCAACATGAGAATTTCAAGACATATTAACTAGATATAAGCTAATTGTTTGTACCTTCCAAGATCTCATTTTTGGCAGTGTATCCTTTGTCTGTTTTGCTTGCACCTCCACAGAAACACTGATTGCAAGCATTTTGCTATTCTCTTCTACGAGGTGCCATCCAAAAATTCAGATATTGTTCCTGTTGCGAACCAATGGGGTGTGGCACGGTAATGCACATGCAGTGTAATGAGTCAGTACTCCTGGTTACACGACACAATCAACATCGGTTTTTATGACCACTTGCAGGTTCGCATTGGCTATTTCACCATGGACCTCAGACTTCAGCAGAAAGCAAATATCAAGTTCTGTTTCAAACTTAGGAAATGGGCAACAGTCTCAACCTCTTTTCCCTTCCTTAGGAAGCCTATGGCAATGAAGCAATGAGCCAGGCGAGGTATTCTGAGTGGCATTTACGCTTCAAGAGGGGTAGAAAGACGTAGCATCAGCTCAGAAGTATGAGGAAACGCAAGTTTGTTGCTTTCATTACATTTGTGAGGATATGCACCATAAACTGGTCGCAAATTACCTGACCTGCGGCGCGATGGCAACTTCCATGCTGAAAATGCACCGTTTCTTTGGCAGCACCGACACGGTCGTCAGTACCCACCCACCCGACTTGCCAGATTTGGCTCCCTGTGACTTCTTCCTCTTCTCCAAAATGAAATTCAAGCTGTAGGGTTGCCATTTTGACACAACGGGGGAGATCCAGCACGAATCGCAGATGGTGCTTGACGCGCTTACATAACGGGACTTACAGGGAACATGCCAAGCACGGCAGTAGGACCGGGTGCAGTGTGCTGCTGCAGAAGGTGACTACCTCGAAGGCCATAGAGGGCAAACTGAAATCACATACGGTTTTCTGCTTGTGATAGACTAAGTCTCTGAAGTTTTTCATCATACCGCGTAGACATGGATGGCATGAGCACTTCAATGTTTAAGGCATACATGGTATTTAATTTGCTTTAAAAAGTCTATCTTGTGGGTTCTGGAAAATTCTGCCATTCTTAGCCGGTTTTGCTAACTGCTTAGCCGGACTGAATGCTGCAAAACATTGTATTTAGCTTCTTGCACATCATATAATATCAAGATTTCTTGAAATGAGAACTGATGAATGCTTTGGAAGAGTCTCTCAAGCATTTAGTAGGTTTAGTAGAACTTCGTATCCGTGCTCTTCAGACTGAAGGCATCAGCACACTGCAAACAATGATATCTTTGCAAATAAATGATCTTATATCTAGATGAAGCATCTTGAAATTCCCATTTTGAGATTGTTGTAAGCTCATTTGAAGATTATTGTACTTATTTCTAGATATTGTTACTTGGTTTAAGTCATTGGTAGCAAGTCAAAATTTATTACTATATTGGCAGATCATTTGACCTGTTGTCTTAAAATAAGTAACAGTATCTAGAAATAAGTACAATAGTCATAAAATGAGCTGACAACAGTCTCAAAATGGGAATTCTAAGATGCATCAGCTAGATATATAGCAATTTTACTTGTAGAGATATCATTCTTTGCAGTGCAGGAGAAATGAGGAATTGCTTTCAGTCCCTGTAGGCTGAATAAGGAGGTGGTTATAATGACGTCTAGAGGTATAAAGCATTGCTTTATACTGTAGCGACACACTACTGACTGTGGATGTGTGGCAGGCGTGGATGAAGTACACAAACCATGTAGTTGAGTTAAAGTAGAGATACTCAAGGTAAAAGATTACCCCAGTAATAGTAGAAGTTCCTCCTTTTGGACCTCCACTTGAGTAGTGTAGTATTTACTTTCAAATGTACTAGAAAGTAATCGTAGAATGATTTATTATGGCTCTAATGTCCTATTATCATTTCTGGAACAAGACTCTTAATCAGCTCATTTTAGGTGAAGAGACTCTAATGTCTCTCAGTCCACCAGTCTTTTTATTAGAAGGTCATTAATTAGTCTGACACTGATGTCTATTCAAATGATCACAAGCACAGAACACTGAAGGAGAACAGTTTCCATTAGCTAGAACCGAGCTCTGTCCAACAGGTCAGAACAAGCTCAAAACAAAGTGACTACTGTACCCTGATTGGTGTGCTCGCTTCTTTCGTTTGGAAATGTTATGTTTTATGCTCACATAAGCCAAACGGAAGGACAGATACACCAACACTACTTACAGTACACTAACACATTACACTTACTGAGTTACTGTACACCAACACACTACTTACAGTACACTAACACATTACACTTACTGAGTTACTGTACACCAACACACTACTTACAGCACACTAACACATTATACTTACTGAGTTACTGTACACCAACACACTACTTACAGCACACTAACACATTACACTTACTGAGTTACTGTACACAACACACTACTTGCAGTACACTAACGGTTTACACTTACTGAGTTACTGTACACCAACATACTACTTACAGCACACTAACACGTTACACTTACTGAGTTACTGTACACCAACACACTACTTACAGTACACTAACACAGTACACTTACTGAGTTCCTGTACACCAACACACTACTTACAGTACACTAACACAGTACACTTACTGAGTTCCTGTACACCAACACACTACTTACAGCACACTAACACGTTACACTTACTGAGTTCCTGTACACCAACACACTACTTACAGTACACTAACACATTACACTTACTGAGTTCCTGTACACCAACACACTACTTACAGTACACTAACACATTACACTTACTGAGTTACTGTACACCACATGGCCATGTGTGGTGCAGATAAGTGCCACAGAAGGCATTTATTCAGCATTTTAAATGATGGTCCTGCACTGATACTATTGCCACTCTTAAGTCATAAATATGAGATAGTAAGTCAAAATAATGAGATGCTAAGTCATTATTATGATATAATAAGTCATAATTATGAGATTATATGTTCTTTTTTTCTTTAAGTGGTGGAAACGGTCTTCCATGCCATCCAGACTGGAGAGATTTATCACTGAGGAGATGTGCTAACATGTTCCCCTGAATAGCAAAAGCCAATTTAAATAGTACCACTGAGCTTATTAGGACTTCATTTGCTTCAGGAGCTCCTTCATTCAGGAAGTCATGGAAAAACATTCCACCCGCTTTTGCTAACTGCTTTGCCGGGTTAAGAGAGAGCAGCAACGTCAAGCGTTTAGCCTTTACTCTTCTAGACACAGACAGTGTGAAGACTTCATTTGCTGTACTTTTGTTCATGGAAAAGTGTTATAAAGAAGAAAGAGAGCAAAGCTGATGAGCTCCAGCTGCACGAGCATGAAATGCAGGCAGAAGACAAGTCACTCTATCAGCTTTCTAACCTCATGCAAATACGTGTCTGGTCTCGGCTACATCCATCGACACCTCCTGCTTTCTGTGACCCGACAGAAATTACTGTCAACTCTCCTGACGGCGCTACGCATTGATCCCCTCGGTTGCCAAGACAACAAGGTGGCATTTAGACTGACACTTGTGTAAGTGAGTTCTGTAATCTGCTGAAGAGGATTTACCGTCTCTGATTAATCAAACACCTTCCGAGATGGAGTGAAACTATTTCAGCCAAACTCAAATCTCTCTGGAAGCCGCACGTCGCAGGTCAGAATTAGACCAGTAATCAGCTCATATGCTTCCTGGAGATGTCATTGCCTTGGAAGATCAGCACTCATAATGATGTTTCATGTGCTACTGAGAAACAGTGGCTGTGTCTCAATTGTGTGCTACACACTAATACTACACTGTGTGTATGCTACATGCTAATCTAATGGTATGAGTTCGGCAGGCTGTGACTGAAACGTACCTTATAGCATGCAATACCCCCACGAGCACCAACAGCTGTGATTGGACTTGGCATGGACAGGACAAGTTTCTGCATGTAGGCCACATCAATGTTCAGACACTCTTGCATCAAAGAATTGCACAATTGGGCCAGATTTGGTGGATGCCTTCCCGGCACATTTCTGAGGAGAGTTTCCTGTAGACTGGGATTTTAGCCACTGCTGGTAGACCCTTATGACTGTACGCTTCCATACACCTGCAAATTCAGCTACTTCCTTCACACTATGGTCTTTGGCACACTCGAATGCAATCATTAACATCTGCTTTGGACCCATTTTCCACACATGGAACGAGACATTCCCTTCACTGTAGCACCTCTTCTCAATCTATGACAAACTGTCACACACCCCGCAGGTATTTATAGCTCCATCATCCTCGTGCAGCACCACCTGCAGGAGCCTGAAGTTACTAACACCTTAAATAAGGTGCATTTTGTAAGATTTGTAGTTTACAGCATTCCAAAACAAACTCAAATTACCATCCGCAGTTTTGATAGTGTAGTGTCAGATATATCTATGTACTGTGCTGCAGAGATATCTACTGAAGTTAATATGCTAACCAGCTAGCCTCGGCCCATCCAGTCTTATAGTACCACTTTGTATCTCAAGAGGTGATGGTGTGTCACTGTAGTGTCGAGTCTACTAGCAGTGTAACTACTAGTAGATGAAGAAGTGGCCCTGCTGCCCCAATGGCGTGTTCTAACCTCTTATCAAACATGTTGAAGCTGCTGCTCTTGGTTAGATCATTTAAGGAAACAAAGTAACAATGGCTGAAGCTCTTGGCAAACGATCATTATTATGACTGCTGCCGTCTGCCTCCTGCAAGACTCCACATTCAGCAGCAAACGTCATTGTCTAATGTCTAACCTCTGATAATATCTCTTGAAAATATATAACTTGTACTCAATAAATGCACAGTGGACTTTTGCACAGTTTATTTATAAGAATTTGCTGTTTAATACTGTACTGTCAGTGCCATATGTCAATTTCTAATCTCCATTTTTCTGTTTTAATTGTTTTTTTTTTATATGCATAGTTTGAAAACAGGGGCTGCAAAGTGGTGTAGTGGGTAGCGATGTCACCTCACAGCATGAAGGGCCTGGGTTCAAATCCTTGGCTGGGCAACCAGGCATGTTCTCTCCATGTCTGTGGGGGTTTCTCTGGGTGCTCTGGTTTATCTCCCACAGTACAAAGACATGCAGTCAGGCGTGTTTGTGATACTGAATGTGCGTCTGCCTTGTGATGGACTGGCAGCCTGTCCAGCCAGCTCCAGGACCACTTCTTCCATACCAACCACCACCTATTCCCCCTGACCAAGGATGGTAAGTGGTTTATATGATGAGTGAGTGCATACACTGTCTAAATACTTCATGATGAGTTGACCAGTAGAAATGGTCTAAACTACTTAGAATAAAATCTCATTACATTTTGAAGATACAGTGACGATATATAAACATGCCTTTCACTGGACCCTGTGTCATGGCTTAATGTGCATGTTCCACATTTACAGACATAACTGGATTCCTTTCATTCAGTATTCAGTGGAGTTATAATCCAAACAGAAACTATAAGCCAAGGGAAACAAAATGAATATGGATAAATGATTAAAATGAGGTGATAAGGCAGAATCTTTTTAATCCTGTTTCTGATAACCTGAGCTGGTAATATTTGGCAATAATTAACACCTTGCAATGTAATGCAACCTCTGAGTCTTGGGTGATATAAGATGCACCTTTCCTGTGAAAATTAAATTATCATTATTATTTTTAAATCAGATCATTATATTTAGATGGTTTCTCACTGACAAACCCAAATTTACTTGGGTTTTACCATTTAACTAAGTTTTTTTTCTCCCTCTGTAACAGCCTGGTTTATCCCCATTATCCCCAGTAATCAATAATCATAAGTACACTGTAAAAAATGCTTTTTACTTCAATTTGTTACAAGCAATTGAATAAATTTTACCTAACTAAGCTAGGTAAGTTTAACCTAAATTACTTTGATTGAAAGAATCGTTTGTTCAATTTTTTTTTTTGTTGGACCAATGAAACTTTTTACAGTGTTCCTTCAGAGCATTTGAAGCCTGTAAAGTAATTTTCAGGAGAGTCTTACTCATTAGGAATTTTAATATAGATATGTGGTTACAATAAAGATGTATACTGGATATGGATTGGGCGAACCTAAAAAGTTACTCCAATTTGTCACAAGCAATTTAACTAAGCTAGGTAAGTTTAACCTAAATTACTTTGATTAAAAGATTCATTCGTTCAATGTCCCTTTTTGTAGGTTGAATAAACCTAATTAATTTCTTATTTTTTTCTTCTTCATTTTTTAGGTTTGACCAATCCATATCCAGTATTCATCTTTATTGTNTTGAGTAAAACTTTTTCCATTTTTCTTGTAGCACAGTAAAGTATTTGTTTAGGTTGCACTTTTTACAGTGAACATTTCCTCTCAATGTTGCCCTGTTTTTGCTGTTTGTTAGTTTTATATATAATATATTATATTCTACAATATTCTACTGTTTGCAAAATATCCCTTTTTATGATGGATGTCCCAAAGAGGTCTAGAGACAAATGTGCTGGAACGTTATGTCAGATAAGGAGACGGATGGGTCTGACTGGATATCTGCTTACCTAGAAAGCAGCGGCCATACAGAAGTAAGTTAAATCCCTTAAACTCTTTTTTTAGTAATGTGTTTTCATAGTTTCATAGTTTTCATAGCTGGTTTACTGAAAGGAGCTAAGTTCATATTCCACTATTCAACTAACCTCAATTTCAATTCCTTCATAAGTTAAATAACTTCAGTGTCTGAACATAAATCTCATTCAGGACTGTCGACTTGGTGAGTTATGACAGTGTTATCTACTTGACTCGTACAGACACAGTACCAGTCAAAAGTTTAGACACACCCAGCTAAATAGATGTCGCTGGTGATCTTAAAGATTCTACAGACTTAACACTTAACAGTTCCAGCTGATGAGAGTCTGAAACAATACATATCCTGATATACCACATACACACTTGATGTATCACAGTATAATACTGCCATATTAACACCTCTAATACATATTTTGTTGTGCAAAAAACTTCATTTTACTCTTTTATTTTAGTGAATATTCATGATGGACAGACCAATAGAATTGGTTCAAAAATTCTTGTGACCTCAACCTCCATTGCAAGTTAAGAAAGCTGTTTTATCCTCCTGTAAAGTTCCGCTTTGGAGGTTTTTAAGGTGGACTACGTAATCCCATGTGTGCTATTTTATAGTTTGCTGTCTTCACTTTTACTCTAAAGTAAAGCATTAAGCTAAAAACATGGAAACCTGCTATGAATAACCATGTCTAAACTTTTCATACTATACATACAACATAAACCATGACAGAGGATCCACTCAACTTCTGCCCCTGAGAGTTGTTCAGCAGTTAAAACTAAAGCTAGACAAATGAAATGCTCAAACATGGTTTGCAGTGCTATGATACTGTATTTCACTAACGAAAGGTGGCTGTTTGTAGTAGTATTTATAGCCTCAAATCATGTCCAACCTCCAGCAGTGCTAAGACATACAGCAGGTTCATTTTTAATTGCGCTTACAGCTGTCCATAGACTGTTGGCTGGCCATAGACTATTGCTGACAGCCTATGTGCAGTGACCATCAGTGCTTCTGCCCTGTGAATGACAGCAATGACTGGACATAGAATGCAAGATTCACGTAAAACCACTGCCTTTGGTATTTAGGTTCCCTGCTAATCTGTCAGAACTAATTGTCTGTGTGTTCTTGTGGAGCTGACCTACTGCCCAAACTCTGTTGCGGAGCTACTGCCCATCCTGTATGCTCTGATGTCGTTTCTTCACCTGCCTTCACCGTGCCACTGCCTTCCAGCTGACCAGTTTGCCTTCCATGAAGCTTCTCTTTGTCTTGTGCTGTGAGGGGACCTCACCTGCATCCCGCACGCCATCAGACAGTCATGCTATTTAATCACAGAGTAATCTGATATTTCTTCCCCTGCCTCAAAAAAACACTCAACACTTCTCCTATTCATTCCCTTTCATTATAAACTCGGATCCCTTTTTTTTGTATCTATTGCTATTCGGGGTTGAACTGAAGAGGGTGGGTTCCCCTTTTAAGTCTTGGTTTCTCTCTGAGGGAGTTTTTCCTTGCCACTGTCGCCTTTGCCTTGCTCACAGGGGGCTTGGACCCGGATTTTCTGTAAAGATGCTTTGTGACAACATCTGTTGTGAAAAGCACTGTACAATAAATCTGACTTGACTTGACTTGACCACCAAAACAATGGAACACCCCTCACTGTAAAGCATGCAGAACCACTTTTCCCAATGAAGAGCTCAATTCACAGCAAGCTTAAAATCCATAGCATATGGCTATATGGAGCACGAAACGTGTTTATGGGCCATATATGTCTTACCTTTAATATTGAAGTACACATTTGAAACACCCCAATTTAACCATATAGTAAAAGAGCACTAAACGCTAAACAGTAAATACCACATTTGCCCCCCAAGTACATCCTTTGACTGCAGCTGAAGTGCTAATAAAAGAATGGAAGGCTTGAAACAATGGTGGATTGCAGGCAGGGAGCAAAAATGTGGAGCTTGGGATTTTTGCCATTAGACTGTATCTTTTATGAATGATGGATGTTTGATTGGGTAGGCCTGCTGAGGCTTTCAATAGAAATACATACACTGTAGACCGACCATGGCCTACTCAAGTCATTCTCGACAACCTGGATAAACATGCATTCTATATCAGTCTGCACCTGCTGAGGTTTAGTGTTGGAAGTGGTGGAGGTGTTGATTAGCATTACTTAGCATTAGGCTGTCTTAACCATGCTAGTCTACTTGACTAGCCTTTGCATTTTAAGCAGAGACAAACAGCAAACCACAGCAAGACGTGAGATCAGTGATCAGTACTAACACAGCTTGACCGCTGTTAATCTCACAATGCTGCATGTTAAGCTAAAACATGCCATACACAAATAATGCACCATGACCTACAATGTTTCTAATCTACCTGCAAGAAGGAAAATGATTTTGAAAGTAGTTAATTAAAGTCTGTTTACCTCAAGTGATGTATGTAAAAGGACCAGCAGCAATCACAGAAACACATGTAGCGTACAGTAGGATGCAGATTGCATACAATTGCTTAAGCGCTGAAGAGCCTTTGCTGCCATCACTGCACTTTGTCTTTTAGCTCTATTTATAATGGACATAAAAAGTGGGAAATTGGGCCTACTGAGCACAGTGAACGGCAAAATGAGTGCTGAGATGTGGGGGAGTGTATCATTTTGTGTTCCAGCTAGCACTTCCACTGATTTATATTCTTTCTAAATGTCAAACAATCGTATATACAACAAGCACACTGTGATACCAGAATATGCATTTTCCAACACTCTAGTCGTACTACTATAATAGCCTACATATAGACCACTGATGTTGGGTTGCCACCTTGTACTTGGCCATTAGCATCCAAGCAAACCCATAGTTCAAGTTTCAGGTTTATTTGTCATTTGCACAACATGTCAGGACATTTATGCATTGAAATGCTTGTGGTGAGGCTCAGGTTGATACTCTACAGCAGGGCAGCGTTGATATACATACTAACTAAACATACACAAACTATACACAAAATACAGAATACATAAAGACAGGAGGGGTGATATATCAGTGATATTGTCCATAGTGATATATTAATAATAATAATAATATAAAGTGTCAGAGGTCAATAGTATTGGTGAAAGGCTCACAGCATGTTCAGGAACCTGATGGCCTGTGGGTAGAAACTGTTCATTAGCCGTTTTGTTCTGGCCTGGATGCTGCGGTACCTCCTGCCTGATGGCAGTAAGGTGAACAGGCTGTGTGCCGGGTGGCTACATTCCAACCGGAAGTTTAACCCATATATCTATAAGATAAAAATAAATAACTGAATACTGAAAACTGCCACTTTTGATCCAAGGATTATGCTATATGTTTTATCCTATGTGTGCTTTTCCTCCTAATGCTGCATATTCAAGTACAAGATTATTAAGAAGGCAAAATATGAATTTTGCTTGGTATATAATACATGCAAGCTAACTCTCAGTCAATGCATATTTCATTGGTATCATAATTCTGCCAACTTCACCAAAATAACCAATGCAAATCAACAAGCTTTGTCATATGCGGTAGTTAAGTGGCCTTGGCAGAAGTAGGCTATAATTTGAATAGCTGGTGTAATATTGATTTTAGTCTCATCTCGCAAGGCAGACTTCGGACCGTCAGCAGAAAATCTTTTAGATATTGTTGCTTAGCATGGTAAAAACCTCATGCCTTGACAGGAAAGGGGAGTTTGAGAGACATGCAAAGTGACCAATCCCAAACTCTTCATTTGCATACTGTACACTGATCGTCTAAAGAATAGCTGCACAAATAGTAACACCCAGAAGGAATCAACCGACAGGAATGAAACTTGGTGGGTAGGTTTGACATTGTGAGACATGCAAATGATTCAAGTTTCACCCTCAGCTGCGCATGTGATGTAAGCAAGGACAGGTTTTACTGCTGTACCTGACTGACCCAACAGCTACGATTGTGGCCATTCAGCAAGCAGTGACTCAGAATGGCAGCGGGTCATCTTCAGTGACGAGTCCTGCTTTTGTCTCGGTAGAGACGACCAACAAATCTGTGTGTGGAGGCACCGTGGTTAGCATTAAGATGAACAGTTTGTTGTCACACATCACACTTCTTGAAGGCTTGGTGTCACTCCACCTCCACCCCTACCACACAGTTTGCAGGAACTGTGTGAGATTATTCAAGCTGCATGGGATGGATTATTGCAGGACACCATTAGGAACCTCTACAACTCCATGCCGGGACATCTGTTGCGTTAGTAAACATGGCTGCCCAAAGCCATACTGAGAGACACTACTTCTGTATGTGTAGCTCAGTAAATATTGCCCATATCAGTCTAAACTTATCATCATTTATTGTTCCTGGTAACCTTTATCTTCCTTCCCAATAGCATTGCAGTCTGACACTTCCTTCTGGCTGCAACTATTCTTTTGATGATGAGTGATAGATAGAAACTGACACTGGAGTTCATCTTTAATGCACATATACTTCATAGGACCCAGTGGCATTTCTGGGGACATAGCATTTTTCTTGACCACAGGCTTTTTTGCTTTAGAAGAGAATAACATGGACCTATTCCACATTTAGGCATGTTGGTGACTACAAAATGCCATGTTCTCGGAGCCCTATCAGCACTACTGCTGTAACAGTAGTTTCGGGATCTGAATGTTGAGTCTATTGCACACCTGCGGGTTGCTATGAGGTGCTATCTGTGATTGGCAGGTCATTGTTTGGAGGGTCGACTGACCTAAGGGGTTTATCTGCGCGCTATCTTAATGGGAGTTTAAGAAATCACGGGTGAAGCAGTGTGATGCAAATTGAGACTCTGGCTGTATTGATTTAATGGCAAACGCAGAATCGCATTTATTGAGAAAGCAAGGGAGGGACCAAGCGGGGAAATTGAATTCATACATAAAAGCGATTTCTGGTGATGGATCTTCTTGAATGTGTGTGGGTTTTTTTTTTTTTTAATCTACAGCTGAGCCGAGAACATAGACAAAGGGGGGACGGGGAGACTTATCGTAAAGCATGAGAGAAAGTGAAAGAGAGAGGCAGACAGAGAAAGAGAGAAGGAAACAAGCACTATTTCTTTAAAGATATGCAAGGCGAGTGGTGAATTTAATTACTGCGAGGCTGTTGCCGTTTCTCTGACATTAGTGTGGCTGGGAATAAGATTAGAGCTAACGCCTCAGTCATATGAGAAAACCATGATTAATTTCTCAAAGGAATGCGCTTCCAAATCGGCAACTTTTTTTTGTGTGCATTTGCAATTTAGATCAGGCCTGTGCATCTCGCGGTGAATATTCACCTGACAGACACCTTCACACTTTATTAACAGTACAATCAGCATGGCATGCTGGAGAGCTCGCTTCCTTTGTGGATGAGCACATGCAGAGATCCTATCGTAACAGCTCCAAAGCCAATTAGAGTACACACAGGCCACACCCATGAATTCGTATGCTGCACATAAAGCACTGGTGGACTTGTTCTTCATTGTGTTTAAGTCAAGGACATGAATATCAAAGACTTCCACTCACTCC
This sequence comes from Semaprochilodus insignis, assembly GCA_034552555.1. NCBI lineage: Eukaryota > Metazoa > Chordata > Actinopteri > Characiformes > Prochilodontidae > Semaprochilodus > Semaprochilodus insignis. The sequence continues at coordinate 24,366,821 of CM067494.1, forward strand.
TCCATTGGGCCCGACTAGGAAATCTGCAGCGTTCACCGAGAGAAATGACATAGGTGCTTCAGTACATTTGAAACTGGTCACGTGTGGTTACAAGCTGGCTGCCCTGTGCAGTGCCTCATTCAAAAAGCAACCAAAGCTGAAGCACTTTGAATTGAAACTTTGATTATGAATGGGTGGAGTTTAGCCTAATTAATTAATGACACTTCACAAATGATCAGGATGCCCTAAACATTCACTGAAAGACATGAAAAGAAGAGTAAAGCACTTGTGAACTGGCAAAAATACACTCATTGTCAAAAGGATAGCTGCAACCAGAAGGAAGTGTGGGATTGCAATGCTATTGGGAAGGAAGATAAAGGTTACCAGGAACAATAAATTATATTTATTGAGCTACACATACAGAAGTAGTGGCTCTCAGTATGGTGTCGGGCAGCCATGTTTGCTAATGCGACACGCCAGGCGTCTCAGCATGGTTTTGTAGAGGTTCCTAATGGTGTCCTGTGATAATCCATCTCATGCAGCTTGAATATTCTCACACAGTTCCTGCAGATGGTGCGGTAGGGGTGGAGGTGGAGTGACACCAGGCCTTCTGGACATGGCCTTCTGTGACACGTGACAACAAACCGTTTATCTTTGCGCTGACCATGGTGCCTCCACACACGGATTTGTTGGCCGTCTCCACCAAGACAAAAGCAGGAACTATTTTTTTTGATGATGAGTGTAATAGAATTTGTGGGATTTGTCCAAATTGCAAATGTTAAGCATTAACTATGCTTGTATTTGCTTGTATTTACTATGTCATTTGACCACACATATAGTACCTTTGCACATGACTGTATATTGACTGTCTAAAACAAACTATTAAAACTGTAAAACTATTACAAATCTCCAAAAATGCCAAGAACTTTCTAGAAAATTGCATCTCTGTCAATATATCGGCTTTTAGCCTGAAACACAAAGCATATTCGAGTTTTAAACATTTAATTTCCCTTGGCAGGGACACAACAACTTACCCCTCCTCATCTAACAACAATGCCACCACCCCCACCCCCCGCCAAAGGAAGAAAAAAACAGAACTGTATATATTGATACACTGAGATATTTCGACTAAAAGCCCTGATAAATTACCTCTTCCTTTCCGTCTGGCAGTAAGTACTATGTTTGCACGTTGTGACCCTCAGGTAGTCTTCTCCCTCTAAGCCAATCAAATGTTGCAGACGGAGTCTCTGGGAAGCACATCAGAATTATCTAAAGCTAGGTTTGTGACTGTGGCGTCGTTAGTGCATGTGAATATTTGTAGCTCACAGTTCTAGCGCAGAAGGTAGATTTGCTGAGCAGATTCACCTCTACAGGCGTGTATATGAAAGCTCATATCATATCACTTCACTGAGAAGCTGCAACAATGCAAGAGCTAACTAACTACATATGACTACATAATATGACTTCACTCCAAAGAAACTCACTTCAAATATTGCTAGGCATATGACCCTGCCGTCCATGGGCAAACCTATGCCCATGATTGAGCCCTCTCTTAGGAAAGGTTCCGCTGCCAGTGCTGCATTGTACTGACCCAGGTTAAAAGTAAGACACACAAGGCTGAAGTCGGCTTCTTATTCTCCAGATTCTTTTTTGAATTATATTATTCTGTCTGAGATGCTAGAATGTTTCTGCTGCACCATTTAAGGTGGAATGGGAAACTTCAAACAAGAAGCTGAACAGGTAGCTTGATATGACAGAATGTAAATGCTTCACAATTTAAGGTGGAACAGGAAATTCAAATACGAAGCTGGACATGTAGCCTATTGTGACAGAATGTAAATGCTGTACCATTTAAGATGGAACAGGAAAATTCAGACAAGAAGCTGGACATGTAGCCTATTGTGACAGAATATAAATACTCCACTATTTAAGGTGGAATGGGAAAATTCAAACAATAAGCAGGACATGTAACCTATTGTGATAGAATGTAAATGTGGCACCATTTAAGGTGGAACGAGAAAATTCAAACAATAAGGTGGACAGATGCCACATTGTGACAGAACGTACATGCTGTATCATTTAAGGTGGAATGGGAAAATTTGAGCAAGTAGCTGGTGTATTTGGATAATTGGATAATTAGTCTTGAGCATTTTCTCATCAGGCGGAAGTTCCTCATCAGCATCACATGCTCAGCTGACAAGTCTATATGAGTTTCTTTTCTCAGATCTGTTCTTCTGTTGCAGCACCGAGCTGGTGTTTTCGGGGAAGCAACTGCAAGGGTGGCAGCACTCTACTTACGCTGTTTGAGAGGGAAAGGGCCCGGGATGACACCAGCAAAAATCGAGATTAATGAAAGGAATCAGGCGGCAGTGTCATCCAGGAGAGGGCACATCAATCTCCCCAGATTACTCAAGATTAATGACGCCAAAGGAAAACATCTTGATAATGAACTTTATAATGATGGATGGTACCCCTGAGTTAGCGGTGGTAAGCTAAAGATCTCTTCTTTCTGGCCCAGACAGAAATGCTAACATCAGTGAAAGAGATCTACGTAGTGCGTCGCAGTATGTTTTGAATCGCTGTTTTTTATTTATTTAACGGCAAACTGTTCAAGCGAGCATGGGGCTCAGGCCTCCATACAGATCCTGACACAGAGCTAATACAGAATCCATGGCCGTAACTAGGATCAACTGTTTGTGTGAGGTCCATTTTGCAGAAAAGTGACCCACATTTCATAGTGAATGAACTAACTGCCAAACATGAGCATTACACCATCTGTCATTTCCTCTTTTAGATTGGTTTTTCACTGAATTATTACTTCGCTGCATAACTGTTATGCAACTTTTGGACTTTCATTTGTTCCTTTCCCATTCTGCCATTCCATCCTTACATTGCTATTAGTTTTCCATGAACTTGTTTGACTCCAGTTAGCCTGTTCAGGTGTATTTCATTAAATATCATGTTTATTTTCATCTAATAATACATGGTGAAAACTATACATTGACTGTATAGTTATAAGTTATAGTACTTATAACCCCCCCCCCCCCATTCCTATATTTCTCCTTTTTTCTCGGTTGTATCTCAGTTGACGCTGATCACTGAAAAAGCATACAATGAATCGCTGCTGTCGGAACCAAATATGAAATGAAAAAATGAAGTGTCTCCAGATTTATAACTTTGCAGGAGATGGAAAAACACATTAATTTTAATGTATGTCAATAGAACCAGACATTTTTCTATGTCATTTAGGGCCATTTCTTTTGGTCCATTCATCATGAAATTCCTGTGCAATGTTATGGGCAAAAACTGAAAAATGATAAAAATGGAGATACTATTAAAAAAGGCTTTTTTCCCCCCACCAAACCACAGCCAATGGACAAAAGTATGTTACTCCTACAGTTAATTAGATAAAAATACAGCCACTATATGCTATATTACATGATTACATGATGTATGCTAATTAGCTTTGAACTTCCTTGCGTAGGTAATTGTCACATCCTGTCTTGTCTTGCCCCTGTTTATCTCTGTTTTTCTCTTATTACTTCCATGTACCTCTGTTTGTTTTGGTTTATAGCTCCTCCTGTCTCCGCCTGTTTGTCATGCCCCTCACCTGTCCCTAGTTCGTAGCTCCGCCCCTTCCCAGGCATTCCTGATTAGCCCTTGTGTATTTAGACTCCCTGTTGTTCCCTTTGTGGTTGCTTGGTGTTTTATCTTGTTGTCGCTTGTTCTGTTACTGTGGTCCTTGTTCCTAGTAGTGTTTTGTTTCTTATAATTCCAGTGTTATTGATTTCTGTTTGCAGTTATTGGTTTATATTAAACCTTTGGACTTGCACTTGCACACACACACACACACACACACACACACACACACACACACACACATATATATATTACAAATGTAATACTTATAAATACATTTAACCCCAGTAGTACTTCAGTGTACTTAATATACTAATTGTCATATTTTAATGTTTTAGAACTGTCCTTTAATGTTCTCATATTATATATTATATTTGAGAGATTTCTAATAATGTCTCAAAGTTAATAATAATAAATAATAAAGTTAAATACATTTAGTTCTATGTAAGTATATTTTTAATAGCACTAATGATATATGTTTAGCATACTAAATACATAGTTAGAGAATAGCACACTATTTGTACATTAATCATTAATCAGTGCAGGGAAGTATACCAAGTATACTTAAATGAAATATACTTCAGTGAACTTTCTTTTCTTTCTCCTGGGAAAGCCAACCACAGACTTTGCTATGGAGTTAGATTTAAGCCAGATTTAAATTTCACTAAAGCGCAAAATATCAGAAGTGAGTTACGTGAGTAATTTGGGGATCTTAGGTCATTCAGTTCCAGTTACAGATGTGCAAATATGCATTCTGTCAACATCTTGTACTTTTCACTCATTCAGATCAGCTTATACAAGTTTGCTACGTGCAAATGTTTGGAAATAGTTGTTGCACTGCTCCCAAAATCAGAATCATACCGTGTGGGAGGAAATCTGCTATAAACCTTACTTGTAAACTCTGAACTGTAGATGGATTACAGCATTTTCCATGTGGCAGCAGGGCTGAAATATTTAATACAGGTCTGTCTCGATTAAACTGAACTGTAAACTTGTACAAGCTGATCTGAATATTTGAAAAGTACAAAACGAAGGCAAAATCCAACAACAATGTGATAACGGAACCGAATCACTAAAGACCCCCAAATGACTCACGTAACTCCCTTTTGATATTTGCACTTTAGAAAATGACATTCAGAGATCTGATGTACACCTTAAAAATCGAGTATGATATGTTTTGGTCTAAATCCAACTCCATGCTTTGCAGCCTAAACTGAGCAGCTGCTGGAAGTAGGCTAGTCTTAGCTAGCACTGTTACAAGTGGTCCAAATCAAAAGGTGAGTTATATGGGTTGCATTTTACAAGCATCATTTTTTAATTACTCTCATAAACTCACATTTATATCGTGACAATGCCATGTGTTAGCCAGTAATGTGTGTGTGTGTGTGTGTGTGTGTGTGTGTGTGGGTGTGTGTGGGTGTGCGTGTGTGTGCGTGCGTGCGTGCTACACATCTGTACATCTCAAGGAGTCAAAGTCACTCTGGGTAGCGTAGCGTGGAGATAAACACAGTGGGACGTTGAGTCTGCGGCCAAACCACAGCTGTTCCGCTGTCAGCTGAGAGACAGGCAGTGCTGACTGGGTAGTCTCATCTCTGTTTCCATCCTGCATCTCCTATAACCCTTCCAAAGCTACCCAGACCTCTGTGTCCTCATACTAGTTACAAACATGATGGCTGCAGGTAATGAACCGAAGGCTCGAGGCAGTAGTGGATAGCAAGGTTTGCTACATAGGGATTGGATGGCTGATGGACCAGGGCAGCGCTTGGCAGATTTTGGTTTTGACTGGCAGTAATAATAAATAGTCTATGTCCATTTATTTGGGTAGGCCAGAACAGCACATCATGAATAGGGATACCTTCTGACAGTATTATCCCGTGGCTCTGTTTATAATCAAAAGATTATGATCCTGGAAGACTGTGAAATAAGCATCCCGGACAAAAAATAAGTCCCCTCTGTGATGTTGTGGTCGTCTTTTAATTATGCCAAAATGGGTCCTTTGGTTGAGGTGACATTTGACCACATTGCCTACACTGAGCCGCTGGACAGCCTGGTTTTGCCGTTTGCACTATATATATATATATATATATATTGCAATATATATATATCCCCAGTATTCACGTTCTTATGATTGGATTTTTATTCATATTAAAACAACATTTGTATATCATAATGCAGTTCAGGCACACGGGCAGCTTTATTAAAATATCTTAAAGTACATGTTTTTTTTCCCCCTCCCACAAGTAACAGCCCCTAGGGACATTCAGACACAGAAATGCAGACAGCTCGTCTTGCTATTCTGTACTGGCAACCGACCGTGTTCCTTCCACATGCCTTACTCACAAAAAAAAAGTCATTTTAATTTACAAATGTCCAGGAGAGGAAATTGCCCTCTTATATTTTTCAATTTCACACCACCTAAAGTTGATATTTCCATTCGCACATTCACTCGCCTCTCTGTGGAATAGACGTGAATGTAAACCAATTGACCGGATGCTGTGCTCTTTATTTTTGAGAGACTAGTTTTCATCTTCAAAGTTTCTAAATTGTTTTGTTCTCGGCATCTTCTTCTTCTTCTTCTTCTTCTTCTTCTCTTCTTCTTCCGCTTCTTCTTCTCTGTTATTGAAATGGTGGAATAAGAGACGTTTTGTGGCTTTGAATTCTAATTTATTCCCCACAACACAAAACTGGGAAAAGGTGCTTATTTTGTTTTGAAGTGCCTCTGAGCAAACTTAACAGCCGTGTTCACAGAATTTGCTCGTATCACTTTTTTACAGCCATTTGATTTTGCATATATAAAGGCGTAGCTGATCCAACTTTCAGGTTTTACTTAATTGAAATCTCTTCAAACGACCAGTCCAGGAAAAAGTTGCAGCTCCTGTTACTGCTGTTACTGGTTGAGAGGCCCTTAAACAGGAACCAATGTATCCCTTCTGTTGGACAGTTGTCTGGTTAAGAGTGAATGTACTGACCCAGGTCATTTACTCTATTAGTACAGTAATATATTTTACATTATTAGTTTCAGTATCTCAGTTATTTGTGATATCATCAGCATTTGTGGTTAATAACTGTTAGGTAACACTTTACATGAAGTGTTGAGTAATTAACATGAAGTAATACATTAGTTAACATGAAGTAAATAGTGGTTACAATGCTTAACTAATTTTAAGTAAATCTGCAACAACTACATGTTCATATGTTAAGTAAATCTGTAACAACCACATGTTCATATGTTAAGTAAACCTGTAATAACCACATGTTCATATGTTAAGTAACACTGTAACAATTATATGTTTACATGTTAAGTAAACGTGTAGCAACTACATGTTTACATGTCAACATGTAGCATCTAGATGTTTATATGTTGAGTAAACCTGTAACAACTACATATTTACATGTTAAGTACACCTGTAACAACTACATGTCTACATGTTAAGTAAACCTGTAACAACTACATGTTTACATGTTAAGTAAACCTGTAGCAACCACATGTTTACATGTTAACTACACCTGTAACAACTACATGTTTACATGTTAAGTACACCTGTAACAACTACATGTTTACATGTTAAGTAAACATTTTTACCAGTTTATCTAACATTAGTTAACCCTTGTTTATATATTACTTCATTTTAAGTACTGTATTACTTCATGTTAGTTAGTCAGCACTTAATGTAAATTGTTGTAAACTGTTATTTGCCTTTGAACAACAGTAGAGCTATGCCCTCTGATTTGATGTCAATCTCAATGTCTAGTGATACAGATGGAGGGTTATTACATTGTTGCGTATTAACAGAAAATGAACATAAAACAATATCATTGTTTGACGTTTTCACATTCATTAACAAAATCAATAGCACTTTACTCAAGGGCTCTGTTCCTAAGACTACATGACAGCTACTCAAGTTTGTCATGACAACTGACATAATCCTACATAAATGTTTATAAGTGCTTATTCCAATAGCCGTCATTGATCATAAAGACTAGTTTAGCTACCTTTGATCACAATTGGCAAGTGTAACCCTTATATTGAACAACTGGGGTTCAGTCATAGGGTTTGGGATTGGTAAGAGTTTTGAACAATGTTTTTTTCTCTTGGAAATGTAATTGAGAGGTCAAGTACTCATCTTAATTACAGTTAAACTGCAGTTGCTTTCTTTTTAGATTCCTGCTTTTTTATTATAAAAACCAAAATGCATATCCATACTTAACCATCATAAGATCATTGTATTGCACGTCCTTGAGTGATTTACTACTTTAACAAAACCTGCATTGCAGCACTCATGGTTTAGCTCCCGCCAATTCTGATTGTGCCATTTATTACAAATCCACTAATTCATTGTTGCCTCCGACTGTTAACAGTCTACCTCTTATTAACACTGAAGCTGCACGAAACGTCCTCACAGTGCGAATCAAGCATTATCTCTGATATCACTGCCAAAGGCTCGGATTTTCTAAAACCACCAAAACCATTAGATCTCTCTCTCTCCCACACCGGCTAATCAGCCAGTGTCAGGCAACCGCTGAAGATGGTTTGCTTTTAGCAGGCAGGCCATGCTGAGTGGTGGCTGATAGCAGCAGACTGGCCATAAGAGTGGCACTCACACTGCTTGTAATATGTTCTAAAGCCCACACAGAGGGCTCCTGACATGTGCTAATGGTGCATAATTCCTTTCCTCACTGCGGTGTCTTTTGGGGGTTTTCATAGGACAGTGTGTATCTACTGTCAGTGTCTGTGCCATCAAATGATTAGCGTTAATGCTAATGGTTTCTCAGTGCAGCCGAAAGCTACACCTAAAGTCCCAGTTGAGTCCCATATCAGTAACATCTCTAAGTCTGCACCTTATAACTTGGGATGCATATCAGAAATAAGACACATGCTTACTATACAAGATGCTGAGATATGAGTTCATTGTATATTTAATAACTACTAGATTAGACTGCAGAGTAGTGAACTCCTCCTGATTTCCTCTATTCTTGCATGTGTCACTATTAATTCAGATGCTCCTTTATCAGGAACAACTGCCAACAAACGTTCCTATAACTGGGGAAGTGTTGCTCCATTCTTCTCTGCAGGCTTGTAGCTGTATTTCATCCATTGTTGAGGGCTTTCCGGAATGAACTGCCCATTTAAGCTCAGCATCTCAATGAAGTTCAAGTAAGGACTTTGACTAGGTTGCTCCAAAACCACCCTTCTGTTTCTTTTAAGCCAGTCAGAGGTGGACTTACACTTGTGCTTCATCTCATTGTCTCGCTGCGTAACCCAGTTGACTTTCAGATCATGGACTAATGCTTGGAACATTGATAATCCTGTATGGATTTTCAGGCAGATGGGACAATTCATGGTCAATTATGGCAAGACTCTAGCAGACCCAGCATTGTTGCAATCATGGTTCAGTTTCCACAGTTCCTAAATTGTGCCATTTATTACCAATCCGCTAATTCAAGGTTTCCTCCACATGTTAACACTCTACCTCATATTAAGACTCACAATCCTGTATGGATTTTCAGGCAGATGGCAACATTCATGGTCAATTATGGCAAGTCACCAAGGCCCTGAAGCAGCCAAGCATCTCAACACCATCACACTACCACCACCATGTTTCATGCCTGAAGTAACAGGACTCATGTTTCCCAAAATGTTCCACTTTTAACTCCTTCAGTCCTCAGAACATTACAACAAGATGCTTATTCCAAGCCTTGAATCTGAGGTTATCGAGACCTGCGCCTCCTTAGATGTGTTCGATCCCAGAAATGACTTTGTTACTCTTTCCAGGCTGATCTATATTTCAAGTCCTTTCTTTCTCATCTCTACTGAAATTTCTTTGGCAGTAATCAAGTTTAAGTGTCTCTGGTTTCATGATCCCAGATGTCAAGCTTAATAAACTGGTATTGTTCTGTTGGCACTGCCCCAAAAACAACCCTTTTACCATCTTAAAATTGAAGATAATAGATCAGATAATAGTATTAGAGATACTGTCAATATATGCATATTGCATTCTGTTGTTTATAAGGGGAACATATGTCTTTGAATAAGTGGCCTGTGTTTTATGCCTAGCCAGTATGTCTACTTAATGAAGAAAAGAAGCTATTTTGAAAGAGTGTCACACCTGTTGTCTTTTAAATGCCATATATGTCATATATCTCCCACGCACATTCAGTTTTTGAGAGGCCTTTAGCTGAGACGATCAAGAAAGTTAATTATGAATTTGTAGTATAACTAGTTTATTATGCAGTATAGTGAGTTATTAGTCTGGGCCATTTCTAGGATTCAAAAATAACCAGGGCTTTGGACAGAGCGTTATATAATATACAACAACATTTCCACACCATTTACGACCTAGATCAACCTAGATCAAGCCTTGTAACACAGTTTCATCTGATTACTCTTCGTCTTCTTCCACTTCGTCTTCTTCCACCTCGTCTTCTTCCACTCCTTCTTCTTCCACTCCTTCTTCTTCTTCCACTCCTTCTTCTTCCACTCCTTCTTCTTCCACTTCTTCTTCTTCCACTTTGTCTTCTTCCACTTCATCTTCTTCCACTCCTTCTTCTTCTTCCACTTCTTCTTCTTCCACCTCGTCTTCTTCCACTCCTTCTTCTTCCACTCCTTCTTCTTCTTCCACTCCTTCTTCTTC
>CM067494.1:24377290-24397584 GCA_034552555.1 Semaprochilodus insignis
TCCTCTGCTTCTACTTCTTCTTCCACTCCTTCTTCTTCCACTCCTTCTTCTTCTTCCACTTCGTCTTCTTCCACTCCTTCTTCTTCTTCCACTTCTTCTTCTTCCTCTGCTTCTACTTCATCTTCCACTCCTTCTTCTTCCTCTGCTTCTACTTCTTCTTCCACTCCTTCTTCTTCTGCTTCTTCTTCTTCCACTTCGTCTTCTTCCACTTAATTTTTCCTAAATGTCCCTATTCAAACCCTATTGTTTCCTTTAACCTACAGCCACCAAACTGCATGTACTATCTCAGGGCAGATCCCCAAACTCTAATCCACAGACATATTGACCTGCACTCCTCTATGTGTTATTTATTGTTCCCTTATTCCTCCCATACAGTCCCAATCAGTCTTAGCAAGAGGCTAACCAGCACAATCACCCATTTTCTTCGGGAAATGCACTTTTCTAGTTGCAAATAAATGCAGTTTTCGTGTTGGTGTTTAACACAGTGGCATTGCGAATTCAGATTTTCCCATAAAAGAAGAGCAGAAGCACTTTGTGTTGACTGAATGCACCATACTATGGTGATGCATCATCCCTGCTTTGCTGTTTTTGTTGAGTGTTTCTGTCAATAATTAATAGCGCTACCGCCGAGATTTACCAAAGTGGAATTATACATAAGTGAACTTCCTCCCTCACCTCTTCAACTAGCTCCAGCAATAGCTGCATTCAAATTAGAGGAGAGAAAGACATCAGAGCTCTCTGGCTCATAAAAAGAGCTCATGGTTTAATAATGAAAGCTCATTTACCAGGTCTCTTGGTTTGTTTTACTCATTCATTTCCTCCGGTTTCGTACAGATGGATTTTCTGTCCGTCCGGGCCGTGGCACAGTAAAGTTGAGTTTGAATACCCGTGACTTCTTGCTGGATCAATCACAAGTCTGGGCAGCCATTGTGCTTCATAGTTCTGCCAATACATTTGCCTGGCTCTTCTGGGCTCGGGGGGGATAAAGAAATCTTCCAAATGTCTGTAAACATTTTAGCTGTCAATTTAGTCCTGCTGATCTATTAGGCCGCATGGGGAGAACACAGTGAAAATGCAACTTCGGCACTTTTGCTCCAAGGTCTCGCCAAAAGGTCTTCCAGATCGCAATTTCAATGCTAAACCCACTTTCTCTGTTTTCTCACTTGTTTATTGTTCATGAAATTCTTCCCTCCGAAGGCCCCTCTCCTGGTCTTTGTCTCTTGGAGGTGTTGCTGCTATTCTTTTATTGTCTGTACGCAGTTAATTGCTTAGAGAATATGGCCTGCTAACTGATGTTGAAAACGACACTTCTTCTGTGCTTTATCTCCTCTGGGGCTAATTAGCATTTGTTGTTCTACATCGCTGCGCAGATTCAGACTATCAACATGCATCAATGAATAATTATTATTTATTGTCACGGCCTGTTGCAGGAAAACTAGCCAAGAGACAAAGCTAGTCACTGAAGCGGTTTAAAAAAAAGTAGCACATGGATTCTGTAGTCATCTTGACAGATGCATAATTATATTTGTACTGATTGTGTTTAAGTGACACACTGGTGATGCCAATTTAAAGAATCCATACATCTTGTTTTATGATTAATATATATCTTCAAAATAATAGCTGCACCCAGAAGGAATCAAGTGACATGAACGAAACTTGGTGGGTAGGTTTGACATTGTAAGGCATGCAAATGATTGAAGTTTTATGATTGAGTAAGCCTTATTGCTGTACCTGAGTGACCCAACAGCCACAATTGCGGACATTCAGTGAGCAGTGATCCCCTCCATGAGTCATCCTGTTAGGGCCAGCACCATTGGCAGACGGCTGTACGACGCAGGACTACATGCACGCAGACTGTTACGACGACTGCCCTTAACACCACGTCAACATCACCAAAGACTGCAATGGTGTCGTGCCACACAGTCATGGAGTGACTGCAAATGGCAGCGGGTCATCTTCAGTGACAAGTCCCACTTTTGTCTTGGTGGAGACGACCAACGAATCCATGCGTGTGGCTACGTGGTCAGTGCCAACATGAACACACATCACATGTCCTAAAGGCCTGGTGTCACTCCACCTCCACCCCTATCACTAGAATATTTAAGCTGCATGGGATGGATTATCACAGGACATATAGATTATATATATATATATATTAATCCTGGGACCCTGACTCTGCAGGTGTATGGAGGTGTACGGTCATATGGGTCTACCAGCAGTGGCTAAAATGCCAGTCTACAGGAAATTCTCCTCAGAATTGTGCCAGGGAAGGCATCCACCAAATCTGGCCCAACTGCACAATTCTTTGATGCAAGAGTGTCTGAACATTGATGTGGCCGACATCCAGAAACTCGTCCTGTCCAAGCCAAATCAAATCACAGCTGTAATTCATGCTCGTGGAGGATCCAGGACATTTATAAGACCCTTCTGAAACACGCTAACATCTTTTCCATGACCATGGGATATGTCTTCCCACATACTTGATGAAGAAATGGGAAACTACTCACTGCATCAGTTCAGGTTAAAAAAATTGTTGCAAACTGAAACATATTAATCACTGCAGTGATTATCCAATCAAAACCTCATAAGTATCTACTTACTTAAATCCTAATGGAAGCTTTTGTCTTTGGCCAAGCAGTGTATATCTTACCTAAGTCCTAAAGGCACTGTAACAAAAACAGCCTGTTTAATTCTAAATATTGCAGCGATGCTGTTAAATGTTCATGTAAATATGCTGGTTTTTGGTAAACGAATCCAAGCAAACATCATACGTGTCCTACAGGGAAAGAAACCAAATTGCAAAAAAGTAGGATATGGGTGCTTCAATGCCTGCCATGGAGTTGTACAGACACATGTGGTAATAGGAAGAGACAGAGGGAGCATGTACCTGCTGTTGTTAAGAAGCTATGGTGAGGTGCAGGGGTCTATGATGGTGTGCATGTGCGTGTGTTTGGAAGCTCAGCCAGCACACCCAGGCAATGACAACGTTATTATGAAGATGAATGCAGACCTGCACATCCGTTCCCAGGTACCCCTAGAGAGGGGGAGAGAGAGAGAGACAAACAAACTGTAGATATAGATGCTGAACACAAAAGCACACTGTGGCCTACAAGGATGTACATGGTACATTTTCGCTATGACACTCGAATGATTCAGACAAATCCGCTCGCTGCTACACAGTCGGAATTGGCTCGTTTCCGTCATTTTGAAGGTTTTTTTTGCTTGTCATTATCTCTGTTTATGGTATACCAGCAATGAGCAGTTGTTATTGGACATGCTGCAGTTTCCACAAAAGCATCATGGAATTACGATAATCTTAACCATTTGGAGAGAATGCTCAAACTCATGCACGCTCTGCTGTCTTACAGGGGCAATCTGACCAAATTGAAGAGCCATTGTCTCATCTGGTGTAAACATGCCTACATGCTTATTTTGGCGGGACCATCATCCTTATGAAACAGTAGGAAAACTCCCTTCGGATCATGTATCTTGAAGGTGGGGAAAAACTACAGTTCATCTGAGACCTATACAGTAGCAGTTAAAAGTTTAGACACACCCAACTAAATTGATGTTGTTGGTGATCTTAAAGACTCTACAGGCTTATGCTTAACAGTTCCAAATGATGAGATGTCTGAAACAGTAACATGTATACTCTTGATGTACCACAGTATTATATACTAATCATCAAAAGGGTAGTTGCACAAATAGTTACACCCAGAAGGATTCAACCGGCAGGAATGAAACTTGCTGGGTAGGTTTGACATCATGAGAAATGCAAATGATTCAAGTTTCACACTCGGCCACAAATGTGACGTAAGCAAGGACCTACCTGACTGACCCAACAACCACAATTGCGGACATTCAGCGAGCAGAGATGCCCTCCATGAGTCATCCTGTTAGTATCAGCACCATTGGCAGACGGCTGCACGACACAGGACTACATGCACACAGACCGTTACAACGACTGCCCTTAACAGCACGTCAATGTTGCAAAAGACGGCGATGGAGTCGTGCCAGAATGTCATGGAGTGACTCTGAATGGCAGCGGGTCATCTTCAGTGACGAGTCCCGCTTTTGCCTTGGTGGAAACGACCAACGAATCCGTGTGTGGAGGCACTGTGGTCAGCACCAAGATGAATGGCTTGTTTTCACTGGCCACATACCCAGAAGGCCTTTTGTCACTCCATCTCCACCCCTACTGCCAAATCTGCAGGAACTGTGTGAGAATTTTCAAGCTGTGGACACAGCTTATCACAGGACACCATTAGGAACCTCTACAACTCCATGCCGAGACGTCTGGCGTGTTGTGTTAGCTCTGTTTTCCCTTTCAAGTTAAGAAAGCTGTTTTATCCTCCTGTAAAGTTCCATTTTGGAGGTTTTTAAGGTGGACTGCATAATTCCATGAGTGCTATTTTATAATTTGATGTCTTTTATTCTAAAGAAAAGCATTAAGCTAAACATAAGGAGACCCTTCTATGATTAGCCATGTCTAAATTAGTACTGTATGTGAGGAGGGTGCTTGAAATAGCTATGGCACTTGCAATCTGGATTTCTTTTCACTGTGGGTGGGGTGGGAGAGCAAGCTATGCTTTGCTTAAATGGGAGAAAAAAATGACCATTCTGTCGCAGTCTGAGAGAAATTAGATCCTTTCTTGAGTAGTTCAGTGTCTTCTAGAACTTGGATTCTGGCTCTGTTGGCTCAAACATGCATGACGGTACAAGTCCAATAAAGCTGCTAGACCGAGCATCCATGTTTCAGGTTGTAGTGGTATTTAACACTTGAGAGAGGCTACACCATCCCTGTGGTTGTGCTTCTTTTCAGTGCTCTCAGAGGACACGTCCCATGGTTAATTAACATGGCTAATGAACACTAATATGGACTTGGAACCCAGCAAGACGTTAAGTGATCTTCTTGTCCTTCTCACTAACTCAAGGCAGGCAGGCACATAGCTGTTCCAAGGCACATAGCTGTTTTGCAATGGGAGGAAATGAAAGAGATAGTCATAGAGTGAAATGAAGAACAGGCATCTGGAAGCTTGCAGTTCAGAGCAACACTGTGGTGATTTTATCCAGGCCAGCATACTGCAGCCTGCAAAGGTCCAATCTGAGTCAGCGCCAGCCTCAGCAGGATGTGACCTCGGGGTCAGCTGTGCTGAATGGAATTAGGCCATGTTTCCCCAGTCTGATTATGGAGTATGCTTGTACTGTGTGTTCATTGTTTCCTCTGTTGTAATGCAACTCGTAAAGGGCTTGTTATGTAGCTGATGAGAGTCAGATGACGAGCTGGCAACGGAAAACTCTAAAAGCTAGCGGGTGGGTTTTAGAAAGCAGGATTTCTCAGGTCTGTTCAAACCATGCACATGTTTTTAGCTCCATTGGATCTTCATGTTGATTTCAGGGAAAAAATGGAGACGAAGCAGAAATTGATTCATCAAGTAGTAGCGACAATGAGTTCATCATTCTTCTTTTAAGCTAAGGGGCATGCACACTAGTTTGCCCCATTCTTCAAATAAAAGACAGCTTGGGGAGTTCCAACACCATTCCCCAGCTACTCTCTTGATGCACAATTCCTTGGACTGCAACCATGAAAGCAGAGCTCGGGTTGCTCGGCTTCCTTCAAATCCAACTGGTTCTGGTTGGCAGTTTAATGCAGCGTCATATTCCATCAATTTAGAGGTTAAAAGATGGGAAGATGGGAATTAATATGTACCTGGTACCCCTACTGGTGTACATGCCGCCCTTTATGGTACAAGAGAAAGTCTTTGTGATTGTGACACAAAGCACCTTGAGTTGAATAGTGAAGATAATGCTTCACAAGTGTCAGTAGGAGGAAGTGATAATACTGGCACCCTCTCAGAGTAATCTTAGAAACTACTTTGAATGTTGTCTTAGCCTGTGGCTACTGTTGCTGTCCAGTGCAGCATCTTCCGAACAAACACAGTAGCACAGATTCCATTTTTAAGGGTCTATATTTGATGTCTCAGTTGTTCGTGCTAATTTACAGTAGAAAAGTCCCTGAAGTCTTCCTTTGCATTTGATTGCTTGCTTTAAGATGGTACACTGAATGTCTGTCATTTCTACAGTAATGTACTGTGTTCAAGACCGTATGATACTTTTCAGGTACAGTTTGATACAGCATCCCGTGTTGACCTATGAGAAAGTATTTATATCTGTACAGGCAGATTATAAGGCATTAAACACCTTGGCACCTCTTTAGCTACTATAATAACACTGTAACAATATTGTATAATACATCCCAACATGCAGCATCATCATGAACCTTAAGGCTCAGTTATGCTCCCTTTATATGCGTAAATGAACACATACATTTGAAATGATGCAACCATCAGTGTCCACATACTTCCATACCTTAGTGCTTTGGAATGGATGTTAAGCAATGCACTTGAGGGAAGTTCAGAGTCAAACGTTTCTGACAACAGTTAATTCCAGTCCAGTGTCCTTCCAGTTGTTCTGTAGAAACAGTTGGTCCCTGTGCCCCAGTGATGTAACATCATATATGGACTAGGTCGCACAGCCTCAGTGTCTGTGTAACAGAGTCTATACTGTGGTGCTAGCAGAAGAGTTGCATACATCAGCTCACCTGACTGGGGAAGGTCACCATTAGCCAACTACCTCTAATCCATGGTGACCAATCTCCCAACATGATGCACTTGTAGCTCAACACAAAATAACACAAACTTAGCTTACCTTGCTGGCACAACCTGTGGGATATTCAAGGCTAATTTACTTCATGTATGTATTGCTAATTCCAGCTAGCTATGGGATTTAGTCTCTATGGCATTTGCTAGTGCTAAGCTACCATATATGTGCGTATATGTAAGTTTAATACTATACAGTGCTAGCTTAAACACCAACTTCTGCAGCTTGTAAAACATGCATGTAGCATAGTTGTTGGAGTTGTTGAAGTGCAAAAGCAATTATTTCACCTTAAAGACTAACTATGAGTATTATTACAGCCTATGAGCTTCTGAAATGAAACTGATATTTGATAGTTGACTCTTTGAAAGATACTTAAAAGTTATGTAAGTGAACTGTGATTTTAAAACTACTGGTTTAACTCGTTTTTATTGTCTAGTATCTAATATCCGTATCTATTTTCTAATATTTTACTTCCTGTATAAATACAGTACAAGTTGTTATAAGTCCCCAGATTGTTCGCTTTGTTTATAGGCTATATTTAGACTGCCCGCCAATATCCAGCTTGTATGCAGATTGGTTTTTGATAGTCTGGACAGTGAAAAACCACATGAAATCCAAATCAGATCCAAACCACATTTTAAGGTGGTTTAAAATGTGATTCTAATAGGAGTTTTACAAATGTGTCTCAGTCTAGATGCTCTAGATGCTTAAATCTGATTTCAAAGTGGATTTTTAAAGTGGATTTTTTGATGTCAAATCCAGAGTGATGGAAGTGCTGGCATTCAAGGAGAGCGCCAAGGAGCTCTGAACCATGGTTTGACAGAGCGACGAGGGTGAAACTTGACAGAGTTTGGAGTGTGAAACGATGCACATCTGTCTCTTCTGCTTCTTGGTATGGAAACCAGGTCGCTGGCATGTCTACATAGTTGTCCTATCAATGCCCTACGTTGTTACCACAGCAGCCTAGGCAGATTGATTGGTGATGTCTGGACTCACAAATCCAGTCTTATTGCTTACAAATAGCAGTGCATCTCAAAAGATCTGATGTCAGAAGCAAATCCGATTTGTCTTCAGCCTGAACACAACCGTAGATGGTTTTCTGTTGTCCAGGGTGTTCCCAGCTTTCCGCCCGGTGAGCATTTGGGATAGGCAGCAACCCCCGGCTCCGAGTCCCAGAAGGATAAAGCAGTTTAGAAGATGACTGAGTGAGTAAACAAAGCACTCTGACAGCATACAGAGTTCTCCACTCATAAAGAAGAACAAATTAAAAGGCAGAATTAACCATTCATTCCCTCAGCGCCAGGGGGTTAAGCTCCCGGGCTAATTAAAACCCCCTGCGTTATGAAATACACCAGGTTTAGAAAACACTGCATTGAGAGGGCAGGCTTTGTGAAGAAGTGCTGGACATTCTGATGGTGTATCAGACATCCAGACCATGTCGACCTTGCCCTGATAGACATTTCAGAAACATTCCCATTTTTTTTCCAGGGCACATTCAGCAAACGCCGTGCTCACTCTTCTAACACTATTTTAGAAGCTGCCGTAATTATCTTGCAGTGGAAGACCTAATTAAGTCGTTCTGTTAATAAAGTTTGATGTGGATAAATACTGTGCTTTGCTCTAATTTGATTAGATAGCGTCCCAGTGGTATACTCATATTCAAATGTTTTTCTTATGTACATGTTTTTTGATGGGGATTGGAGCCTCTTAAAAGCCCCCTCCCTTGCTCTCAGTGGATGTTCCGTGCCATTTCGTCTCTTCCTCTCTTTATCTTCCTCTCTTTATATCTCTCTCTCTCTCTCTCAGCTGGATCTTTCTCGTTTTAGTTCTCCCAGTGCTGCTCTAACTTGAGAGCATGCACATGCACTTCATTTGCTTCGTGTTGTCTGTAGTCTGCTACGTGTTGTGTTTGTTTTCCGGAATTAGCGGAGGGGAAAGAGGTTTGAAATGGGAACTTTTAAGCCCTACGTGAGCAACAGAGGTGCTGTAATTTAAGGAACCGATGACGAGTTTCAGTCTAGTACGAATTGGAACGGTCTGATTCCAGAGAGTTCCAGAGTGAACGGCCTTCAACAATTTGCCAACAGTTCTATTCCAGTCCACTTCACACTAATGGAATAATACAACCAATACAAACGTGGTCGTGTTGTTAGTCAGTTGGCCCTTGACTTTACATCTACAAGGTGGACCAGCATGGTAGGAGTGTCTAATAGAGTGGACAGTGAGTGGACACAGTGTTTAAACACCTCAGTGTCACTGCTGGACTGAGAATAGTCCACCAACCAAAACTATCCAGCCAACAGCGTCCTGTGGGCAGCGTCCTGTGACCACTGATGAAGGACTAGCCATAAATGCAAACCGTAAAGCAGCAGATGAGCTATCATCTCTGACTTTACATCTACAGGGTGGCCCAGCAAGGTTGGAGTGTCTAATAGAGTGGACAGTGAGTGGACACAGTGTTTAAATACTCCAGCAGCCCTGCTGTAAATGATCCAAAAGTGGGAACGTGAAGTATGAAGCAGAGAAACAGATGGACTACAGTCTGTAATTGTAGAACTACAAAGTGCAAACAAACACAAGCACAGTAGAAACAAGGTGGACCTAATGGACTGGTTGGTGGGTATATGTAGTAAATTGCCTGGTTTCCACTCAACTAGTAATTGGGCTACGAATGTAACTCAGCTAGGCCATTTGACCAGTAAGTGGCCAAAAACTAAACTTACCTCTAAACTTACTTTATTCCAGCCAGAGTCCTTGGACATAGAAAGCACCCTTTTTTCCTGACAGGCAGAGGTGGCACTGCGCAGTAATACTGCCATCTCATTTACCTTCAATGAATATGAAATGGTCCCTGAATTTCCTGGCTGTGTCCACATGTCCTCTAATGTTTGGGGACAGATGGACTACACAGCGTACATAGCCAACTATGTTACAGATACGCTTTTACACTTTGCTTTCAATCAGGACCTTATAGGAAATTAGTGATGCCTTTCGATTACTCAGCTAGCAGATTTCCCCAGAACTTTGGCTAACGTTCCCTACAAGTTCTAATAAAGTTCTAAAGAAAGTATTTTAATCTAATGCTCAAAGAATGTTTTAAAGATTCATCATTTCAGATAATGTTCCTAGAAGTTTAACTAAGACATAACACTTTAACTGTGACATTCAGAGGATGTTTGGAGGATGTTGTCAGGGCCAAAGACATGGTAACCAAAAAAGAACGTTCCCAGCGCAACATTCGGGAAATGTTTTATGGATGTTACTAAGACCTGAGATGACAGAATGGTTTTTAGAGAACATTCTCCTACCTCTAGAAAGAACATTCTGGGAACCAAAAAAAAGCTTCCCGCTGAAAACATTAATGCAACATTGCATTTCAAATTCTCAGAACGTTTCTAGAACAAAGCATTTCTAGCTGGAAGCAAATAATGGAGTAATCAATCAATCAATCAATCAATTTATTCATATAGTGCTTTTACAACGACTGTTGTCTCAAAGCAGCTTTACAGAAAGGCAGTTTATAGAGTCCATGTGTAGCCCAATGAGCACTGGGATAGGCTATAGCTCCCCCAGCAACCCAGAAAGAGGATAAGTTGCTCAAAAGACGAACAAACTAATTAACTATTCATGCATGTGCTGTTCTCAGGATGGGCCCACAGAACCTCAGTGGACCCCGCAGCCAACACCACAAAGGCCAAAATCTGTTGAAGGTAAGCAATGGGCTCAGAGAACCCAACTGAACCCAAACCCATCAGACAGTTGTATCTCTTTGGGTTCAGATGAATATTTCAAATTGTTTTTTAGACAGCCGTCATATAGGAACATTAAGACAACAGCAAAGCGTCCAGACTTTCCTCTGTTCAGCTGAAGGCCTTGGGAAGCAGCTCCAGAAGGTGAGTGGCCGCAATGTTCTTTCAGCCAGCGCCTCGCTGATCAGTGGCGATGCGTGTCACTAGCTTTTTGGAGCCAGCGCTGTCGGCTCAGTGGCCGTGGCGGAACTGGGTCGGACGCGCGCCAAGAGCAATCAAGAAACCAACAGGTGGGCCAGGCCCTGTCAGCCAAGCAGACAATGCATGTGACGCAATAATCCTGACTACAAGGAGTCTGAGTGGGAATTCCCTGAAAAGATCTGAGAAGATGGGGTTGAATGAGAGTAGATTTGGAGCTTTTTCTTCAGGTGCTGTGCAGTGCTGCTTCTTCCTGTACTCAAACTATGTAGGGTCTTGGGGGGTCCCCATGGCAAGCATGATGCTGTATTTTATAGTTGTTTATATTAGAAAAGCATATTATACACTTCTACAGAGGACAGTCATCCCAACAGGCCAACACACTCCAGTAATGTGTTGTGTTTCTGTTGCTGCTACCTGACACAAAAGCTGCCATCGATTAATACAGGAGCATCTGGATGTATTCCTTTGTACTGGTAGCATTTTAGGGATGCACTGTATGTTGCGCATATCCTAAGTATTCATATCATTCATCTATTACCTTTGAACAGCTCTTACACTTAATGAACTGTGCATGTCTGCCCTGTGATGGACTGGCGGCCTGTCCAGGGTTTTTCCTACCTTCTGCCCAGTGAGCACTGGGATAGGTTATAGCCCCCCCCCCCCGGAACCCAGAAGGAGGATAAGTTGCTCAGAAGACGAACCAACCAACCAATCAACCAACCCTTCTGCCCAATGAGCACTGGGATAGGCTATAGCTCTACCCACAACCCAGAAGGAGGACAAGTTGCTCAGAAGATGAATGAATGAACGAACCAACCAACCAACCCTTCTGGCCAATGAGCACTGGGATGGGTTATAACGCGTCCCGCAACCCAAAAGGAGGATACGTTGCTCAGAAGACTAACCAACCAACCAACCTACCACCCAACCCTTTTGCCCATTGAGAAAATCTGAGTTTCTGAGTCACTCCATGACAGTCTGGCATGACACCATTGCAGTCTTTGGCGATGTTGACGTGGTGTTAAGGGCAGTTGTGGTACAGGCCTGCATGTATGTTGTCCTGCGTTGTGCAGCCGTCTGCCAATGGTGCTGGCACTAACAGGATGACTCATGGAGGGCATCACTGCTCACTGAATGTCCACAATCGTGGCCATCGGGTCAGTCAGGTACAGGGATAAGGCAAATCATTTGAATGTCTCATGATGTCAAAACTACCCACCAAGTTTAATTTCTGCCGGTCGATCCCTTCTAGGTGCAACTATTGTTTTGATGATGTTCAACTATCTACTTGGCACTATGTAAAGCTGTCTCTGCATCATGATGCATCAGCCTGAGTGTCTACCAATTCTAATAATATTCAATAAAGTATACACTTCACTTCTAAATGGTACCAAAATAATCACACAGAAATAAGCAGTTTAAGGTTTCATGCTGCACTTGAACTGAACTGAATCAAATCATTATGAGATCTGGGATTTCCGCCACTTGTAACAAGTATTGGCACAATCATGTATTTTTTATCAGCCAGACATTAGGCATGAATCGCTAATTCTCGTCAGCGGAAGTGCGTGGATTTTGCCGTGCGACCGTTGCCTTGTCTGATCACACCTTCTCTTGAGGGCTTCCACCATGAGAACGTTCATTTTCCATGCTGTGAACTCAAGTGAGAAACAAATGTAAATTGTTTTTAATTGGCAAGTGCAAACCATGTCTCCAGGGCCTGTGGGCTGACAGATAAAAACACAGTCTGTCTCTCACTGTCGGCTTAAAACAGTCCCACCGCGACTCAGCCATATGCTTTAAGTGACTCTGAGAGACGTTTTAACATGACGCTAATGTCACCGATAAAAAGGCGGGGGGTGGGGGGGCTGCTAAATGGTACCACATCCCAGCTACCCTGCAAATGGTGTCGCACTGACAACTTCATGGTCCTAATCATGGCCAGTGACAGCTTGAACCGAGGTGTAATGCATACTGTGATAACTGTTAAAAGTAATGGGTTTTTTGTAGAAGTCTCCTGTCGGTTAATCTTCAGGATGTTTAAAACATAGCGTCGCCAGCGTATAAAGCGGACAACGGTGCTGTTCCTCATTCGGAAAGCCACCAAATGACCTTACTGTGGCATTGTACGCCACTTTTCCTTCTAAAGCGAAAGCCCCAGAAGCAGTAGTGGTGCCACTGCTCTCCCAGGCTATCCGTCTGGGAGGCAGCCTGCATACACGTCTAAATGAGAAAGTTGGGTCTGATCAGCCAGCCATGACAAAAATAGATTACTCTGAGAAAAAGAGAGGGAGATGGACAGACTGGGTGTGTATGTGTGTGTTGGATCAATGTGTACTGCATGCAGAGAGACAGTATACTCCGGTAAAATGTTTATTTGCAGTTGGTTTTAAAGGGGAATTCCACAATTTTCGAAAGTTCAAAATTAAATAAGCTCACCGGAAAAAAAATAGTCACTTGTGACTGAAACATACCTAATAGCGTGTATTACCAGCACGAACATGAATAACAGCTGCAATTTGCAATTTGGCATGGACTGGACAAGTTTCTGGATGTAGGCCACATCAGTGTTCAGACACTCTTGCATCAAAGAATTGTGCAGTTGGGCCAGATTTGGTGGATGCCTTCCCTGGCACAATTCTGAGGAGAATTTCCTGTAGACTGGGATTTTAGCCACTGCTGCTAGACCTGTATGACTGTACACCTCCATACACCTGCAGATTCAGCTACTTCCTTCACACTACGCCCAAATGCAGTCACTCCTTTTAGTCAGTCATTAACATCTGCTTTGCACCAGTTTCCATACATCCAGCAAAACATTCACTGCACTGTAGTACCTCTTCTCAATCTATGAATCTTGTCACTCCCACCCTGCAGGTATGGAAGATATTTTCCTAAAACAATTTTTTGTCCATTCAAGGTGGGTGGGGAGATGATTTCTTGGTGCTGTGTGTTAAAATGACCCCTTAAAAAAACATATTTGTCCAGTTTTGCCAGTAATTTACCATTATCAACATTGCATATGAAAACAAGCTGAGGATGTGTAGATCCCTTTCAGAATCTCATTGCAGCCTTTGTACCATAAATCCATAATGACAAATCCATTTCGTCATGTTGAAAAGAGTTATTGTTGTTGTTTTTATGTCTGTTAGCTGTCCACTGATGCCTTGGGTTGAATCTGTTCCTGACTTGTCAACCAATCAGAGGCTGTGTTCTTGACTTGTCAACCAACCAGAGGCAGTGTTCCTGACTTGTCAACCAATCACAGGCTGTATTCCTGACTTGTCAAACAATCAGAGGCTGTGTTTCTGACTTGTCAGTCAATCAGAGGCTGTGTGCCTGACTTATCCACCAATTAGAGGCTATGTTCCTCATCTGTCGACCAATCAGAGGCTGGGCTCCTGACTTGCCAAACAATCAGAATCAGCTGTTTTCCTGACTTGTTAACCAGTCAGAGGCTGTATTTCTGACTTGTCAAACAAGCAATCAGAGGCTTTATTCCTGGTTGTACACACACACACACACACACACACACAAGTTTTCTTAGTAACATCTTAATTATGGCTACGCATCCTTTCAGACCCACAGTGTTGAGTCATCTTCTCACAGGGGGAAGGATGGACAAAATCACCTGTGGATGTTTATCAGATTTAAGAGTGGAGATCAGAGTGGAGCGTGATTGTTTCCTTTCTCTCTCTCTCTTAAAGATGAACACTTTAAGTACTGTATATCTGGTGGTCTGTCAGATGGTTCTTAGGTCTCCTGTTTCCTCTACATCTTTAAACCGATTTTTATAGTGCTTTCCATAGACTTTCATCCTTATCTAATCTCCCTGGAAATACCTCCTGAAAAGAGAAATAACTTTATGGCAGTTTTGACTGCAGATCAAATAGCTGAGGGGTGCTCTGCACTTTCTATTGGCTTCTTCTATCAGCATGTCTGTAAATTGAATCAGGTGCTCTACAATGTACCATGCCGCATCAATCCACTCGGAATGTTTACATCTCAACAACTGAATTATACAGCAATTATTCTTGCTTTTCAGTGGTGACAGCTGATGCCAGTTCCAACAGTGTTTACCAGGTGTTCTTGAGAAGAGAGCTCTTAGCTTTCTCTGAAGTCTTCCTCCTACATTACCTCTGCAAATAGACTTTGGAACTGTAGATGTTTGAACAGCCTCAGGCTAGGAATTACTCTTCATCATTATCATCATCCCTCTCTGTCCTTTCGCTCTTTCTCTCTCTCTGTTTGTCTTTATTTTTGCTGTCTAGTTAAACTCACCAGAATGACTTATGGTCTAGGCCTGGGCTTGATGAATTATTGCCTTAGCATATGGAAAAAAGAGCAAGCCTCTCAGATGACTCATCCACGTTCACGAATGACGCCTAGTTCGTGAATGCGAAACAAGTTTGCGTGATGAAATTACCATTATTAGTAGTCCGATATAGAGTGAGTGCATATCTAAAGATGCAGTCCAGGAGTTAACCCGTCGACTCAGTAAGATAGTCCAGCGTTTATGGCATGCCATTCACACAGGGTGTAATTTACAGAAGACGAAAAAGTCCTTGAAGAGGGAACGTCGCCGGGCTGTCAGTCAGTAGCAGCGGAGATGGAGAGGAAGGAAATGAACTGGGGGCAAGGGTGTAAACGCGTGAACTTTAGAAAGCTGGCTGCTTCTTTTAGGGGGGCTGGTGAACACAGGCGTATTGCACGTTGGCTCCATAATGTCAATGCCGTGCTTTAAGGCGATGCGACGAGACGAGAAAGAAAAGAAACAAAGAAGGGAAAAAACGGAATTCCATTATGAGCAGTGCCGATGTTGACCTGAACGTGCTTGAAAAAACCTTGCTTCTGGTGAATTTGCGGGGGGTTACTATGGAAACAAAAGCTGACAAGTATTCCCCCCAGCGCCCCAAGAGTGAACACAATGTGTCTGCAAGTCATTAAATAAATAAACAAACAAATAAATGAAACTTGGTGGGTAGGTTTTACATTGTGAGACTTGTATGATTGAGGTTGCACGCTCAGCCGCACGTGACGTAACCAAGGACGGGTCTTATCGCTGTACCTGACTGACCCCACAGCCACGATTTCAGACATTCAGCTAGCAGTGATGCCCTTCTTGAGTCATCCTGTTAGTGCCAGCACCATTGGCAGATGGCTGCACAATGCAGGACTACATGCACGCAGACCGTTACGACTGCCCTTAACACCCCATCAACATCACATCAAGACTGCAATGGTGTCGTGCCAGACTGTCATGGACTGACTCAGAATAGCAGCGGGTCACCTTCATTGACGAGTCCCACTTTTGTCTTGGTGGAGACGACCAACTAATCCATGTGTGGAGGCACCGTGGTCAGCACCAAGATGAACGTTTGGTTGTCACGTGTCACATATCCAGAAGGCCTGTTGTCACTCCACCTCCACCCCTACCACACATTCTGCAGGAACTGTGTGGGAATATTCAAGCTGCATGGGATGGTTTATCACAGGACATCACAGGAACCTCTACAGCTCCATGCCGAGACGTTTGGCATGTTGCATTAGCAAACATGGCGGCCTGACACCGTACTGATAGACACTACTTCTGTATGTGTAGCTCAATAAATATTGCCCATATCAGTCTAAATTTATCATCATTTATTGTTCCTGGTAACCTTTATCTTCCTTCCCAATAGCACTGCAATCCCACACTTCCTTCTGAATGCAACTATTTGTGTTGATGGTGATTGCATATATATATATATATATATATATATATATACATATATATGAGTAAGTAAGCTCTGTGGCCTGAGCGTCAAGCATCTCTAAAGAGCTCAAAAGTAATGCTGATATTATTCAGCCTAGCTCTGCAAATGGATTATGCAAAGAGCTTTCAGCTTCTTCTACAGTTTCAATACACTAAATACATTATGGAAAATTTAGTATAGCCTCCAAACATGCAAAGAAAATGGTCTGGCTTGTTGAAGCGTCAACATTTCAAAGCACTCTTGCACAAGAAAACAAAGGGGAGGGGATGGAGAACAGGCCGCCTGAGCTCCTTGGCAGGTATACAAGAGTCAAGCTAATATAGAAAAGCTAAAATAGTTTGCGGCTTTCAGAACATACTCAGGCTTTACAAAACATCCGGAATGGCCATTAGAGACGCCTGCGCATGCCTTGAAATAGACTAAGCAAGTGCAGCTGTATTCTCTAATTGATTTTGCCTCTTAAACCCTGTTTGAGTCGAGGATGAAACAGGTGTTGTGCCTGAAATGGCATCTTTTTTAAAAAGTGTATGCTTGGCTTCTCAGTAATCTGTGTGGTCTGCACGATTTACAGGGAACCGTTCAGTATCATTTAGTCATTGCAATAGAAATGCCATTCAGAGTGGCTTGATGTAGAATGGTTCATCCGTAGAGAAACTTATAGACTCAGTTTTTCTATATAGTGGTTAGGGTTAGAATTTAGAACCATTTGCAAATTGTGTTTGCACACAGAGGAATTTGTCTTAAGCATTTAACCCATCCATGAAGTGGAACACTTACATGCACACACACAAGCAAACATACACTGTGAGGGCAGTAAACCCACTTGCACAGAGTGATAGGCAGCCCTGTCAGTGTTATGCCAGTTCACACAGAAAATGCTCTAGTTCAAATTTCTGTTCATACTAATAAACATGGACTTATTCAAAGTTCAGTTCATACTAATCAAAATAAACAAGTTCAAATTTCAGTTCATACAAGTGAAAATGAACTAGTTCAAATTTCAGTTCATACTAATCTAAATTAACTAGTTCTAAGTTCAGTTCATACTAATGAAATGAACTAGTTCAAAATTTACTTCATGCTAATCTAAATTAACTAGTTCAAAGATTTAGTTCATACCAATGAAAATGAACTAGTTAAAAATTTAGTTCATACTAATCAAAATGAACTAGTCCAAAGTTCAGTTCACACTAATGAAAAAACAACGAATTTCCATTCATAGTTCATTTTTCAGATGTCATTTCAGACCAGGTGGGCACAATTTGCATAAAAAGCACATGGCTTTTTTTCCAGACTTGGGTGTTCATGAAACTGATTCAAATGCTCAAACAAACCGACTTCTGCAGTTATGCCTCTACAGCTAGTGCGAGACATACTTGGCTATGTTTATGGAGCTGTTATTTTTTCTGCTGTTATAAAGAAATTTTTCACATTTTTTGATGTTATAGCAAAACATAAATTACATAACAATATACATTTTATGCACTGTGATAATCTTACACATTACTAAGTAAAGTGTGAAGCTAATCAAATCTTGTGAAACCAATAAATAAAGGTTGTGATGAATATAGCTGAATATAGCACATACAAGTTGGGAACAAGCATCTTCTTACATAGTGTTATCTGCTTAGGGTCCTTCATTGTGGCTTCCGCCTCCCCAACCTTCCTAAATGCCACTGTTTGTAGAGTACGGCCAGTATATCCTTATGGTAGGCCTACTGTAGGCCTTACATCTCCTCTGCGCTCCCTATTGGTCGGCTGTAATCTACTTTTCCAAAGTTGGGAGAAAAGTTCCACTTTTTTCCATCTGGCTTAAAATCTTTATCACCATTTTCCCGAATGGCGTTAACTAGCTGACAAATCGCTGCAGTCAAAGTGGTTTTTTTTTATATTCAGAGTGCATGCAGATAACGATCATTACTCATCTTTAAACAACCTGCTTTGAGCCATTGAATAATAAGGAAATATGATCGCTTCCACCTTGGCATTGCCTGAATATTGGCTCTAATTGCATTTTTGAACCGCGTGATTTAGTCGCATGAAAGCGTGCGCTCCCCCAAATCCCCCCCCGCCCCCCTTCCTTCCTTGCCTGTTAGTATTCTAGAGCTGCCCGATCTTTCCCCAACACGACAATGGAAGGCAAGATTACTGCTTTTACTAACGTGCATAAGCGTCCCTAAGGATTGGCGTGCCGGTTAGCTTTCTGCGTGCTCGCCGAGGAAACAAGCGTGTTTTCCAAATGGCTGCTATTGAATGCTCTATTGATCCCTCGCTCGCGCCCTTGAAGATGAGCGCTGCATAGCAACGCCGCCGTGGCGAGGACAGCAGGCTCGTGCTCTCAAAAGCATGAAAATGAGCCCAGCCGAGAAAATTAGCAGGCCCTTTTTTCTCTCCCCCCTCTACTACCTGTGAGTAAAGCTATGTTCCTGGCGACAAAAGCTATGATTTATACCAGATGTGTTAAGGAAAAATTTGAGGGCAGGAAGAAATACCGGGAGGAACAAATATGTAAATGAAGCCGTAGTTCAGGTGGCTATGTTGGCGTGGGCCTAAGCATGGCAATTTGATTTGAG
The DNA here is from genome assembly GCA_034552555.1 of Semaprochilodus insignis. Lineage (NCBI taxonomy): Eukaryota > Metazoa > Chordata > Actinopteri > Characiformes > Prochilodontidae > Semaprochilodus > Semaprochilodus insignis. Next base: position 24,396,230 of record CM067494.1, read on the forward strand.
CACAAAAGCTCATCCAGGAGCGAGACAGGTGGATGGAGTAGTCAACCATTCAGTTGAGCTCGGGCAAAGAGATCAGTCACATGCTGGCTGGGAAAGCAGCTTTGGCTTGCAGGGCAACTCTGAAGGCCTCGTTAGTTCAGCCAGAAGGACTCAAGAGGCAAAAGTGATGGGGAGCGATATTGTAATCCTTGATAAGGTGCACAGTTTGATGGATAACAATTCTTAGGAAGAGTCTTGGCATAGGCCTTGTCCTGGGCCCAGGTCTTGAGGCGTACAGGACCTCCCAGATCCTGCAGGATATGGATGGCAGATTCCCTGGACAACAGGACCACAACGAAACTGGTGGTGGGGGGAAAGGAAGGATGAGAATGTTGAAACGGCAGCACACAAAAGCAGCAGAATGGGAACGTAAGCTTATAAGACTGCGATTGGCCGGAGTAATGAATGAATGAGTGACGTAGTATTGGAGTCTTCCTGCCACAACTTGCGCTAAAGCTTTCATTTCTCCCATTTTTCTTCTCCCTCACCTTTCTTCTATATGGCTCTTCTCAGATGAGTTGATGCAGAGGTCATGTACAGATCCATGTTCTTTCCATGTTACCGTGCATTGTCTGTCAGTCGTAAGGACACGTCTGCTCCGACAACGCCATGATGACAGATCCGTCACTGTCTGCTCGACTCAGGAATCAATTATCAGAGGAAATCCTATTTGCCCTTTACAAAGAACACATGTGACAAGCCTGGAGAGATACGAGAAGGTGGCACTTCAGACAGTAATACTTTTGTATATGCCTGCTTTGTGTACACTGAAACAAGCAATCCATTGAACTGAACTTCAAATGCAGTGATATGCCAAAGGTTAGGCACCGCTGGTTGTATTACAGGTTCTGTTGGAGGATATAAGTGAATAGATCCTCTACAGAGAGCACATGCCTGCACACCGTCATGCAGAATTACTGTTTATTAGATCAATTTTATATAAAAATATGTGGCCTGTGCAAGAGTTTGTATTGAGTTTTATGTTTCCCAATAACTCAACAAATGAATATGAGCAGTGCACTAACCGTCACAGACAATGGCACATTCACTGTAAGTTTGGTCCCTTTAGAGTGTTAAAGCATCATTATACCTGCAGTTTTTGCTCTTGGGGTTCCCCTATAACTGCAGTGTGTTTTTCACTGTCATAAATACACAGCGGTGTACAGTAACTCAGTAAGTGTAATGTGTTAGTGTGCTGTAAGTAGTGTGTTGGTGTACAGTAACTCTGAGTGTCATGTGTTAGTGTACTGTAAGTAGTGTGTCGGTGTACAGTAACTCAGTAAGTGTAATGTGTTAGTGTACTGTAAGTAGTGTGT
>CM067494.1:24402465-24425610 GCA_034552555.1 Semaprochilodus insignis
TTTTGTTTGGTGGTGGAGTGGTGGTGGGGTGTTGGGGTGGTGGTGGTGGGGGCTGTGGTGGTGGTATGTGGTGGTAGGGGCTGTGGTGGTGGGGACTGTGGCGGTGGTGGGTGGTTTTGGCGGTGTGTGTGGTGGGGGGTGGTAGTGGTTGTTGTAAGGGCGAGTGGTGGGGGTGATAGCCTGGTCAGGTGAATGAAAGGTGAGGATGTGAATTTCAGGGCGTTAGATTGGAAGCAGTCGGGGTTTCAGAGATGTTCCTCCCCCCAGTTAATCCATAACTCCATCTAGTACAGTACGAAAGTGTGAAACGCTACATTTGTTTTTAGAAGAGCAAATATCACCAACTTGTTAACATTACTAGTTTACAGGTGCATCTCTAATATGCCTTTTTATCTGTGCTGAATTTATAGGAGGATATAGGCCTATTTCGTTGTTTCCATTGGGAGGATTAAGCCTGGGATACACTATACGATCTTTAAAGTCCTACTAGTTCATGAAAAGACTGGGCGTTTATTTTTACTGGCTTCTCCAGATCTTCAGGATATCTGAAATATATCTTCAGGATATCTGAAAACAACTGGGGATCACTCACTACACTACAGAGCTGGATTGAAAAAATTAAGCGTTTGATATACTCCGACTGGTCTGAATCTCTGACTGCCTCAAAATCTGTGAACTAAGGCCAGCCAGCACAGGCTCAGTCAGACTGAGAATTGGGGCTGAAGTTTGGGTATAAGGAGAGAACTCTGAGCACTTGGGCTGGAGCTCTGAGTGGCTTCTGACTGGAGCTAGAAGGCCATACCCTCCCCTGTAATAGTAGGAGGGCTTTCAGGCATGGTCCTCCTCCCAGAAGTTACATTTTATCTGGTGCCAGGATGTACAAGTTTTAATGAAGACCATTTCTGAACATTTAGAGACCCTCAATAATACATTTCTTTCTGTTCAATTAATGCTGAGGTGCTAATAAAATAAATGTGGGGCCCTCTGTTGGGTTTGCGGGCCCTAGGTAACTACAGATACTGCTCATAGTAGGAAGTGGCTCTGGAGCTAATTAGTGTTTTATGGATGTCACACAGAATTGTTCACATGTCCCAGGGGACACTGGAGTGATATGCATCAATGTGTTCATTTAGATTCGTCAGTTTATTCTCTCCATTTGTTCACAAAATTAATTAACGTTAATGAGTGAATTTGCTCAAATTAGTTTGTGCACTGAATTTGCTTCATTCAATGTTACTTAACTCTGTTCATTTATTTTGCAATCAAACGGGAGTAAACCGAAGAATATAAATGACCAGGCATCCCTTTAGTATCTGCTGGGACATACAAACAATTCTAGCTGACATATGTAAATATATACCCATTCGTGTCTGACAACTTAAGAAAACTGGCCTAAATGATGAACACAGTAGGTTAGGATAAGGTTCTGGGTTAAGGTTTAGGTCTAGGGTTTAGAATAAGGTTTTGGGTTAAGGTTTAGGTCTAGGGATTAGAATAAGGTTCTGGGTTGAGGTTCATTTTTAAGGATTAGAATAAGGTACTGGGTTGAAGTTAAGGTTTAGGAGTTATGATAATGTTCTGCATTGAAGTTAAGGTTTAAGACTTTGAATAAGGTTCTGGGTTTAGGTTAAGGTTTAAGAGTTAGAATAAGGTTCTGGGTTGAGGTTAAGGTTTAAGAGTTAGAATAAGGTTCTGTGTTGAGGTTAAGGTTTAAGAGTTAGAATAAGGTTCTGGGTTGAGATTAAGATTTAAGATTTAGAATAAGGTTCTGGGTTTGAAGTTAAGGTTTAGGGATAAGAATAAGGTTCTGGGTTGAGGTTAAGATTTAGAATAAAGTTCTGGGTTGAGGTTAAGATTTAGAATAAGGTTTTGGGTTGAGGTTAAGATTGAGAATAAGGTTCTGGGTTGAGGTTAAGATTTAGAATATGGTTCTGGGTTGAATTTAAGGTTTAGGGATAAGAATAAGGTTCTGGGTTGAGGTTAAGATTTAGAATAAGGTTATGGGTTGAGGTTACGGTTTACGGGTTAGGCTAAGGTTCTGGGTTAAGGTTTAAGGATTAGGATAAAGTTCTGGGGTGAGGTTAAGATTTAAGGGTTAGCAGAAGGTTCTGGGTTGAGGTTAAGGTTTAGGGGTTAGGATAAGTTTTAGTAGAGTTTAAGATTTGAGGGTTAGGATAAGGTTTTGGTCGAGGTTGAGGTTTAAGGTTTATGATAAGGTTTTGAGTTGAGGTTAGGTTTAAAGGTTTGGATAAAGTTTAAATTTAAGGTTAGGATAAGATTTTGGTCTTCTATTCTGGGTTTAAGGTAAGGTTTAAAAGTTGGGATAAGGTTTAGGATTGAGGTTAAGGTTTTTAAGGGTTTGAATAAGATTTTCTATAAAGGTTAAAGGCTTAGGATCAGATTCTGGTTTGAGTTTAAGATTTAGCAGTTAGGATTGGGTTTGAGGTTAAGGTTTGGTTTGGAATTAGATTCTGGGTTGAGTTTATGGTTTAGTGGTTAGGGCTGGGTTTGAAGTTAAGGTTCGGTTTGGGATTAGATTTTGTGTTAGGATTAAGGTTTAGTGGTTAGGATTGGGTTTGAGGTTAAGGTTCGGTTTGGGATTAGATTCTGGGTTGAGTTTAAGGTTTAGTAGTCAGGGTTGGGTTTGAAGTTAACGTTAGGGTTTAGAGGTTCAGGCTGAGTTTAAGGTTTAGTGGTTAGGGTTAGGTTTGAGGTTAAGGTTAGGGATAGGATAAAGTTTAGGTTGGGATTAAGGTTATATTCTGAGTTGAGGTTAAGAGTAGGTTAGGGATAAATTTAAGGGTTAGGGGTTAGGACTAGGGCTATGCAAATAAGGTGAATGGAATAGATATGTAGACGAAGAGGCTTAGGTTAAGCATATAGACATGAGTAAGTTAAACGATGCATAATGGTATTCTTTTGGATTCTCCATCTTATGTGGCATGCAAATGTGACACTCATACGGATGGAACAGGAGTGGTGATATAGACTCGGAGCCTCTAGGGAGACCCTGCTTTACATAGTAAAACATGCTTTAGTATATCCGTGCCACAGCAGCTTGCATTTCATAGCCATCCTCGGCCATTAAAATCCTCCGACACCGTTTCGGGATGTGCGATCTCCCTTTCTTCCATGATTCTGATGGCTTGGCGTCGCGTCCGCTGCAGCTGAAGCAATATCTTTAGCAAATGACTCTTTTTTTCAAACTGGCAGTTGGAGCAGACAGCTCCATTTGCGTGATGGTTATTCCCAGTGTGAGTTCCGGCCTCCTCTTTTCCTGCTCAAAAAAAACCCAGCACCTCGCGCTATTCCGTACAGGAACGAGAGTGTACATGCACTCGCCATGCCGCCTAGCATTCCCGCTGCACCCGTTTCTCGTACAGCACGCGATCGATAGGGGTGAAAGCTCTAATTTCCTCTGCTCACGATATGTTTTCTCACCCACCGAATTGTGTTATCCTTAATATAACAGCCTTTTAGATTGAGAGCAACACCGAATGTATTGGGCTCAGTGGAAATCAATATATATTCCTAAAGTGGGAGGGCGTGTGGTATTCTTATTTAAGGACTCCTGGAGGACTGTGCATTGTCCGTGAAATGTATTCATTAAGACCTGTTATAGTCCCCCCTCGTGTGTGCCAAGTCTCCCTCCTGGCCCCCACGGCCGGTGGCTAAGATTTAAAAATGACCTTTTGGGATTACAAACAGCGTGCTCGGAATTAGATTATTTCTCCACTCCTCTAATGAGAACAAAGTACTTGTCACTGTTTGATTAATGAATTTTTTTTTTCCTGGACGCAGCCAAGCAAAGGATCATAAAGGAATAATTTGCTTCCTTCGTAGCCATTTGTGGAAATGCCGCCAGGCGATGAAGTTCACTATCCGGGTCTGTTCTTTTGCAATTCCGTGACATAATAGCCCTGAACGAGGGAGTCTTCTCGTGGAGTAATAGAGTGATCTGTGATTTGACCCCTAACATAAAGTATAGAGGCAATAATGAGTAGCATAAACACTAGCCAGGGCTACAAAAAGAGGGAGTACTGATATTTTAAGCAGTATAATTACATGGAGTGTTTCAGCCAGGACTGCTATTTGGAATGAGGCACAATACAGGGCAACCAACCCTTGCTCAAATAGCAACTGATTTGTTCCAATGTACTAAACTTTGTTCCCTGGAGCTTCTACATCCGATCCAGGAGGATCCATATCCAATCCAAGAGGTTTCCATCCAATCCAGGAGGTTCTGCATCTAATCACTGAGGTTCTGCATCCAATTCAAGTGGTTCTGGACCCAATCGTGCATCCAGATTCAATTCAGGATGATCTGGATTCCATCGAAGAGGTTGCTTATCTAATCCAGGAGGTTTAACATCTAATAATTGAGGTTCCTCATGCAGTCCATAAGGTTTTGGATCCAATCAAAGAAGGTTCTACATCAAGTCCAGGAGGTTCTGAAACCAATCCAGAAGGTTGTGCATCCAGTCTAGAAGGCTCCCGTCCAATCCTGGAGGTTTTCAATCCAAACAGTGAGGTTTCACATCCAACCAGGAGGTTCAGAGTCCAGTCAGAGATTTTGCTTTCAATCCAGGACGACCTGGATTCCATCAATGAGGTTCCTTATCCAATCCAAGAGATTTAACATCTAATAATGGAGGTTCCTTATCCAGTCCATAAGGTTCAGGATCCAATCAAAGAAGGTTGGAAATCCAGTCCTGGAGGTTCTGGAACCAAACTTGAAAGCTCACATCCAATCCAGGAGGTTTTCAATCTAATCAATGAGGTTTCACATCCAACCCAGGAGTTTCAGGATCCAATCAAAGATATTCTGCTTTCAATCCAGGAGAATCTGGATTTCATCAAAGAGGTTCCCTATCCAGTCCAGGAGGTTCCACATTTAATCCAGGAGGTTCTGGACAAATCCAAAAGATTCTGCATTTGATTCAAGAGGTACCTATCCAATACAGGAGGTTCTGGATTTAAACAAGGGGGTTCTGAATCATTCCAATAGTATCCAGATCCATTCCAAAAGGTTTAAGATCCAGTCAAGGAGATTCTACATCCATTTAAGGAGGTTTTTACCAATCAAGGAGGTCATAGATTTAATCAGTCAGGTTCTGCGTCCAATCCAGGAGATTCTGGATTTTGCATTTAATCCAGAAAGTCCCATCCAATACAGGAGGTTCTAGATCCAATCAAAGAGGTTTTGCATCCAGTCCAGGAGGTTCCACATCTAATCCCGGATGTCCCGACCAACCCAGGAGGTTCTGGATACAATCCAAGAGATTTTGCATTTAATCTAGAAGGTCCTTATCCAATATAGGAGGTTCTGGATTTAAACAAGGAGCTTCTGAATCAATCCAGTACATTCCATATCCAATCTAGAAGGTTCTACATCCAGTCAAGGAGGCTCTCCATCAGGTCCAGGAGGTTCCTACAAATCCAGGAGGCTATTGATCTAATCAAGGTGGTTTTGCATACAGTCCAGGAGGTTCTGCACCCAATCCAGAAGAATTTGGATTCTGCATTTAATCCAGGAAGTCCCAATTCAATACATGAGGGTCCGAATCCAAACAAGGACTTTCTACTAAATCTATATCAGTGAGGTTTTGTATCCAGTCCGGGAGGTTTTGGATCCAATCCAAGAGACTCTGCATTCAATTCAGGAGGTTCCATTCCAGTACAAGAGGTTCTGAATCCAATCAAAGAGGTTCTGCATCTATTCCAGGCAGTTCCACATCCAGTCCAGGAGGTTTCTCATCTGATCCAGGAGATGTTTTGTCCAGATCCAGCACCAGTTAAGCCCTACAACATGGAAAGTGTGACATGGGTGACAATGAGGCCTTTCCCTTACACATGAAATGACTGGCATCGCTGCTCACAGTTGACTTGGACATAGAAGCAACTGTGACAATGAGGTGAGTGAATCTGAATTCATGCTGGCAGACAAACAACAGTGTAACATATGCGCCTGTTCAAGTCATGATCACTGAGCACAACAGCATACACCTGGGAGAAGCCTAAAGTGTGCCAGTATTCTCACAACAAAGACATTTTCCCTGTATCTGCCAAAGCTGCACACAGCTCCAATATTTCATTTCTATTTCAGTCCTCTTCCTTATGCAGATCATTTTAAATCCTTAATAAAAAATATGTATCTATAATATAGTCTCAAACCAAAATACCTGGTTTCATTTCTTACAAACTACACAGTCCACTGATAATTACCTTTTTAATAGCAAAAAAAAAAAAAAAACAAGAGTCTGCAATTCATCCAAAAGATCAATGATTTCCAAAAGAGTAATGATTATATGAAATAATTAAAATCAAAATATAGTGTTCTACGAAGAAAATCTAATCTTGAAACTTTTAATTCCTCAAGGGAGGAGGCTGAAAAGGTTCAGAGCGTGTAAATGTTTAATTAAACACGGAGAGAAGATAGATGGAAGAACTCAGCAGAGCTCCTGTGTTTTCTAGTTGCTTTTTTCCCTTCTTATTTCCCTCAAAAAATGTTGTGCTAAGTAAAAACAACGTGACTTCTTTGTAGATTTAGACTTGAGCAGAATAAAGCAGTTATGAATAAGTTTAACTAAGATGTGTGCAGAAGTGTTTAACAGTTACTCGTTCATAATGTGTAAACTGTAATTAATACAGAACTGTGAATAGGCTGACTCCTGAAATGTTAAAGCTCCAAAGATATATTTCAAAATGTCTTCCGGTGAAAATTTCTCTATTATAAATAAACAGGGAATATTCCACTCCTAACATGCATGCAAACCAGTAGACCATCAAAACTGCCATCAAACCAAGCTCCACCCCTTTTTAGATCTGAGAAAAAAAAATCCACAGGTGTTTCTGTCCATCCATCCACTGTGAGAAGACATCCTAATGCTATGAGAAAAAAAAGGGAATAGACAAAAAAGAAAACAAAACTGTAAAGCACACAAACAATAGGACGGTGTTCTCAAAACAATGGACTGGCCAACCTAGAGTCCAAACCTTGAAATCACTGAATGCGTTTTGAAACTACATGGATTGTGAGAAACAGAAAATGCAACCAACTTCCAAGACTGAGCTTGGAAAAATATCTCTGCAGATTCCTTTGGATAACTTAAAGCAAGGCTCCTGAAAGACAAAGTAAAAATCCAACAAATAAGAGACACACTGATGTTGATTTTGGGTGACCTGAACTTCCACTATAGTGTTTCGGAAATTGTTGAGCGGTACTCATATAGGAGTGAGTTGGGAGTGTTTTAGAGACTCATTTGGAGTCAAACTGAGGTAACCTGTGTTTGCAACAGTTTGCATTAAATTTTTAAGTTGGTAGGACTATTTTTATTATTTGTTTATGAAAGTTTTTTACTATAATTTGTTTAAGAACTGGACTGAGGAACAACCTGAGGAACATACTGTATTATAATTGTATTGCTACATGCCCCCATTGCAATATACTAGAGATGAAACAGAATGAAAATGTAATATCACATAATATAGAAAAATATCTGGAAATATGCTAAATCATCTTAAAATGAGCTTACAACAATCTAAAAATGAGAACTACAAGATATATCAACTAGATATACGATAATATATGATGAGATATGATGGTAGATATACAGTATGACGGTTGGACATTTTGACAGTGATTTTCCCTCTGCATTCTATTTTTGCACCCCTGCCTCTGGAAGGCTGTTGCTAACTTTGGTTGATGCTGGACAGTGTTTCAGGGTTTTAAAATGTTCAATAAGTATATCAAAGCATGATAATCTACCACAGGTCTTATGGTAATACTGGCCATTTTTGTCTGACCAACATCCTCAGACCATCATCATCCTCAGGCCAACATTTTCCAATGTTATCCTTAGGTTAACATTTCCAACTGTGGGAAATTTTACCATGAAACCAATGACTGTTTCAAAACTGCAATGTACTTTCTAGTATGCAATGTTGAAGTTGACCTACAATTAGACTGATTGAAAAGATTGATGCTTGTTGGACCATGTGAAGGCCTTGATTCCTCCGAAGTCTGTATATAAGGTAAACCAAGAGCCAGTCAGAGCATGCCTAGTCAAGTCAGCAAGGCACATCCAATTTGTCTCTCTTTTCTCCCGTGGCAACTTCAGCAGCCTATGCAATAAGTCCCGGGAGCTAGAAAATCCAAACCCAAAGTTTTGTCTTACAAAAACTGCTTATCACATAAATGTGTGTGTGTTGGCTCAAAACAGTTCTAGCAAGCTAGCGATCATAAATTAGTCACAAGTTAAGTCATTGTAATGACCCTTGTTTGGCTGGGGGGAATAATTAGTGAAGTGTCCTTTCCTGATGAATATATGACATGACTAACTAACATAAAGCAATGCATTAGTTAACATGGAGTAATACATTAACAATGCTTAACTAATGTTAAGTAAATGTAACAACAGTTATATGTTTACTTAACGTTAGTTAAGCACTGTTGTAACCAATGTCCCTCCAGTTTTAAGGGAAAAAGGATGCAACACCATCTTTGGCCACTAGGGATTGGTAATGAGCTATAATGCTCAATGTGAACGTGTTAAAAGAGTAAGATCTTTTGGAGGCAAAACGCTAGCAAGCAAACAAACAAACTTACTTGGGTAACTTGTTTGATGCCTCTGCTACACATCCAGAATTGAGAAAACAATTCTTGTTTTCATGCTCAATAAGGACTTTCCTTGTATGACTTCGGTTCCCCTGAGTACTGATGAACTGACTATGAGACTGAGTCAAGGGACACAAATTACTGCAGTAACGTCCTTGGGGATCCAGCCTTTTACCAGCACAATGGCCCTGCCCTATCATACCTCTCTTCTTCACCTTATGGACTCAACAACAGAGACTCTTGGGGGTTGCAGCCGAGGCAGACTTTCATTGTGTGTTTGTCAACTTTTGGTGTGGGCTTTTTTTGTGCATACCTATAATACACACTTTGCGTACGCTATATGTGTGAGAGAGCGATCACATCTGTGCATGGTGCACAACATGCTAGTCTTCAACCCTTCATTTTGATGTGATTGTGTAGGAACTTCACCATCACTGTTACACTGTAACCATTATTAATGTATAACTACATGTTAACTAATGCATTACTACATGTTAATTAGTGTTCCCTTTATTGGTCATTATTGATTTATGTTTATTTATCTTTCTATTTGATCAAAAAAGAACCCTGCTTAAAGGGGTCCCGTAATGAAAAGAAAAGAAAAGAAAAATTAAGCCATTATTACATCAAATTCGCTTCGAGGCAAATACATTTACTAGCCTCTACATCAGTGCTACATCAGGGGGCTTCTTCATTGCCAATGGGGGGGATTCCCAGCGGTCGTATGACATGTTTGTGTAATGCATGCTGGGTATTGTAATGAGAGAACACTAACTGATGAAAACACAAATGATGATGAGTTCTCCCAAACCAATGAGGCGGAGGGACATAACGTCTTGCTGCGTATTATTACATAATGTGTCAAGCAACATATTAGATGCATGTTTTAGGCAGAAATAACCCTTTACATGTGATCTACAGTGAAGGAGAGAGAGAGAGAGTGAGAGAGAGAGAGGGAGATGCTGTTCCTGACGGCTGAGCTTTAGCTCTTCATGCTACACTCTGTCAGTTTTCACTCTTGCTGATGGAAACATTATTAAACTGAACTCAGTGCACTGATTGATCTCATCAACAAATAAAACATTATTCACAGCTCGCCGAATTGACGTAAAACCTCAAACTATGGTGATTTACACATTCCCACTATCTCTCTCTTTCCCTCCTGCTCCTGTGTTTAAAGTTTAATTTTAGGTTGAGCAAAGAGAACATCTCTCACAGAACACGGAATGTTAATCAAAATCCCATTAATATGACAAACCGAGCTGAGTGGCTTTTAGATTCCTCCATGACAGAACGGATAGCAGCAAAAGCAGTTCAAAAAAAAAAAAAAAAAGATGGCTAATGTTTTTACATTTGAAACTTTTTTGAAACCTTTAAATGTGCAATATGCAGGAGTTTAGTTTAAAACTTCCCAAAATGAACCACATTTATCAACAGAATATGAAGAAATAGAAGTTTTGACGGTATATCAAAGGCGTCTACGTATCATGTTGTAGAGCTATCAGTGGAAGCCCCGACCCGTCTCCCCTCACAATACCACTTGTGCCTCAAGAAGTAGTAGTGGGTCACTGTAGTGTTGATTCTGCCACCAGTCCAAAATACACTCATTACTGAATTATAGTTGCTCCCAGAAGGAGTCAACCAACAGGAATTAAATTCAGTGGGTAGCTTTGACATCATGAGACATGTGAATGATTCAAGCTTCACACTCGGATGTGCTGTTTCTTTTCTTGCTTCTGCACCAATGGGTAGAGTCAGCAGACTGAAGGCTAGAGATGTTGGAGTAGTTCATTTCAAGGCGATCACAGTTGACTCACAGCTCTTGTCTTGTCCAAAGACAAGTATCTGGCCACAGAGGATGTGTCTTTATCTGGTTTTACCAGATGGTCAACTGGTGTTTGACCTATAACCTGTAGAACCCTGATGGCAACATTCTCCCTGGGACTCCGACCCCGTAGTAAATGCATAAAATTCAAGTTCTGTTCTGGTAATGCCGCTGTTCCCCACATGGTAAACTTATACACACTTGTATACATACACACTTATACAAAAACACTGATATCCAACAGATGCACATATGACGTAAGCAAGGATGGGCCTTATCACTGTACCTGACTGATTATATAAGGTTGTCCTGTTGCGCATGCTTTCCATTGTGACTCATGCTGTTGTGTTGATAGCATCCTTTGCAAGTGAAGTCTGCCTCAGAGAAGAGTTCAAAAGCAATTAGGCAGTTGGAAGAGTTGGAGATGGCTCACATCGTAGGGTTCCAGGAAGGGAGTCGGTCTTATTAATGTATTGAGCACCATACTGGTTTTGCAGATATTACCATAGCACACTGTTGGCGACAGTGGATAGAAGAAGGCATGCACCAGCGACATGAAGGATCTGGGAGATCTACACGAACCATGGAAATGGGAGAACTGATGGATTGTCCCACATACACAGAGTGACCCAACAGCCACGATTGTGGACATTCAGCGAGCAGTGATGCCATCCATGAGTCATTCTGTAGTGCCAGCACCATTGGCTGCACGACTACAGCAGCTGCAGGACTACATGAACACACACCATTACGACAACTGCCCTTAACACCACATTAGCATCACCAAAGACTGCAGTGGTGTTGTGCCAGAATGTCATGGAGTGACTCAGAATGGCAGCAGGTCATCTTCAGTAACGAGTCCTGTTTTCGCCATGGTAGATATGACCAGTCCATGTGTGGAGGCACCGTGGTCAGCACCGAGATAAACTATGTGTTCTCACCCGTCACACGTCCAGAAGGCCTGGTGTCACTCCACCTCCACCCCTACCGCACAATCTGCAGGAACTGTGTGGGAATATTCAAGCTGCATGGGATGGATTATCACAGGACACCGTTAGGAACCTCTACAACTCCATGCCGAGATGTCTGGCCTGTTGCGTTAGCAAACATGGCAGCCCAACGCCATACTGAGATACACTACTTCTGTATGTGTAGCTCAAAAAATAGTGCCTTTATATGTTTACCAAAGACTGCAATGGTGTTGTGCCAGACTGTCATGAAATGACTCAAAATGGCAGCGGGTCATCTTCAGTGCCAAGATGTTGTCATGCATCATACGTCCAGAAGGCCTGTTGTCACTCCACCTCCTCCAGAATATTCAAGCTGCATGGGAAGGATTATCACAGGACATGGCAACCTGACTGATGCTAATATGGAATAATGGCACATTCTCAGAGGTCTATTGCAACTTAGTTAAAGGATGATTAGTAGAACCTAAAAAGAAGGAAACGTTCCAAAGCTCATGACAAAAGCTGGACTTGCTTTTCCAGTCAGCGGAGGCGATGTGCTTGGAATGCACTCCCTGCTTCTTTGGACCGCTCCTGTGAACATGCAGCACTACTACCAGGTAAAGGATTACAGCCCCCGGCAGCGCGCCTTTTCGGTGCAACCCCAAATAAATGTGTTGATATTATGGGAAAGATGGATGATAATGGCTTATGAGATACAAATGATGTGCAGCGTAAGTATCCAGGCTGCCTCTCGTCGAGGAGGAGAAAAGCATTGCTCGTCTTCAGCTCCAAAAACGCCTCCCCCCATCACCACCACCCCCACCCCCACCACCTCCTCCCAGAGCCGGCGGATTTGTCATGTTCCTGCTTTCAGCGCATGCTGAAGTGGATTAATACAGACATTAGCACAGATAGGCAGCGCCTGCTCGGCTTCGCTTTGTTATTATAGCGATGAAGAAAGGCCCAGGCAGGCTCAAGGGAGGGAAAGAATAAAGGAAGAACAAAAACGGAACTTCTTTGAACTTCTGAACTTCTTTCATAGTTCTTTCATTTCGTTTGAAAAGGGATGGTTTGTTTGGATAAATGGTTTTTACCTTCAGTGCGCACAAATCAAATGCGGTACTGTGGCAGCAGAGATTTATTTTTAATCTGTCTTGCAGGAAGCAGTGGGAAAATAGTTGGGGTTTATGACAAATATGGAATTTCAGTCTGCAAGAATCTATTCAGTGTGTTGATAAGGCCACCTTGCATGTTTAAAGTGGTAGTAACTTCAGAGTCCTGGAGATGGCGCTGCACAAGGATGATGGGGCTATAAATACCTGCGGGGTATGAGTGACGGGATTAATACATTGAGAAGAGGTGGTACGGTGCAGTGAATGTCTCGTTCCATGTGTGGAAAATGGCTCCAAAGCAGATGTTAATGATTGGCTATAAGGAGTGATTACTGACTTTGCAAGGTATATGGAAGCGTACAGTCATTCAGGTCTACCAGCCGTGGCTAAAATCCCAGTCTACAGGGAATTCTCCTCGGAAATTGTGCCAGGGAAGTCATCCACCAAATCTGGCCCAACTGCACAATTCTTTGATGCAAAAGTATCTGAACATTGATATGGCCTATATCCAGAAACCTGTCCAGTCCATATCAAATCCGATAACAGATGTTATTCGTGCTTGTTGGCGTATTACACGCTGTTTCAGTCACAGGTGAGCTTATATCAATAGTACACTGATATTATACTTATTACATAAAGTATGCTTGGGAAACACTTTACTTGTATTTGCCTAATAAAATGAACTTTAATTATGCCATGTATGTAAGGGATGTCTATGGTAGACAGCTGGAAAATAGGAGAAAATTGGATTGGGAATAGGAACAGGCCCACCACAAAGACAGTATGGCATTGAGATCCAGCCCCACCAGCTGAAGCTTTCATAATGCAGTGACCACATGTTGCTGGCAGCAGAGTGGTGTAGCAGCTATTGCTTTTACCTACTGCCATTAGAGTTGTAGGTTTCAGTCTTGAGCTGGTTGGAGTTTCTCCCACATTACAAAGGCATGAATGAGACTGGCTGGCCTAACATGTTCCAATGTCCCATGTCCGTGACCCTGCCCAGACAAAGCACGAGAAACCTCTGACTACATGGGTAAATCACAAGCAGCCTGGATAAGTACCAGTGCTTATAATGGTTTCATTTACAGTCTGTTTTGTTGCCATTGCCTTTCCATCCCTGGAACCGATGAATGTGAGGTCATCTGTGAATCAGTTTCCTTTCTGCCTACTTTGGCCCTTTGTAGCCTGTCACTGTAATTGACATCCATAGCCGTATTCACTCTTTAGAAGGCCACGATATTCGGTTTTGTGTTTATTCAAAGGGATGTAATTCAGAGAAGCAAGTCCAGCGTGTTCCTATCAGAGCAAAGCAACAAGGCAAGTCCCTCCACTTGTCAAAGCCCACACATGGTCCGGAGAGATAAGACTCCTCTGGACAGATTTAGGTCAGGGTGTCAGGCCGGCGATATTTTGGGGTCACTAGGTTTCGCCCCTCGATGGCAAGCAGCTGCGGCAGGAGGACGGCCACAGCTGAGTTGGATTTCATTGCATTTGACACCTATCCTTCCGTTTGCGCCTTCCGCACGACACGTCCATCTTACACATTTCCTTTCTTAGTTCTTTTACATATCTACCAGGTGTACCAGGTATAGCTGTAGTGGGACTATTTCCTGTTGTGTTAGTTTATTTTCTTGTAATTGCTTTTTCTGCTTGGTGTACCGTGTCCTCTAGAGAAAAACTGGCAGCTTAGCCACTATTTTTGAAGAGGTTTGCAAGACACGTCCCTGCAATATACAAAATGCGGTAACACTTTACTTTACAGATCAGTAATAAGTAGGTAATGATATGGTCATTTTACAGTAACAAATTTTATTTAATCATTAATTAAATGCCAATTTCCTAATTGATACTAAATAATACATCAGAAATGTTAGTGAGTGGTAACAAGGCCATTATGAAATGATTAAATAATGGTAACAAGTTGTACTTACCTAAAAATTACCAGCTTGTTTTATAGTTCTTTATGTATAATAAGTGAGCAGAGATAGTCATTGTCTCATCTATTCCTGGGTAGCAATACTTGTCTATAGGTGGGCCTACATGTGAAGCACAAGACCATTTTGAACTGATGTTACAACCTGATGGAACGTGTAGTTAGTAAGAAACGAGAAGGAAATAAGTGAGTTTGCATTTTAAAGCTGTAATACCTTTTAGTTTCACTGTAATGACTGCCTTTAACATCACACTGTGTCTGACCATTTAAATACATAACAGGTAAAAAATAAAACCAAAAGTGAATTAGTATTTTACAGCCTTAATGCCAGGTAATTACAGGAGAACTACTTCATTGATTTTGGGTTAATAACTCTAACATATATATTATATAGATGTACTCAGTTATTATTCTCTCTTATTGTTCATTATGAACTATAAAATAAGCGGGTCATTTTAGGTATATACAACTTGTTCCCGCTTTTTTTAAAAAACATTTTATTACTAAATACTGATACAATGACTATCTTTTCATTCATTAATGACTAGAAGATATATATATATATATATGCATATAAAATTTAGGAATGTACTTGTTACCATTGTGTTTCTATTACATTGCTGCCTTATTACCACTACAATGGCTCACTTATTATACATAAAGAACTATAAATTAAGCAGGTAATTTTTAGGTAAGTACAACTTGTTACCATTATTTAACCATTTCATAATGGCCTTGTTAACACTCACTACAATTTCTGATTTATTATTTAGTAACAACGAGGAAATGTAATTAATGGCATTTAATTAATGATTTAATCCAATTTGTTACCGTAAAATGACCATATAATTACCTACTTATTAACGATCTGTAAAGTGCTACCCAAAATGCAAGGTTTAAGGCTTGTTTAATGTAGGTGCTGGTAACAATGGAGCTGCACTTCTCTGTATTTGTCCAAGACATCACTGTGGCAATGAATTACCTACCATAGTATGTCACTCTGGATAGAACTATATGCAGAATATTAGGGTAATTACCTCAAGTGTATTGAAGGCTCATACTAGCATCTACTACAAGAGTCAGAAGGATTCAACTAACCAATCACACAGCAGTGTTCCAATAGTCAATCAGATTAGGTAGCAGCACTGAAATGAGAATTTACATAGCAGAGTTGAAACAGGCAGTCAGATTGCAGGGTATGAATTGCAGGATTTAATTATCTAATCCCACTACCAAATTGAAATAGCCAATCAGAAAGCAGGTTTTACCTTCTCAGTCCAAACACTGAAATAGCCAGTCTGTTTGTAGAACTCAACTAGATCCTACTCATTGAAGGATTTAACTAAATTTGATTGCAGCACTGAAATAACCAAGGATTCCAGGATTCAACTAGCTAATTCATGTATCTAGATTCATGTAGCCAATTCAGATGGAAGCATGGGACTAATCAATCAGATTGCAGGGTTCAAACAGCCAATCAAATTGCAGGATTTAATTATCTAACCTCACCGCCAAGTTGAAATAGCTCATCAGAAAGCAAGTTTTAACTTCTCAGTCCAAACTTTGGAATAACCACTCTAACTGTAGAATTCAACTAGATCCTACTCATTGAAGGATTTAACTAAATTTGATTATCAAACTTTGGAACAGACTGTCAGATCAAAGCATTAAAATTGCCAATCAGGGTCCAGGATTCAACAAGCCAGTTGAAGTGCAGTATTTAAGTAACCAGTCAGATCCCAGCATTGAAATAACCTTTCAAGATTCACCTAGGCAAACAAAGGGCAACACTGAAATCCGGTTAATCGAACTGCAGCATTCAGCTAAATGACAGGATTGTCAATCAGATTGCAGAATATAATTAGACCAATCAGTTTGCAGTATTCAACTAGACAATCAGAACAGAGCATTCAAATAGCCAGATTGCAGCCTTCAACAAGATTCCACAAGCAAATCAAAGCACAAGATTCAGCAAGCCAGTCAAAATACAGGATTGAACTCTCTGATTTCATGCTTTGGTTTGGAGAGGTTGTTGGACTCAGGGATTTGGTCTGTAACAGGTGGTTAAAGGTTGTGATTTCTTTAGACCAACTTCAATCACGCAGTCTCTCAATGACTGCCATCTGCTAAACCATTCCTATAACTTACCTTCCAGTCTCCATCCCACTTGAAATTGATCCTTTGATGTGCAAGATAAAGCATGACAGTTCACTTTCTATTGTTGGGCTCTAATAATGGCATTACAATAATGACATGGTCATTGTGATCTAGCCAGAATGAGATGAATGAGATTCCTTTGTTTGCATTGGTTTCTGTTCTTAATCGAGAAGGACGCCCTTGATAAAGGGCCTTGCCTGGAATTGGAACAAACATTTCAGAAGATGGAAGTCATTGTTCGGTGATGGCCATGTTATGTAACGGTTTAGCAGAGAAGATGGTTTAGCTAATCCAAGAGCTTGTGAACGTTGTGTTCTTTATCCTTCAATACAAGTTCCTCTTTTAAGGCCAGTGGAGATGCTGTAATGATTACGCACAGCATGATGAAAGTGATGTAATTCAATAAACATTGGTTGCAAATCCCTGGTTAGATCTCCTGGAGGTTATTGCGGATGGTAGGAACAAACAAACCCACAACAAAACATGCCCATGTGTGTAACAGTACTGCAAGGTCATGTTCTTCAGTAGAACTTTCTCAGTATGTGCGGTGTGCAATTGCAAACAAGGTTTCTCAACTGTCCAAGACGTTCCCTATGTATTCCTTATACATACCCCATAGTCATACAAGCTGTATTGTAGTCCATCAGGTCAGTCTAAATCTTAGAATTAATCCAGATGTTTGTTGGCAAAAGGTCTTAAAAAGTACAGAATACCCTAAACTTGTTTAGTTATGGGCAGGAAAGTCATATGTAAAGCCAGCAATGACTTAACCAATTGCTTGTTGGAAAAAAATAAGTTGTCTTTGGATTCAGAGGCTGAGGTACCTACTTTGCTTTCTCTAGTTTGTATTACTTTTTGTGAATTAACTCTTTAAATCTCACATATTAATTATACTCATCGTCAAAAAAATAACTGCACAAATAGCTGCACCCAGACGGAACCAACTGACAGGAATGAAACTTGGTGGGTGGGTCTGACATTGTGAGACATGCATGCAAATGACATGCTCCACCCCTACCACAAAATCTGCAAGGAACTGTGTGAGAATATTCAAACTGCATGGGATGGATTATCACAGGACACCATCAGGAACCTCTACAACGCCGTGGTGAGACGTCTGGCATGTTGCATTAGCAAAAAGGGGAGCCCAATGCCATAATCAGAGACACTAACATTGTAAGCTGTCACTTCTTTCTGGGTGCAACTATTTTATTTATTTATTTATTTTTTGATGATAAGAGTAGATTGAGCTTTATTGTTGGGTACTAAACTGTTTTATGTACTATTACAGACATGAGAAATGTAGCATGAGAAATATGAATTATGTGGAGAAAATGAATTGCATCTCTTTCACGAAATGAGCCTTAAAATGAATACCTTTCACATTCTACTTCTGCTTTTTGTCACATGACAACTTGCAGAGCTCCTGAGTCTCGCAACTGTCTAGGCATTAGCCCTATTATTTGGGTTTGCAAGAAAATCTCGCTTGCTCTGGGTGGGTAGGATGGTTCTCCATGTCACCTCCATCAATTAGCACAATGTAAGCCAAAGAGAGCACCTGTTAATTGATATAACAGAACTGGTAGTCAAAACTCCAAGTATGTTTAGCTCTTCAGTGATGCTGCATTAGCTTTAGTTATGAGACTTGGAGGAAGCCCATGCTTCGTCTCATGCTTAGCATTGGTAGTATTGAGTGATTAAGGGAGACCTAGCTAGAAGTTGGAATGCCACTCCCCTTTCCAACTCATAACAAAAAGAGGTGGGACAATTATGTAATCTGTGCTACAACACTTGCAACTTTCCTAGCACCAGTGCTAGCACCGGTGCTACCTGCTCAAAAATGTACCGTATATACTGGCAAGTTAAAACATGGAAACGCAAGATTTTTGGAGTGCTAATCCTGAACGGACAAATGTTAAGATGCCTTGTGATTGCTTGCGGATGGATGCACTAACAACTGCACACGTCTTTAGAAACCTCCATTTCTTGGAGTGAAGCAGTGATGTACAACATGCAATAAGGTGTCGGAGCAGAGGAACAATTCTAGCATTGTTTTAGTGTAATTGAACATGTTGTGACAACCACAGGAAGAATGACCAGCATCAGGCTGAGTGCTAATATGCAAGGTGGATATGCACAGTGTTTTTCCCTGCGGTCTTAATCAAAGCAGGCCAACAGCAGATCCACAGTGACGTATTCATTAACCAGCAACGATATGAGGCGTTCAGTCATATGTATAACAGACCATGGATGCATTATGGAAACCAACTCAAAGCTTTACCATTTACTTAATGTCTATGTTCCCATAATGAACTCAGTCTTTGCAATTTTGCTCCATCTAAGTGACCAAAATGTTAATTTACCTGTGAGTGACATGCAGAGCAGCTTCGCCTGAAGCTAATACAGAAGAACAACGTCGTGCCCTGTTTATTACTGCGCACACAAAAGACCTCATTATTATGGTCATGCCTCTGTTGTCACCCTGTACCACAATTCTTTAATTCCCTAATTAACTAGACACATTAACAAAGGCAGGGCTTGACTGGGGTGAGATGGGTAGTCTCCATCATCCTTTCACTTGTGTCATACACGCCTGAGCCCTTTTTCTAAACTTTCCCAGGAAATGACTATTTTGCTGGCAGGAATGAATGGGAATGCTGGCGGGAATGAGTCCCGTTGACTTGAGATGTAATACAAAGGTAATAGGATTATCACTGGCCAATTATTTTAAGAATAATTATTCCAAGTTTGGAGAAAATGCATTCTGTCATTTCATTCCACTGGATTGCTTTAGCTCGTATCTGTACAATCATACTCATGTCTGATAGGAGTCTGGGTCAATTTGAGCATAATATTATAATAATAATAATAATAATAATAATAATAATAACCTGAAATGTTTGCAGTTAACCAACCAAAACTATTATCAATATCAGAGTCACTTGTGACTGAAACGTACCTAATAGTGTGTAATACCGCCACAAGCATGAATAACAGCTGCAATTTGATTTGCCATGTACTGGACAAGTTTCTGGATGTAGGCCACATCAGTGTTCAGACACTCTTACATCAATGAACTGAGCTGATGGGCCAGATTTGGTGGATGCCTTCCCTGCTGTTTCACTCGTTGTTCCAGGTCGTCCCACAGATTTTCAAGAGGATTCAAATATAGTGGTTTTTGCAGGCCAGTCCAGATGTGTGAATGCTTCTGAATGTCCATCATACCAATCAGTCACATTTGCAGGCCTATGAATGTGAGAACTGTCATCTTGGAATACAGGGATAGGAATGTTGTGTTACTCGGTAGGATAATGGGCACAAGGCAAACCCTGTTTGTTCAGCAGCTCGGTGTAGGCAATGTGGCTCAAACTTACTGTCACCTCAACCAAAGAACCCATTTCCGTGTAATTAAAACACCTCCAGAACATCACAGAGGGGACTCGTTTTCTGTCTGGGGATCTTATAAGAACAATAATAAAAGAAAGTAAACGTAGAAAATAAAAATGATATTAATCTGTTAATCTAGGTGCAAGCTCCATAAATATGGTCATTGGCTCACAAGCTGCTGAATGCTATAATTTTTATAAGCATGAATAAAGGCTGCTGGGTTGGTGCTTGATTTAACGCACTGACATAGATTTATCGTTTACACTTTACATTTATGGTATTTGGCAGATGCTTTTATTCATAGCTACTTAAAATCATTTCTAACACAGGTAGATAAAGGTGTTAGCAGTCTTGCCCAAGGATGCTTAATGGTACAGTGTAGGGTGCTTGCTCAGGTAGGGGATCGAACCCCAGTTGTCGGCATGGGAGGCCACCATGCCTTGTTTCCATTCAACAGGTTCATGACTCAGACGTAGAGTAGTTCATACAGCATGAAAGTTATTTTTAATGGAATTTTTATGGACAAGGAAATCCATTTATACTAACACTGAATTTAATTATATTCATAAATCTATGTTTAAAAAAATAATATTTACAATGAACACTAAAACAGACTTATAACACAATAATACTCAATCAGAGTCTCAAGTTAAAGCTTTTGCATTAGCTTTAAACCTTTAAAAATTAATACAAAAAAATAATACAAAAATAATAATAAAAAAATTAAACCTGGTAAAATGTTTAAATGTGCTTTTATTATCTAAAATTCCTTAAATAATGGAAATACTAGTAATAAATACTCATATTTTTATAATTTTAAAATAGTTGGTCAGCTGTCATACGGCAGCAATGTGCAATGGTGGAAAGTATCATGAAATCTATGTTTTTCTAAAAAAACATCCTTTTGTTGAAAACAAGACTAAACAAATCCAACTTCTACATGTGATAGATCTCTTTGGTCGAGTTCAACCGAATGCTTGACTGCTCAGTTTCCTCAATGTTCGCTCCATCCACCTGTCTCGCTCCTGGATGAGCTTTTGTGGCCAAATAAAATTGCCATGCTTAGGCCGATTCCAACACAGCCACCTGAACTGAGTGAATGTATAACCCAGTATTTACAAGGTTAAATTAATATTGTACTAGTGATTTTGAATCTATGATAATAATAACATAGTAATAAGATTCCAGTTAGTCAACTTTGGGAGCCCTCAGGTCATGACCTTCTCAGTGTCAAGGGTCCATGAAAGAAAGAAGTGCAAACAGGATTTCTTATCTTTTGATGCAGTCAAGTATTTGTCCTTTCATTTCATTTAATCAAATGTTGAGTGTGATGCCATGACTAACAAATTATTGATATCGAATAAAGATGAAATTGCACAGTTTGGGGCATACATTTGGGTAGACGTACAAGTATTCAATTTCAACAAATAACACTTAATTTTGAAATAATCCTCAAGTATAGTATAGTATAGTATAGTATAGTATATTATAGTATAGTATTAGTATAGAACTGCTGTGAACTCTTGTAGCTGCATTATATTAACTCTGATGCTTGCCTACAAGCCAAGAATGGACCAGCCTCTCCTTACCTTATAGGAATGGTTAAGAGCCTTCGAGCTTCAAGTAGAGCTCGGCTTGAGCCGCTATCCCTCAAAATGCATGGAAGACAAGCCTCCAGACTCTTCTCTGTCCTGGAGCCCAGATGGTGAATGAACGTCCACTGGCTGTCCGGACAGCAGACTCAGAGTCTTCAAACGCAGACTAAAGACCCATCTCTCTGTAATGCACTGAAGCAGGTCAGTACCAATAGATGTATATACTGAAATGCTTTGTTTTGGCACTTATAATGAGCATAACCTTTCTGTTATTTAGGAATGAACACTGGCTTGTGGTTGCTAGCTAGTGCTCTTATGCTGTATTCAACTCCGTAGTATTTCTTCTAGGCATCGGCACTGGCCCTTGTTTGGGCGGCGTCTGAGCTCAAGGCGAGTTTTAGGCTCAAACCTTCTAGCTAGGAAACATTCTCAGATGAAACACTAAGCACGGTTGTAAGTCACTGTGGATAAGAGTGTCTGCTAAATGCCGTAAATGTAAATGTAAATGTATAGTAGGTAAAAGGTAGATCAGTTAAGCCAAAGCCGTGGTTTTAATTGAGGTGTAGTGTTCATGAAAATGTCATATGGACCATTGCTCTGAATTTAGCATGAGTCAGCCCGCATTTAGCCACGCTAGGTGGCCGCGATTCTTGCTGCTCTTGATTTTTCACATTTAGCGGCTCCCCGCCTTTGCCAAAGTGGCCTGCTCTCAAGGCCTGACTGAATCTTAATCAGCCCTGGCATGGTTAAGGAAACAGGTGAGCTCTGTTAATGAGGCTGATTACAATGCGCTGCCTACTGAGGGACTGCCAGCGAAGGGAGCCAAAACAGCACCAGGACAGGAGCCGCAAACAAACCCTGATGGCTGTTTTGCCCTTCGCAACGGTAGAGGCTTCTGGTTAAACGTCTTTTCTTTTCTGACCACGGAGAGATGGAAACAAGATGCGTGTCAGCCCCTTATTAACCGCCGTTGGATTGTTAGCGGAGATGATTGCTAAGCGAGGCGATTTAAGCCTGTAATTGTCAAACGTCTTATGAGCCCATTGCACGGTGACACCTGCATATATTACCGGGGCCAAGATTTACGTGGGATTGTTCCCACGCCTCAGTACACCCCATCTTATGGTCTGTGTGTTTTAGACAAATCTCTTGTCTGTGAAATTCTATCACAGCGACCTAGGGTTAGAAGGCAATCCTCCGCCGCAGAGTATCTCCCATTATGCTCTGATGCGCATAACCAGTTGCACTAAATGGCTTTTCAGGGGCTTGATAGAGATTAGTCTCCTGCGCCTTAACGACCCCTCAAATTAATACTTGGAATTAGTCTAATTAGAAGTGTGTGCTTTGCTTTAATTAAGAGCTTCAACGCACCATTGACTTTAGCGAGTTTTGGAAAGTTCATCTGGGGCTCGCAGGGCAGTTTCCTCGGCCGCGTTCCAGAATGCTCCGTTGTCCTGGACTTCCAAATGACATTATTCACAGTCGACTTGGCTGTGCTCACAGCAAAATCGTTCTCCGTCCATGCCAGGTCTTTTTTTCCCTTCCCTCCCTCCCTCCGCCCCCCTAACC
>CM067494.1:24425695-24465674 GCA_034552555.1 Semaprochilodus insignis
CCACCGCTTCCTACCCTCTACCTCCAGCTTTGCCATTTGAAACACCCTGTCCGGTGAGATTTGAAATTGCATGAGTGTTGCCCTTCAGAGTAAAGTGTTTGGGCACCCTTTGGTTTTAAGCCAATCTAATCCCTGTAATCACGGATTGCGCTCAACCCCCTTGGTCCCCCTGGTGAAAGAGAGAGAGAAAGAGAGAGAGAGAGTGTGAGGGAGAGAGAGAACCAGTGCTGCTCAGAATCCCCGCCAGCGCAGAGCCATGACCCGAATAGCAGGCAATATAGTGCCTTATTTCTCGGTGCTTTAAGAGATATGTGTTAGGAGAGTGAAAGCGACAGATAGTGTTTTGTGGTCGGCCGCAAGATACGTGTGTCCCCTATATGAAATGACAGGTGCATTTTCCGAAAAGAAAGACCATAATGTTTTTCTGTTTAGCGCTTGACAGTTTGCCTTCGTCATAACATGAGCTTAAGGGCTTCGGAACAAGCATGATTATTTTGGGCCCCTGGCGTCTCTCTCGCCACAAATTGAATTCTTTTATAGGGAGGAAACTGTTCGGGCTGGGTGGGAGTTGGAGCCGAGGGTGGAAATGAATCAGCATGCAAAGCGAAGCTGGAATATTCACTCCCATTGACCTCCATTCCTCTTTTTATTTATTTATTTTTATTTATTTATTTTTTTCTGAGTTCAGAAGAGGGGGGCGAAATAATAAGGCATGCTGCTTTCCTGTCCTTGCCCAAAAAGCCTATCCGGCATTCCTGGAAAAGAGAGTTCATGAATTTGTAGTGGGAATGCATGATGTTTATAACATTAGACTGCCACTATCATCTGTTTGTTAGGCCCTGGATCAAAATGGCAAAATGCTGCACCTTTTAGCATAGAAGCCTCACCTTGCAGGCACCAAGCCTCTCCACTGCTCTCAAGTGACAGAATGTAAATCCTTTGAGGGACTGGTATTGATATGAAACTATATGAAGAATAAGAAGAGATAAACGCCATATCGTCACAGTTCAAAGAAATCCCAATTTTTGTCAGTTTTTACTTTTATGCATTCTTTGAACACAGCAGCTGTTGTTTACACTGTGTGGAAATTTCATGATGTATGGACCTACAGAAATGGACCTACACCAAATTGCTTGGAAATAAGTCTGGTTCCATTGACTTACATTGAAATTTAAGGAGGTTTTTGCCCTCTTCTGTAAAGTTCCCATTTTAGAGATATTTGTTTTTCTTTGGACAGTGACGATATATTCAGTTCTACACCGCCTAGCTAAAAATGATTTTTTCTAAAAGAAACGTTCTGAGAGTATAGGAGCAGTGTTCCATTAATGTTGGTTCCCAGAATGTTCTTTCTAGAGGTAGGAGAATGTTCTCTAAACCTGTTTTGTCATCTCAGTAACATCCATAAAACATTTTTTGAATGTTGAGCTGAGAATGTTCTTCTTTTGTTATCATGTAACAGAATCTGTGGCCCTGACAACATCCTCCAAACATCCTCTGAACGTTATGTCTTAGTTAACATTTAACCTAGTAGGAACATTATCTGAAACAAAAAACATCTTTAAAAAGTTCTTTGAACATTAGATTAAACATTTTCATTAAAACGTGTAGGTAGTCTTAGCCAAAGTTCTGGGAATGTACTGTACAATTTCATTACCAATGCAGATGGACCCTCAAAGTTACATAAATGGTCTCATGGTCCACTTGTACATTAAGCAAGTCTTCTTTTCCATGGCAAAGATGATTATTTATGTATTTTTATAACCTAATATATTAAAATAGAAAGCCTGGAGTCAATACAAGGTGTGTGAAATCGACGTGATCAACTTAAAACACTTTAGGATACATACTGGTGACATGAGGGATACCACCCCAGAGATAGTCTAGGAGTGTGAGAAGACAATGCTATGTGTCTGAAAGAATGTGCAGCTGTCAGTAAGCCAAAACTGATCAAGTGAATGGACACAAAAAAGACATTGACAAATCGAACTATGAAAGTGTATTTCCTGAAGAAAGTGCAGAGTGATTGCAGAGCTTCAACTTGTTGCTAGCTGCTTGTTAGGTGTTGCTAAAAATCAATCTGGGTCTACAGGGGGAACGAGAGTTGAATGAACGACACATAGAGGAGTGCGGGTCCGTATGACTGTGGATTAGAGTTTGGGCATCTGCCCTGAGTAAGTACATGCAGTTTGACTGTGACTGTAGGTTAAAGGAAACAATAGGGAAAATTGAGAGACTAGTTAGTGGAAAAAATATGTTCAGACAGAAGAAAATGGATGACAATCGTGTTGCGCAATGCTTAGCACTAATAAAGAAGCTGCTGGTGTTTTCAGAACTATGGACTAGTCTTTTATTCCTGGTGTAGCAATAATGTCTGTGTCTACTGCACTAGTGCTGTATATACTGAACACTGCGTGCTAGTATACTGTAAGGTCTCCAGTGTACCACACAAGCTGTGTGCTGTACTACAGGAAAGGACATGACTAGCCTGTCAACATCAGCGATTGAACCAATCAAAACTATCTCCAAACCCTCTGCCCTTTAATCACTGCTAACCAACCATTGACTTGGTCAAGATATGTTCCTGTGCGACTTTTAAAATACACCCCATACCATGACAGAGTGCAGAACGCTGTTTTCAAAGCCACAGATCAATGTTATTTTCGTCTGTTTGCAAGTCATTTCATTCTCATTAGTTTCATACTTGGTAATATCAGTTGGTTTGGCTGAATAATAAGGTCCCACAGATAGGGGCCGAAAAAGCAGAAGCTAAGCAGAATTGTTCAGCTAAGGTACTGTTTTATCCACGTTATGCAGAAAGTTCACTTTTTAAATAGACACAGTAAATAAACATACATCAGTACCCGCAGAAAGCTCAGCAGCATGTCCAGGTTATGTCCTCCTGAGATGGACACATTGCATTTTGAGGTGCAAAGACAGCTCTGGCCGCACCCTGGAATATTTTACCAGAGCAGTACAAGGGGAAATTCATGTTGGTCATATACTGCATGCTGTATACCATACTACTTTTGGGCCAAATCAGTTCGCAAGCAGTATGTACACGCAATAAATAAATAAGTAAACAAACACATTATCACAGATGGTTTTGGGCTAGCTTAGCAGTGTTTTCCAACTCTTTGAAGCTTTCAGTGCTTTCAGAACAATACTGACTCTTCCTTGTGTAAGAGACTGTCTGCAAGTTCAACCACAAGACTCATTTAAAGAAATCAAAGGGAAAAACTTCCCATACTGCCTCCTCGTTTCCAAAAAAGCTGGGATGCCGTGCAATATGTAAATAAAAACAGAAACAATGATATGCAAATCATTAAAATCCAACATTTAACTGAAATTAGTACAAAGACAATGTTTCAAATATTAAAACTGTAAAATGTTATTGTTTTTTGGAAAATATGCCTGTTCTGAATTTGATACCAGCAACATGATTCCAACTACTGTAATTAAATGTATTTGTATATCTTATAAGTAATTGTATATATTTGTTTACTGATGATGATTTGTTTACTGACTGATTAATAATTTGCCATTTTTGAGCTATTTTGAGCTATTTGAGCTCATTTGAACACAGCCAATGTGTACTTAATTGTTGTTTTGATTGGAAATTAAGTAACTAACCAGTCGATAACATTTTTGTCAAATGCATTCCTGATCAAATGATATGTTGTGTTGAATTTTCTACAGTTAAAACATTTCTGAACATTTCAAATCATAAGCACACATTTATTTGCTGATTTGGAGAAAAAATAATCAATAAAAAAAGAGTTATGACACTTTTCATACACTATTTTTTTTCCCCAATTTGTTAAACTCTACAAACTAGAAAAGTCCATGATCTTAAAAGTAAGGGTTCCTACAAGGTTCTTGGTTTGGGTGTAAAGTTCTAGCTAAAGCCTTTATATCGTGTCAATATGCATATCGGTTTTGATCAAAAATGTTCAGAGAAACTTTCATTGGAGGGTTCCTTATGAAGCCAAATATAGCTTTTCATTGAACCCTTCTTGGCACCTTCGCTTTTAAGACTGGCTTTATCCAGTAGACCCATAACTGTTTTATCCAATAGACCCATAAAAAATAGCTTTCAACAAAATGTGTGGTAAAAAAATCAAGCAATTTTTAAAATATTCAACCACAAATAAATAAATAAAAATCAATGGAAAATAAAAGATGGAACACGATAAAGCTGTTGTGTTCACCACAGGCTGAGAAAGGGGTTCATCAATAATACCATATTTAGGTGAAATATAAATCTATGCATGGATAACAGTAGCATATCTAGGTGCAGAGGGATGAGTCAGTGAGGCTTTAACCTATGCAGCTTCATGCATTTGCATACAAATTGTATGGCCTTCGCTGACCCCTTGAAGAGCCAATACCTTCAACATCTGCATGATTTGCAAAATATATATGCTACTGTTACGCTGAGAAAGCAGAGGCTCCACAAAGGCTTACAAAGTCTTACAAAACATGACTATTGCATAATGACCAATAAAATTGGCCACTTTACATGTAACCTGATAATTATGATGACCAAAGATCCTTCTAACTAAGCAGTGTCAGTGTCATTTAGGATCCCAACAGAAGAGTATAACCACAGGCGAGGAGGCACTTATACTTCCCCAAGTTAGAGAACCTCACATATAGGCTGGGTTCGAAATGGCGCACTACTATACCGCACACTGCTTACTGTATACGCCCCCTATGTGTAGTATACAGTACAGTAGCAAGTTTTGACCTACACTGTAGTATACTAATACAGTCACATGACCAGTTACCTCACATTTACCTCAGAGCTCTTATTACTGTATCCGCTGTTTAGAGCTAGCTGCTGCTAACGCTGCTCAGTTCATTTAAAATATTTTTAGCCTAGCTGTTAGCTGCCCTCGGCTATTTCACTCTACAACTGAACCTCTAAAGCGAATTCATCTTTTATTAATCCTCAGACCTGTATATTTAAACTTTCTGAGGCTCATTCTGATGGAAACATACCCCACTACAATCACTACACCCACATTTATACTCAGAGTTGGCTGCGTTTTGCTCCCCAGTGTTACCCGCCGCCATTTTCTTTGGCTGAAGCAGGATGAGAGCTGGTGAGGCCGCGGTGCATGGTGGGATACAGTACACCATGAAGATAGCTCCACCTGTATACTAGAAACTGTGGCTGGAGTAGAACACCATCCGGGTGTCTTCAGTGCACTACAGAGCTACAGTCTGGTCACATACTGTATGCTAGTACTTTTAGGCAGATGTAGTAAACAAGTAGTAGGCCTATGTAGTATGCCATTTCCAATACAGCCATAGTTTCAATGAGTTCCAGTCTAGGGGTGGACACCGACATAAACACAGCAGTCAGGGGTATAACTTGCCTTGTTTACAAAGGTTTTCACAAAAGAGAGATTGGATATGCTCTCTGGGGCGTTTTTGAAGAGGAATAGAGGTTTTACTGTGGTTTCAGGCCTACCCGTGGCTTTCCCCCTAGAATCTAAAGCTGTGCTGTTCACACAAGATGCTACAGCTCTGGGTTTCTGAGCGCATTTTGAGTAATTGCCTTACATTGATCGAAGAGGTGTGAAGCCAGGTCTTGTTGTCAGATGTGAGTGTTCAACATTCAGAAGCTTCATTAGTGGATCCTATTAGATAGGTTTCTGATTCCGTACCCGTGATTGCTGTCAAATCTGGCACTATTAAAATAAAGGTAGCAAAATACATTGTGGTGGAGCTTTTAGCAGGATGGTACCTGTGATGCTTGACTAAGCAGAACTGAGTGGACAGGCTGACCAATCAGAGCACACTGGGCAAAATGACTCAGGAGCTCAGACAGAGGTTCGATACGGATATACAGTTTTGGGAAAACTGAAGCATGTAAATCTACTCTAGTAGACCCCATAAATAAAGTGTTTCAAAGGCCTTTGGAATGTCCTAACCCTTTCCACCAACAGCTGCACAATTAGTTGCACCCAGAAGGAATCAACCGACAGGAATGGGTTGTGACAGATCCACTCAAACCAGCACAACACACACTAACACACCACCACCACGTCAGTGTCACTGCAGTGCTGAGAATGATCCACCACCCACATAATACCTGCTCTGTGGTGGTCCTGTGGGGGTCCTGTGCATTGAAGAACAGGGTAACAAACTATGCAGGGAAACAGATGGACTACAGTCTGTAGGTGTAGAACTACAAAGTGCTCCTATATGGTACGTAGAGCTGATAAAATGGGCAATGAGTGTAGATACATGGAGGTGTACCTAGTAAAGTGTATATCCAGCCATAGGTCTTAAACTTTCAGTTATAATTAATATTTTATCCAAGCTGATAGATAGATAAATAGAATGGATGACTAGAGAGTGTCCATAGTGTATAAGGTAGACGCCAGAGCATTTTCTACTTCTTCTTTACCTTCAACTTCGAAGTTAAACTTCCATATAAGTTGTTGACAGAATGTGACAGCTGAGCACAAAGACAGGAGAGTAGCGCTATATTGCACTGCTGATTTATGAGGAAAAGCTCAACATGCTATACATTTGCAAAAGGATATGGAGTTCTCTTTGGACAGCTCTGTTACATCATTTCTTTTTCACAGCTGCGGTTGCTATATCATACACTTCCTTTCTATTAACAGTGCTAGTATATTTTGTTAACACTGTTTCCTGGCATTTGTGAAGGTCTGACGGCACCTTTGTTGGAATTTAATACCTTAACTCCAATGCTTCTCTGCCCTGCATTGGGCTGGTGGCCTGTCCAGGGAGTTTCCAGCCTTCTGCCCTTTGAACAATGGGATAAGCTCCAGCACCCCTGTGACCCAGAAGGATGAAGCAGTTTAAAAGACGAGTGAGTGAGTGATTCTTCTTACAGGCCATGACTGGCCTAAACCACTGAACTACCTTTTACATTTACATGGAGGAGTCCACAGGAGTGGTGACAACATGCAAGATGCATTGCTGTTGGTACTACGTATCTATTCTTTTTCTTTGGTGTGTTATGTAGCTTTTTGTGAACGTAAATGGTCTGCAAAGACCATATAGAGCCCAAAGTACATGATCTTCTCTCAGGGAGAAGCTCTCTCCCACAGACACCACTTTTCACAGCTGCCTGAAACACTTTGTTGGAATTCCCTCCCTTTTCTCTGTTACATGGTGACATCATCTCGTAACCCAATCCTTATTGCCCGCCTCCTGACAAGCTTGGCATCCCCTTACACAACACACAGACACTTAAAACAGTGAAAAATGACCACTCTGAAACATCCTGCTCCCACTTGGTGGGTCTACTAGCTTGTTCTAATGGACTTTCAGGATCGGACTCTGGCTCAAACCAATATGGCAGAACCAAATGCCATTGTAAGAATAGCCACAGTGGTGTGGTGGTGGAACTTTCAGCAGAATGATACTTTTGATGCTTGACTAATCAGAGCTAAGTGGCCAAGCTGGCCAATCAAAGCACACTGGACTTATCGGGAGGAGGGACTAAATGATGCAGGAGCTCAGACAGAGGTTCAATACGGATATACAGTTTTGGGAAAACTGAAGCACGTAAATCTACTCTGGTAAACCCGTAAATAAAGTGTTTCAAAGACCTTTGGAATGTCCTAACCCTTTCCACCACCTCCCCCTGCTTTAGGGAACCAAAGATAGTTCTTCAGTGGTGGTAAAGAACTCTCTCTGGTACATTTATTCTGAAAAGCATGACTGCTGATTCATGCCTAATTTCATGGAAATTAATAAATATATACAGCCTTAATAACCATACCGTCAGACTTGTTTTTCATCTTTAGGCATGGCACGGAGTAAAAGCTATTGCATAAACCCATGGAAATGTTCAGGGCAATCACTCGGCAGTTCTTCTGCCGTTGTCTTTTCTGTAATGCAGCCATTAAAGGTAATTGGTCCTTTAGAGTTTGGGCTGCACTGTTGCGCAGTCACACAATCTATCACACCGACTAAAAAAAACCCACAAAAGAACCGACTGCACAGAGACGAAGCGCTAAAACACTTCAGACAGATTGCCACTTTATAACTCTGTGCACACATTCCATTTCACAGGGTCTACAAGTTTAATCTTTTTAAGCTTTCAGAGAGAACCAAATAAAAATGGGTGAAATTGATGGCACACTTGAAAGTCGCTTTTGTGCTGCAGTGAAGTCTGTGTTTGTCCATAACGTAGCATTCTCCAGGTTACTGTGTCTTCATTCTGCACTGGCTCAGTTCAGCGGATGCCTTATTATACTCCTGTTTTGATGACCATAAACCATATCCAGCAGTGTATTTAGAATTAGAATCAGAATCAGGTTTATTGACACACAAGGAATTTAGTTTGGGCAGTTCGTGTCTCTCTAGTACTGTACCAATGTACACATAACATACTGACAGTCCACAATATACACAATGACTCCACATATACACAATACATACAGACGCTGTACAATATACACTCTACACAGTATACACAATATACACAGTGACTCCACATATACACAATACATACAGACACTGTACAATATACACGCTACACAGCATACACCATATACACAACGACTCCACATATACACAATACATACAGACGCTGTACAATACACACTCTGCACAGTATACACAACATACACAACGACTCCACATACACACAATACATACAGACACTGTACAATATACACTCTACACAGCATACACCATATACACAACGACTCCACATATACACAATACATACAGACACTGTACAATATACACTCTACACAGTATACACAACGACTCCACATATACACAATACATACAGACACTGTACAATATACACTCTGCACAGTATACACAACATACACAACGACTCCACATACACACAATACATACAGACAATGTACAATATACACTCTGCACAGTATACACAATATACACAACGACTCCACATATACACAATACATACAGACACCGTACAATATACACTCTACACAGCATACACCATATACACAACGACACCACATATACACAATACATACAGACACCGTACAATATACACTCTGCACAGTATACACAATATGCACAGTGACTCCTCATATACACAATAAATACAATCTACACAGTATGCACAATATGCAATCAATAAACAAACTATATATGGACAGATAATTTACAGTTTACAATTTATTTATAAACACAATGTAAGTCAGTAGTGTTGAGGTAGAGTCAGTAGTGTTGAGGTAGAAGCGGTAGTGTTGAGGTAGAGGCAGTAGTGTTGAGGTAGTGCAGCAGTATTAGTATACATGTATGGGGAAGAAACTGTAGTGTGTGATCTGGCATGTGAGTGAAAGTGGTGAACACTATGGAGGAACAGGAGTAACTATGGTCCAGCAGATGATGTTACTGGTCAGCTGTTTACGGAGGTGATGGCCTGAGGAAAGAAGCTGTTCCTGTGTCTGGTTGCCTTGGTGTACAGGGTCCTGTAGCTCCTGCCGGAGGGGAGGAGTTGGAATATGTTGTGTCCAGGGTGAGAGAGATCTGTGATGATTTTCCTTGCTTGGTTCCTGGTTCTGGAACAGTACAAGTCCTGGAGGGTGGGAAGTGGAGCACAAAAGATCTTTGTAGCTGTCTTAATGGTCCTTTGTAGTCTGTGCTGGTCCTGTACCGGGGTCGCTCCAAACCAGACTGTGATGGATGTGCACAGGAGTGATTTAGTATTTTGATGCAGGATGCATGAAGCCTGACGTCAATTTCACTAACTCAGTGACTAAAGTCTTTATCATTGTCGTGAATATGCAAATACACGGTGTGCATATCATTGACTTTCTATATTAATTTCAATTGCAATAAGCCCCGAAGAGCAACCGTCATCTTCTAAGGCTAGAAATTAGATATACGGCTTGATATTATACGCACCTTTTTTATTTTTATTTTATTTATTTTTTTTATCTTATTTTGACAGGCCTCATGCCAGAGGCAACCACCCACACAGCACTGTCAGAACTTTCCTCTCTTGCTGTAGGTTCTTGTTATGTGTTCTTTTGGAGCAAATTCCATCTAGTAGGGGGTCCAGCCCATTTATTCCCCTGTGTGTATTTTCTTTTCTTTCTCTCTCTTTTTTTTTTTGTTTCCCTTTGACGTGTTTGAGAGCAGCTGTCATGGAGGGTCTCTTGGCGTTAACTCATCTGTCATGTTCAGACAGAAGCTTGCTCATCACTTGTCATTTATATCATGGCACTTTTCTATGGGGACTTTGTCTTTGTCGTACGCAGCGAAATTGATTTTGACCAGAAGGCTCCTTTAGATTTCAGGTGTCCCTACGGTGAGCTGTTCCCATTTCAGATTCCTGTGTGGACCTGTATTTCAACATGCCTGGCTATAAGCAGTTGTCTGTCAGACTGCATGACTAAAAGAGGGAACAGTCACCCATGCAAAGGGGGCAGCAGCTTCAGCCCCGGGTCAGATCAGTACAGGGTGAAAGGGATTATACCGGTTTAGGTCAAGTGGGTTAAAGTATGGGGAAAGCTGTGCTCACTTGTGTCAGGGGAAAAACACACACATAAAAAGAAACGTATAGTCTTTAAAGTCTTTAAAGTTTCAAAGACGAGTGAGTGAGTGATTCTTCTAACAGGCCGTGACTGGACTAAACCACTGAACTACTTAACATTTACATGGAGGGGTCAACATGAGTGATGACAAAATGCAAGATGTATTGATATTGGACCTGCTGATTATTCTTTTCCTTTAGCGATTTAGTGTGTTATGTAGCTATATGTCTGCAAAATCAGTCTGCCAAGTTATAGAGCACGCGCCAGAGAGAGAAGCTCTCTCCCACAGGAACCACTTTTCTCAGCTGCCTGAAACACCATTTTGGAATTCTCTGTTACATGGTGACATCATCTCGTAACACAATCCTTATTGCCCGCCTACTGGCAAGCTTGGCCTCTCCTCACACAACACACAGAGAGCTAAAACAGTACAAACAACTGACCACTCTGAAACGTCCTGCTCCAGCTTGTAAAGGTGCGTCTACCAGCTTGTTCTACCAGACTTTCAGGACCAGACTCTGGCTCAAACCAATATGGCAGAACCGACGCCATTGTAAGAATAGCCACAGCGGTCGGTGTGGTTGGGGAGCTTTTAGTGGGATGATGCTTCACCAATCAGAACTGAGTGGGCAGTTTTAAACTGCACTCTACATTGTGAAAAAAAAGGTTAGCACAATTGGACAAATACAAATGCCCCATTGGCATTAAAGGTAAAGATTGTTCTGCCTTCTCTTTTAAAGTTGGCCAAAGCAAGTGTTGCATCCTTTTTCCCCTTAAACTGGAGGGACATCGGTTACAGTTGTAATGTACAAGATATTAACACAGTGCATAAAATGTATATTGCAATATAAGATACTGTATATTTTGCTAGAACATAGAAAAATGGTGACAAAGTTCTTAATAACAGCACTTTTAAACTTTTTGAATCCTCAAAACTTTACACAATAAAATTCTGCCATCTAAGCAAGCAGCAATCGTCCACCTTACCTTCAAGAGTTCTCCTGCAGGGCTCTCACGTGAAATGAGGTGCCCAAAGTTTGTGTTGATCCCCAACAGGCATGCCAAAGTATGCTTTGTAGGTCTTGCACATCTTAGTAGATGCTTTCACGGAGTACTGTTTCATTCTGGTCTTGATAAATTGGCTGTAGACAGAGCAGAACGACCTCTTGATGACCTCTAAATGAAATGTAGCTATGTATCAGCTATCTACTCACTCAACTGGAACATCAACTGAAATCGCTGTTTTAACGCACCTGTACTTACACTGCTATGTGTACTACTGGACAGTCCCAGACAGTTCTAGAACGTTCTAAGAAATTCTTGAAAGTTCTAGAAAATTCTGGACAGTTCCATAAACTTCTGGAGAGTTCCCACAGTTCCAGAAGCTACTTGAAGTCTACTCAGCACTGAATGTATCGCAAATGTTCTGAACAGTTGAGAATTTTTTAAAACACCATTGTCCTGACCACAAAAGCAAAGTTTATGGGGACCAAAAGCAACTTTCTGTACATTTTAGTTCCAAGGGACTATCAAAATAATGGAGTTTATGGCCTAATGAGTTTTCAAAATACTAAAAAAATATAAAGAGGAGCTAAAGCAGAAAAACTTCCTGGCAAAATCATTTTGCAAATATAGTAACAGCGCTTCAATAATCTTGTCAGTATTCATTAGCAGCGTGATAGCAATGTTCAGAACTGAATTGCTGATACAGTGAATAACTCATGCAGACAATTACCTGACCATATCTGTCAATGTAGATTATACAAACCTTGGAGCATGCCCACAGCAATGGAAAAAACAAGGTGCATGTTCAGAAGAGGATCAACAGGAGAGCCACATCTACAACCACCCATGTAGGAAATCTGAGAAATTTGCTTTCCACAATATCCAATGCAGCCATCAACATTTCAAAGTTTTTGCCACTATATAAGCTTGTATAAAAGTAACGATTTTAGTGAGGCATGAAGATTAGGGCTGGAGTTGACAGCTGGTAGGGCATTGGCCTGCTAAATGACAGGCAGAGCGTCATATTAATAATGCATTAACTAAGTATGTGTCTCACAGTTCAATAGGTTATTAATGTTTTAAAATACTATTATGAAAATATTGGGGAAGAACATTGACATAATGCGAACTGGCAGTCCCACAAAGATATCTGCCCAAGTACATGAAATTTGATTGCACTTGTAATCTCTTCATTCACTACTGAATTGCTTATATATATATATATACATATTTGATGATGAAGCTTGTATGGTTTATAACCAAACTGCACTGCTTGAAATAAGCATCTATATGTAGTGTCAAATTTGAGCACCTAAAACAAATGCAGTTAATTATTATATTAACTATGTGAAAGTGTGTGATTGATGGCAGATATTATTTTGTACAGTTATGTACAGTCAAACGTTTGGGTGGTCAAATGACATGTTTTATAATTTTAATGCACTCTTAATGTTTATTAATGTTAATTTAACATATTGGTACAAGATGATACTTATCTCCTGAGAGGAGAAGATTTTCTTGGCTGCCAGTAAGAAAGCCATTACTAAATACTGGCTCCAGAAAAGTCCTCCTACTATTGGCCTCTTTGTTCACACCTACACCTTCTAGAACTAGAACGAGACTTACTGTATTTGGCTCCAAAAGGAGCTGGGTGAAAAAAGTGGGATAAAAATGGTGTATCCAATGTGACAAACTACCCATAATTGTTCTATGTATGAACATTTTGTCTGGAACAATGAAAGTTTGATTTGAGTTAGTGACTAATTATTCCATGACCTTCCGTATTTATTTGTTTATTTTATTTTATTTTTTTTCCCCTCTCTTCATGATTAAATCATAAACCATAAAATGTGGCCTTTGCAAATGTTATAGCACATTTTATGTTTTATTATTTCCCAACATGCTACATGCAATAAATAGAAACTGAGCTCTAAAATTGCCATGAAAATGTCATATTTAAATATCATATCACAAAATCAGCTAATAAACTGCATACTGTATGTATACTTCCAGTCCAAATGGCCATCTGGAAAGAAAGAAACAGAATGCACATTCTTAATAGAAAACTCCACAGAAACTTCAATAACTAAATGTCTTGTTTTCAGGAGACGTGCTTCAGCTTTTCCAAAGAAATCTGCCGAAGTTGCCGGCATGTGTTTCTACACCTACTGGAGTCTTAGAAGATGGTTGCAGTTTTGCTGCTCATGATCCAAGTAATTCAAAATGTAGACTTGTCAGTACAACAATATCTCAGATCTCCAGTTTCAGTGTTTTCATTTGTCTATTTCTTTTTCTTTTGCTTAACAGCTGCACATCCTTTCAGACCCATGGTGTTAAGTTGTCTTCTCACAGTAGATGTTGTCAGATCTGAAGGAAGCGGAGCTTGATTTTCTCCTCTCTCTCTCTCAAAGATGAAAACTGTAAGTGCTGTTTATTTTATGCAGATCTTATGATTGTTATAGGTTTTCTCTGCATCTTTTACAGAATATTATATTATGTTTTTATTAAAAGATTGTTTATTTGAATGCACATTGATTATTTTATAATCTCAGTAGATATTGCGCATGCCAGTAAAGAATGGACAAATAAAATATGATGTCACCTGTAACTAAAACACACCTAATACCATGTAACCTCCAAGAGCACCAATAACAGCTGTGATTGGATTTGGCATGTACTGGACAAGTTTCTGGATGTAGGCCACATCAATGTTCAGCCCCTCTCTTTAATCAAAGAATTGTACAGTTGGGTCAGATTTGGTGGATGCCTTCCCTGGCACTATTCTGAGGAGAATTTCCTGTAGACTGGGATTTTAGCCACTGCTGGTAGACCTGAATGACTGTATGCTTCCATATGCCTGCAGATTCAGCTACACTATGGTCTTTGGCACGCCCAAATGCAGTCACTCCTTTTAGCCAATCATTAACATCTGCTTTGGAGCCATTTTCCACACATGGAGTGAGACATTCACTGCACTGTACCACCTCTTCCCAATCTATGAATCCCGTCACTCACACAGGTATTTATAGCCCCGTCATCCTCGTGCAGCACCATCTGCAGGAGCCTGAAGTTACTTCCACCATAAACACCCAAGATGACTAATTTATACCTATTGTTGGAAGCATTTCTGCAGTTTTATGTTAAATATAATTTCTCAGTTTTTGACATCCCTTGAAAATGCTTGTGACCCAAAAGAAATGGCCTAAACATACTTTTAAAAAGCCAGGTTCCTTTAGCTTCCATTAACAGAGTAAAGTATGTTTTTTCCTGCTCTGGTATAATTCCCATTTTGGAGATGTAAGGTTGTGTTCAGACAGCAGTGATGTGTTTCATGCTTCCATGCTTTTTCTGACACTTTAAAATAATTCAAATTTGTATAGATACAAATTATTGTAACACTATACCACACAGAGAGCAAAACTAACGTATTTCCTTGCTTTTTTTTTTTGAGCTGCTAGATTAATTTTAGGAAATGATTCTGTGGCTGATGGATGCTTTGGTTGGATGCTTGTAGCCTTGTTGGCCAAAAAAACAGAACTCTTCAGGCTGGGCCTGGGTTCCTCTTCAGTCAGGAGGTCGGCTGATTGGAAAATGGCCCACTCTTCTGCTATCAGCCCTCACGGCCTCTTACGGGCTGTTCAGCAGATGAGGCCCCCACCATCACCTCTCATGTGTGACTCCAATCATAAGAGCCTTCCCCTCTGCTCTGGTCTTTTGCTCAGGGAGGTGTGGTGGGGGGGAGGGGGGGTTGGCAGTCCAATCGCTCCGAAGTACCTGCACATCACTTTTTTGGGGTCCAGCTTTGCTTGGTCTTGGCTCATAACAGTGTCTGGTAAAAGCAAGGTCCAGATGGTTATCGCTGCATTTATGGGGTATAATTTTTTTAGGGATGTTTTGTTTAAATAGCGCAATTTGACATGACAAGTGTTCTTGTCTGTGCTTATGCATAAATGTGCTGGCAGTGTTCTTTGGAGCGATGCCACAGATGTACCGCTTTTTCGGGTCCATAAAATTCTTTCAGTGGACAAACCACTATAAAAGCATTTCTTTAAACGAGATGTACAAAAAAAGGTGAAAAACCTTTTAAGCCTTTGAAGTGCCTAAACTTTTTGTCTTGGTCATTGTTTAGGGTGGGCTAAGGGTCAAAAAAACGAAGGTAGGTAGGTTTCAAATTGATATATAGCCTGTTCCTATTGATGTATTGGTGTATTATTGATCTGAGCAGACACTCCAAATATGGTGGATAAGCGCAGTATTCTCCCCTTCCACACCCAAACATGTACACTCAGGCATATAGGGCCGGCTTGCCCAATGGCCCATATTTCGTGACCTTTGTAAATTCTTTTTCTCCACAGATTCCTTGGCTTAAAAGCCTCAAGGACCAAGCACTGCTACCGTAATGAAATTCAAGACAGCTAATATGCATAATATGTGAAACCTACTTTTGTAAAGTAGTCCTAGGCCACTGCATCAAAAGCGTTCTCAAATGAATTGGCTGAGTTGGCTGTAGAACACCACTGATTTTTTTTTTTTTGTCTGCACTCTAGAGAAACAGTGGTGTTTACAGTGGTGGTGATGGGAACCAGACGTCTGACATGCCTAAAGTCTCTAAAAGTTCCCAAACAGAAAGTTATTACAGAAATTAATGCAAATGCACTGCCTAATGCCTGAAACGTTGTTTTACAATGCATTTTATGATCCGTTTTTGGAATAAAACATCATTTTTAAACATGAAAGGTGCAGAGGTAAATCAATAAGGGCTTTTTAAGGGCTTACCAATATTTTACCATCACCAGCATTACAAATAAACACTCATGTAGGTTCACTGGTAGTTTTGGATTGTAAATACAATGGCTACGTTTTTGCTATAGACATTGTGACCCGCTGGAACCCATCAACGCCACTGTAAATAGTCTGTGCATTTCTCTACAGTGAGCTTTTTCACATCAACTACTTTGAATAACATAGTTTACATCAAATCAGTGTGACGCCCCCCCATCCTCAACATGAAGACATTTTGAAATATGGCCAATAAGCGTATATATTTCACAATAACTGGTGCTATCATTTAGAAATAACTTGCAGGCCCAAAAATGGATAACTAAGACCAAACTTATAAAACAGAGCACCAGCATGCGAAAGCATAAATTATTTTGAATGTCCTGTATACATTATGTAAAGATGTTCAACAGCTGTTCAAAGTAGTCATGAGGTTGTTATCAGTTTTGGAGGTCTGAAAGTTGAACTATGCATTTGTTTCCTCAATAACATTAATGAAATATACTTGTAGGCTGTAAATACGTATTATTTACATAACTGTAACGTCTTCGGAGTTGAGTTCGCAAATTAACATTTATAAAGAATTTATTATTTTGTTGAAATGCTATTTTTATTTATATTATATATTTTTGTGCTGCAAATGTGCTGTCCGTTGGCTGAGTGTTCTCAACCCTCCCCTTTCATCCCTTATTTCTCACTAGCAGTTCAACAAACCATCAGAACATTACATATATGCACTGCCTGGCCAAACAAAAGCTCATACACTCTAATATTTGGCTGGACCGTCTTTAGCTTTGATCATGGCACGCATTCACTGTGGCATTGTTTCCACAACCTTCTGCAAGGTCACAACATTTATTTCTGTCCAGAGTTGCATTCATTTTTCCCCAAGATCTTGTATTGATGATGGGAGATTTGGACCACTGAACAAAGTCTTCTCCAGCACATCCCAAAGATTCTCAATGGGGTTCAAGTCTGGAGTCTGTGGTGGCCAATCCATGTGTGAAAATGATTTCTCATGCTCCC
Organism: Semaprochilodus insignis; assembly: GCA_034552555.1. Taxonomy (NCBI): domain Eukaryota; kingdom Metazoa; phylum Chordata; class Actinopteri; order Characiformes; family Prochilodontidae; genus Semaprochilodus; species Semaprochilodus insignis. The sequence goes on from CM067494.1 coordinate 24,443,020, forward strand.
TGAACCACTCTTTCACAATTAGAGCCTGATGAATCCTGGCATTGTCACTTGGAATATGCCCGTGCCATCAGGGAAGAAAAAATCCATTGATGGAATAACCAGGTGGTTCAGTATATTCAGGTGGTCAGCTGACCTCATTCTTTGGGTACATAACATTACTGAACCTAGACCTGACCAACTGCAGCAACCCCAGATCATAGCACTGCTCCCACAGGCTTGTACGGTAGGCACTAGGCATGATGGGTGCATCACTTCAGCCGCCTCTCTTCTTACCCTGATCCCCCATCACTCTGGAAGAGGGTAAATTTGGACTCATCAGACTTCATGACCTTCTTCCATTGCTCCAGAGTCCAGTCTTTATGCTCCCTAGCAAATCGAAGCCTTTTTGCTGGTTAGCCTCACTGACAAGTGGTTTTCTTAAGGCTACACAGCTGTTTAGTCCCAAATCCCTGGAGTTCCCTTCGCACTGTGCGTGTGGAAATGCTCTTATTTTCACTATTAAACATTTCCCTGAGTTCTACTGTTGTTTTTCTATGGTTTGATTTCACCAAACATTTAAGTGATCACCGATCATGATCATTCCTCAATCATTTTTTTCCGACCACATTCCTTCCTCGAAGATGATGTTTCCCAACTGTCCTTCCACTGTTTAATAATGCGTTGGACAGTTCTTAATCTGATTTTACTAGTTTCATCAATCTTCTTAGATGTTTGCTCTGCTTGATGCATGCCAATAATTTGACCCTTCTGAAACGGATTAACATCTTTTCCATGACCTCAGGATGTGTTTTTAGACATGGTTGTTTAACAAATGAGAAGCTACTCATTCACTGTTAAATCCAGGTGGTGACCTTTTTTGGCCAGGCAGTGTGTGTGTATATATATATATATATATATATATATATATATATATATATACAGGGGGCCTGTCCAGGGTGTTTCCTGCCCATTGAATGCTGGGATAGACTCCAGCACTTCCCCACAAACCAGAAGGATAAGCGGCTTAGAAGATGAGTGAGTGGGTTTATTTTTGGTCTAAAACTCTGAACTACTTAATTTTAACTAATCTTTCAGACAAAAACTTGGCCCATTAATCTCAACAGTTTGAGGTAATTTGCAAACTAGTCCTAGGTTTTTTGAACAAGCTGTATATCATTAACAGCCAGGGTGCATCAGGTTTGATGTGTTCATCATGAGTCTTTGGGGTGACACACAAAAGACGTGTGACTTTTACCTGTAGGAGCATGCCATTTTAATAACTGCAAAGCTTGACAAATGATGTTTGGACCCCTATGATTGCCACTTGCAGCAATATTCATTCTTTCCATTTTACTTTTAAATATTATTCGCTTTGGGACAATGCTGTGGCACACAATATTCTTCTTGCGAAAAGAAGATCACCTACAGAAACATGCTTAAATAATCACTTATCAAGCCCTTCTATCCACATACGTATCCAAAGATGGAAACGGGGAACGCGTTATTGCTGAGGAAAAGTCTAGTCATTCATTAAAATGCCTCTTTGCACCTCAAGGGCTTTTTATTTTTACTTGTGAATATTTTTTTAATTTATTTTTTTTTTTTGCTAATTCTGACAGCTGTCAGTGCCGCGGCGTATTTACTCAGCCTTGTCCATGGAAAATATAGCTGCTATCGCTGGGAGAGAATTCTAATGGAAATGAGCCAGTTTAATTGGTCCCCGTGTTATTAGCATAACAAACCTAATAATAATGAACAGGGCTAGATATTTGAGCGCGCCTTGAATTTAATAATACAAATAAGCAGCTTGCAAATTGCCATTATTGCAGTACATTTGCTTGGCCGGAGCCACTCATTATTGTGGGAAGGCAGAGATTTCAGGTCACTGGCTCATGAATGCGGGCTTAGCCCCTGTCATCGTCGATTGCCAATTACGGCTAAGTAAACAGCAGGTGTGCACAAAGCACAAAGTGATGCAAGGGGGACGGCAATATCTGTCATGAACATCAATGAGGAAAGAAGTATAGACATCTGGAAAAATGACTGTCTTGATTACTAACAATACAAATTCTGCTTGGATGTGGGGAACAGGGTCAAGCACAGACGCAAACAGGCATCTCTCTTTATGGCATAATAAAGACTTAATGTCTTAGAAAAGAGACATTATCCAAATGATAATAACAATACCGTGAGACGTTAACAAGTGATACGTTAACAAGTGATACGTTAACAAGTGATACATCTCTTCTCAACGTAGCGGAAAGCTGATTTGTACAACTTCATACCCTGGTGCGTAGAACCTACAGTGCATCACTTTTAGAGAAAGCTAAGTCAATTGAGCTGATCCAGGCAGTAATTCTCAGTGTGAGCGGTGTTGGTGGTTTGCTAATGAGCGTTGGCGCTGAAGGAGAATGCTGATGCCAGTGTAATATTAAGCATGGCATCTTGCTCACGGTCAAACAGAACTTTACACGCTATTTGTAGCTGCAGGCAGATGGCCACAGAATCCTGACTTCAACCACGGATAGAGAGAAATTAAAAGAAAGGGACGCTGGGCGGCGGAGAGTGGTCGCATTGGCCAATGCCTTTTAGGCGACACAGAAGCCAATAAAGGAGGACATGCGTAATGAAACATAGGCCTGTGTTCATTGTAATGTTAGATCATTTGTATGTAACCGGATTGCCCATTTCAGTGACTGATCTATACGCGTAATGAAACATAGGCTTGCGTTCATTTCAGTGCTGGAACATTCAGTGCTGAAGCATATTGCCCATTTCGGTGACTGATCTACAACAATTGCCCCATAAAAGGCAACCCTTCCACAGCCGTAGTATTGAGAACAGCTTATATGAAAAGCCTATATCAGGGAAAACCATGTTTCACACCTTATCCAAAATGACCACACAACCTCTGAGTGTTTATATGTAATATCGATGATGGTAAAATAGTGGTAAAGCAGATTAACAAACTTTTCTTTTGGGAACTCTTTTGCCTTAGAGCTTCTGCATGTGCCCTTCCACCAATAACAGAATTTAAAAGTATTTGTTTTATCTCCAAACTGTAAAACAATATCTCTGGCATCAGGTAGTGTATTCATAAAGACTTAATGTAATAGCTTTCTGCTATTAGAGGTATCAAAGGCTTCAGATGTTCGGTTCCTATCACCACCACTATGACCAATTTTGGCTTGGTAGATTCTCAAGAGTGATATATTTCACATCAAACCACTCTGAATTAATATTTTTCACATGCAGAGATTGGTGGAATTCCTCAGTACAATAATGAATGAACGTATAAGATAAGGTGGACAAAAGTGCAAGTTACACAAAATACAAAATATAATAATAAATACATTTCTATTGTTAGGAAAAAAGTAAAAAAAAAGACTATACAAATTAACAATTTTACATATGTAATTGCACAGATATGTATTGCACAGTTACCAGTTACATGCATACTGATGATATTGACAGTCAGAGTATGAGAAGTGTAGTGATGTTGGCAGTCAGTACAAGATGTATACAGGTGGTATACAGGTGGTATACAGGTGATATACAGGTGATATACAGGTGCAGCAGCAAATATTGCACAATGAAACGCATTGAGACATAGATATAGATAGATATGGGTCCATATAGTGTGTTACAATAGTGAGTGTCTGATGCTCTGCTTGAGGAGGTGCCTGCTGTGTGAATGATTGAAGGAGTAAATAAATAAATACCTAATTTCTGAGAGATCAAGAAAAGGGTAATGGTACAATATGCTGCATAAACAAAAAACAGCAAATATCATATCATGGAGGATATAGCCCTTTCAAATTTCTATATTTAATAAGATTAAAAAAATACATAAAATAATACATATTGCCCAAATAATTGCCCAATGTTTTTTATTACTCTATTTTAATTTGAACATTTTTTATGAACATTATGTATGTATTTATCATACAAATAGTCATTGTGCATTACAGTTTGCAGATGTATGTTCTCTGTAGAGGATGTGTTCACTTATTCACCTAATAAAATCAACAAAAGAGTAATTTTAATAGAGGCACCCATGACCTTTGCACACAACTACACCCATGGGCCAAACTTGAAAATACAAAGATATTAATGGTCTTAATAGCAAATCATTAAACAAACAGATGAAGTAAGTTAATATGGGCAGCTTGTCCCTTTAATTTCTTTACACAGTGAAGTTTTATGGGTAGACAATCCTTTACAGAAATAAGAGGGAATACTGTTCCACTCAGCACTGCTGGCTTCAAACAGTTGAAGCAATCATTTGCCAAGCTAGTTTGTGTTTAATGTGAGACCAAATATAATATAGGGTTTAAATGTGGACTCCGACCAGCCCAAAACAATCAGCAGAAACGATTCGTATTCTGGAGTTGGCCCAAGAGAACATTCAGAAAATGGTAGATCAAGAAGTCCTTCCATGTAAGCCGGCACAATCTCACACAAACACGGCCAATCCATAGCTTGAAATTCCGTTCTCTTCTCCGTAAAGGCTACGGGAATGACTCTGTAAGCTCTGTAAACTGTAATCAACTGTCATCTGTCGTAATTGCCGTAATTGTGCTGGGCTGGATCACTGTGTTAGCAGCCCCACAACAGGGAAACAAACTCTTGCGGCGAGCGTTCCCTCCATTTGGGCTTTTCATCCATCAGCACTCATCTGGGCCACAGAGGACATTAGAGATGTTATCAAAAATTACACTCTTATTAAAAAAAGGCCACGTGTTGCCTCACCCTATTGTCATTGTGAAATTGGAAGGAGTGAGCACAGCGGTAGCTTGATAGGACTGCAGAACGAGCAACATCACCCGTCCAAATCAAGCCTTTCATTTTTCGCTATAGAGGTCACGTTCAGCCCCTGAATGAACCCGTTATCCTCGCCGCATCGTTAATTCCAAGAGCGCATGTTGATTTCAGTATTGTTTTCGATTAAAATCTGGGCCAGGTCCATTATTATGGATGTCATATTTATTGGGCAAACATGAACGTTTGCATGTCTCGCAGTCATCACGGTATTAAAGTGCCTGTTTCAGGGGAAAAAAAATGCTGTTTTGAAACAATACTGTTCATAATGTTAACGTTTCAAGGCGTCCCATTGTTTCACCAGTTTATATAGTTCATAGATTAAATGGTTCTGCCAGAAAGAAAATTATATTTTCCTGGCAGAACTGTAAAGCTAAGTGGTAAAGCTTTCATATTGACATATCGTCGCTGTCCAAAGAAAAACAAATATTTCCAAAATGCCAACTTCACAGGAGAGGGGAAAAACCTCATTCAATTTTAATGTAAGTCAATGGAACCAGACGTCTTTTTAAGCAGTGTTGGGCCATTTCTCTTGGTCCATTCATCATGGGATTTACACACAGTGTAAACGGCAGCTGTTGTGTTCAAATGATGCCGAAAAGTCAAAATGGACAAAATGATGATGGACAAAAATGGACAGAATGGACAAAATGATATGGTCAGAGACTACCTTTATTTATTTCATTTCCAGTCGCCCTGAGTAGTGTTGGACAATGGTCTCCACTTCTGCCATGTTCAATAAACAGCACTTGTTTAAAAGTGCAGTATTTCCTAGCATTAGCCACATTGGTGTCAGAAGTGGGATTGCCCCTGAGTGGACTGCAGGGAAATGGCAAACTTGGTGGCAAACCAGAGGAAAGGGAGCATGGGCAGCGAGGCTCAACAGAAGAGCCAGGCTGACAGCCTCGTAGGGTTTCACAGCAAGAATGGAGGCTAGAGCCAGCACTGTGTGACTGTCACAGCTGCTGCCATGTTCAATTCGTCTAGTGTGCTACGTTTCCTGTGTCTTCTTGCTTTATGCTGACGGCACAATTTTTTTAGCTAAATGACTTACTTAATGGCGATTTAGACTGGAAATGGAATAAATAAGTGTTGTTCTCTGACTTGCATGGCATAGCACTGTGTACCTGCCAATTCCCTCCCTGCAAAAATGATATCTTAGCAAGTAAAATGATCTTATATCAAGTGAATAGGTCTTAAGATTCTCATTTTTGAGATTGTTGTAAGATCATTTTAAGATTATTTGTCAGAATTCCCAGACATTTATTACTTGTTTCATATATTAGCAGATAATTTGGCCTGTTTAAAGCAAATGTCTCAAAACAAGCAACATCATCTGCCAATATAGTGCAAAGATTTGGCTTACTGAACATACTTAAAACATGGTTTTTAAAAAATCTGAAAATAAGATTAATAAACTAAAAATGAGCTTACAACAATTTCAGAATGATGATTTTAGGATACATCAACTAGATTTTAAAATCATTTTACTTGCCAAAATATCATGTTTTTCTGCAGTGCTTGGCTTAGCTCTGTCCATGAACGCTGAAGTTATAGGGAATGTTTCATTGCTGTTATGTGAGTCAGTTTGTTGGCATTGCATGACCAGCAGTTATGGTGGTCAAATGCTAATTTAAGACTAATTCAAGTGCTAATATAACTTCTCTTACAATGGCACCAAGCAAATCGGAATCCTACCCAGTAGGAAACAATCAAAGATCCTGATCATGCACATGTCCCTGATAAAGAAGAGCTCTTTAACCCACACCACAGCGGTCCTTCCAAATCCAAACGAGTGGCAAGCGCTCACCCTATTGTCTATCCATCTCCTGCATGCGCATACACCTGCTGTTAGACTTGAATAATGTCTTCAGCTAGCCGCCCCCACCAAGCCTCCCACTCCATTACTTATAATATGATATGGATCTGAGAGGGAGCGCGTAGGATAATGCTTGTGCGCTGGAGGGCCCTTTCAGAAGAGGTGATACATTTCAATAAATCCATATACCGCGGAGTGAGTCAAGCACTTTCCTTGCTACGTGCACCTCAGACTTTTTCCTCCAACACCTGCAAAGTTTCGCCGCTTTGTTTAATTTTCTCCTTTTTTTCCCGCTCTCTCTCTTTCGTTCCTTCGCTGGGTATTTTCACTTTGACACTAAGAATCTCTCCGTGAGAACAGAACTTTGACTATTTGGCGGCTGTACTACAATAGCACTTAAATATGCATAAGCCTCAGGTGATAAGACGCTAAAGTCTTTGGTTTGTGGGAATTTGCTGTGATCTTCATCAGATTTTTTTGCAGCTCATTTTTTGATCCAAATTTATTCAGCTTCACTTCTAGCTGCTCTCTGCCAGTCCCTCGGTGGCCCTGCTATAAACACGTACTTACACCAGGGCAAATCTGGAAACCAAAAAGGGGCTTCTTGCAGCCAAAAAGCTCACATGCCCTGGGCTCTTCCATTTGATTAGCTTCTCTGCGGAGATGGAAAGGCCACTTAGGCTTTCGTGTTGAGAGGAGAGGCTTTTACCTTATCACCATGTTGCATTTAAACGCCCAGCCGTGAGTCATTTATGCAGCACCGCCAGCCAAAGATCACCACTATAACAAAATAAATAAATAAAAACACCTAAAAAAAATAAAAAAAAACTAACTGAAGAAAAAGTCCACTGTCTTGAAATCTCCGCTAAAACTGAAATCAGTGGTTTTCCGAAAGGGCCTCTGCAGAGATTAGTACATAATTCTCTCTTTTTAGACGACTCTAAAGAACCGTGCTGGGTCCGGTTTTCCGTCTGCCAATGGAGCAGCTGCAGGGGATCTAGACTTTCCTGCTTCACCAGATTTGCTCACCATCGTCCCCACCGAGTAAAGGACTTTCTTCAAATGTGAAAAGTTTTTAACCTTTAGAAGTTGTAGTTATTGCCAGCAGTAACAAACGCTCGGCCTAATCCTGTCTTAATTATTTCTCCCTCATTGTTCATTGAACCAAACAGAGAAAATCTGGTTCTAAGCTTTCAATCAATAAAACGTTTGGGTTTGAAAGTAGAAGGGGAGGAGTTTGATAGTGATTTGAATTTGACGGAAAGGTGTTGTACGCTCTTCTTCCTTTCATTTCTTGACCTTGAAAATCAAAACACAGAAGTCAGGAAGTGTAGCCTCCAACCCTTTAAATGCAGAATGTAAATCGAATGCTATTTACTGTGCTAACTCATTGCATAATTAAATACAGATGAGTGACAGACTAAAGGGAAGACTTGAATAAACGAGTGGAGAAACATCATTCATGCAGATGCTTCCAGACAGCTGCAGTACATGATACAGCTAAACAAATAACATGCTACTTTCTTTCATGGCATGTAGGAAAATACTTACCAGACCCAGTAGACCTAAAAGAAGTGATGTATTTTTAGGTGCCCACCACCCATTGTAACATGTGCTCACCAGATATTATCAGGTGAGCACTAGATATTATTTGATGAGAGACAGATACTATTTATTGAGACCCAGATACTATCAAGTGAGTATGAGATCCTGACCAAATATTCAGCGAGCACTAGATACTATTTGGTGAGCACCAGATGCTATTTTTGGAGCAGCAGTTATTATCAGATGGGCACGAGATCCTATTTGGTGAGCACCAGGTTCTATTTGCTGACTGTCAGATTCTATTGTGTGAGCACTGGATAGTAATTAGGTGAGCTTGAGATCCTATTTGGTTCAGTGAGTACCAGATAGTATTTGGTTAGCACCAAATATTAGTTATTGAGTTATAGATGCTAATTGTTGAGCAACAGATACAATCAGGTGAGCTGCAGTCTCTATATGCTAACTACCAGATTCTGTTCAGGGAGCACCAGATACTATTTGCTGAGCGCCAGGTACTTTCAGGTGAGCACCAGATACTTTTGGATGAGCAGAAAACAGTATCTGCTGCTTACCAAATTGTATCTGGGGCAAATAGTAAAAATCTGGTGTGCACCTAACTATATATTCTCACCAAATAATATCTGGTTCTCACAGATACTACCTTGTGCTTATCTGATAGTAACTGGGTCTCAGCTGACAATATGCGATGTTTACATGTCAGTACCTGGAGACTGGTGAAAGAGGGTTCAATATTGCGGCACGGATACAGACCTTCAAGAGCTTCAGCCACAAAGACTGCTCAAGTGGCCAGTGCTTCAATTGGAACTGTGAACAAAGTGGCATCTGTATTTAGATCTGTGGAAAGACCTCAGCAAATAGGGTTAAAAACTGTGGGTGAAAGCCAACTGTGAAGAGCATCTGTTCCTCAGGTGACTGAGACTGTCAATGTCAATGCAGGACGTGATCCGACTGTGTCTGCAAGATCAGTCCATCCGCAACCACATAGAGATGGATATTACAGTAGGACTGCAGGGCATAAACCTCTCAGTACAAAGACGAATGAACAGTTGACAGGTCAGTCCAAACCCATCGTTATGAGTTATCGTTTATCGAATTCTGCAAAAGTGGGCGAGCGCATGTGTGACACGCACCAAATGATTGGTACAGGCTGGAATGCTTGACCTTTACATTGAGGGGGTTTGGTGGCTGGTGGTGGGGGGGCTTTATGCAGGCTGGTTAGGGTCCACGTTGCCCCTTTGAGGGAAAGGTCACTGGAAGCTTTTGGTGACACCTACTGAGACACTCTAGTTTATATCCTCTCTGCATGTTACATAAATGTATTTGAATAGCCAAGTAGCTCTGGACTTCCATTGTTGTTCTTTCTCTGAACTTGTGAAGCTGATTCTGTCAGACGTAGTCTACTCTGGGCTACAAAGTGTAGGCATTCATCCAAAGCACCAGTGGCTGCTCTGCTTGCCCAAGGAGTTGGCATCTTTTGACTCTGGAGCATGCTATTCGGAGGAATGACTTTAGAACAGATATTTAATTGACATTCTTTTTTTTCAACAGATGTACAGTATTAACCTGCTTAAAAGCTGGCTTAAGGCTAGCAGGAGAAGTTGAATAATCGGTCTTCAGTTAATGCCGAAGCACAAATTATGAATCACAGTATAAGCTCACTGGACAAAAAAATGAGTCACCTGTGAATGAAATGTACCCAATAGCTTGCAACACATATATGAGCACCAGTAACAGCCATGATTTGATTTGGCATGGACTGGACAAGTTTCTGGATGTAGGCCACATCAATGTTCAGACACTCTTGCATCAAATAATTGCATAGTTGGGCCAGATTTGGTGGATGCCTTCCCGGGCACAATTCTGAGGAGAATCTCCTGTAGACTGGGATTTTAGCCACTGCTGGTAGACCCCTATGACCGTACGCTTCCATACACCTGCAAATTCAGCTACTTCCTTCACACTATGGCCTTTGGCACACCTATATACAGTCACTCATTTTCCACACATGGAACGAGACATTCACTGCACTGTACCATCTCTTCTCAATCTTTGAATCCCGTTGCACACCCCACAGTCATTTATAGCCCCATCATCCTCGTGCAGCGGCATCTGCAGAAGCCTGAAATTACCACCGCCTTAAACACATAAGGTGACTAAATTTTTGTTCGGTGAGCTTAGTTCTTACATCATTGGACACCAGTATTGGCTGTTTTCACTCTATGCTCTAGTACACTTTATTTAAAATGCTTTAAAACGAAACAGTGATGATGAAGGTACAGGGTAGACTATTGGCTTTAACTGAGGACTATGCATATCAGTGCAGACTAAAGCTCTCTTCTGAAAAGCTCATACAGACCACTCTAACTGTTAGCATAAGAGTTTGCCACAAGATGCAGGCCTCATGGCCAGGAAATCCAGGTTCCAGTTTGCTAAAAAGAGACATATAAAAGATGTATGAGCAGATGAAAAGATGAGGAATAGCCTGGACTAGAGTGATGGATTGAGAAAATTGTGAAGAAAAAAGGTGAGTCCAAAAGTAGACCGCCTTATCTACTGGAACCATACTGGCAGGGGCATGAATGGCTGCCAGTGGGATTTGCTCTGTTGTGGTTATTGATGATGTCATTGCCAAAGGCTGGAGTGGGAGAAATTCTGTACATAACAGAAGCATCTTCAAATGCCTCAAAGCCTCGTATTTCGCATTGCCTTGACTTAACAATAACCCAAAACACACTGTATAAGCAAATGTTGAGGGCCAAGAAGTGGAACGTATTTGTGTCAGTCACCTAATTTTCAAGGGCCGGAGAGAAGACTGAAGGTAGAAATCCCCAGAACCTGCAGAAAACTGAAACAGAACATTGCCAAGGAACATATCCAATGCCTTGAGGATAAAAAAAATAAAAAACTGACAATACAGTAAAGCAAAAATGACTATGTTTATTTTCCATAAACATTCTGTACCTCCTTTAACAGACTGGCTCTGTTTGATAGACTTGAATAAACAAGTGGAGAAACATAATTCGTAAAGATGCTTCCAGACAGCTGCTGTACATGATACAATTAAACAAATAACATTCTACAGCAGACCTAGCAGACCTAAAGGAAGAGATGTATTTTTCAGGTACCCACCACATTCTACCATGCGCTAACCAGATACTATCAGGTGAGGACTAGATATTTGATGAGAACCAGATACTATTTGTTGAGCCACAGATACTATCAACTTAGCATGAGGTGGTGCACCAAATATTCAGCAAGTACCATTTTTTCAGCACCAACCATTTTTGGGTAATGGCTAGATACTATTTGGTGAGCACCAGATACTATTTTCAGAGCGTCAGTTACTATCAGATGGGCATGAGATCATTTCTCAGTTTCTATTTGGTGAGTGCCAGATACTATTGTGTGAGCACCGGATGGTAAGTAGGTAAGCTTGAGATCCTATTTGGTTCAGTGAGTACCAGACTAGCTCTTGTAATTCGCAATACATATTCTGCATACACACACATTAACCCTGTCCCTTCAAATATGGAACATTCTGCACATTTTGTCACATCTACTGCTGCTGTTTCCCCTCCTTGCCCACAGAGGTCACCTTCACCTGAATTCTAGGTTTTTGTTCACACCTGTTTTTAATCAGCAGCCATTATGTGTACTTAAGATCCCAGTTTGCTGAATGTCTTTGCAAAGTCTTGTATTGGTCTGCTCAGCAATTCTGAGTGTGTATATTCGAGTTTCCCTACTCTGGTTATGATTCCTTGCTTTGGTTTGTGGGTTCTTTGTTTTGGGTTGTGTCTTTGTAGCTTTAGTATTGGTTTTCAGAAGGATCATCTGGTTTTGACCTGGCTTGTTTTCGACACTGAACTTTGTCTAATATATCTGTACTTCATTTCAAACTCTTGTTGTGGATCCCTGGATGTCACATTTATGGCTCTCTCATGTGTTCCCTTCATCTCAAGACAAAAAACTTGATCCATCCAAAAAAGCCATGAGAGAGAAAAATAGAATCACCAAAACTCTACTCATACAAAAACCGCTAACTGCTTGACATCACCAGATTTCAAACTGGATATCCCGGCACTCGAGTGAAACCTTCCAAAGTTGTTTACTGGGAGCCCGGCTAGTGACCACTATTGATGTGCCGCTCGTGAATGAGTGTTCTTTTTTAGGTGGACACTGGTCACTGATTCACATTGACTAGATTTTTTTATTTATTTATTTGTTTGTTTATTTATGAGTTTATATAAATGGACAGAAGACTATGTAGAAGATAGACATAGGACCCCCCTGCAGGATCTCTTTGGATTATTCTGGCTCTGCCCTCATTATCCCCAAACCTGCTGCTCGTACTGTTGGTTTGTCTCTGATTTTATTCTTGGCAGTTTTCATGTAATCCTCAGCCATGTCTCCATTTCTACGTCTCATTAGGTCTTCTGAGCTTTTTCTGCCTGTTTGTTGATGAGTGAAGGATTTGCCTACATTTTGTCCATCTGCTGACCCGTGCCTCTAAAAAATGTAACCAAAGTTGATTAGAAGGAATGCTACGTTGTTTTGAAAATGAAATGATAGATAATATTGCTGGCTCCTACTGGTGAACTAAGCCAATGAATTTGACTGACTGCAAATATTCCCATCATGGGGCTGCTAAGCTTGAAGTCAACACCTGTCCAGTTTATTGTACTGGTAAAACACAAAACACCAGCATGCTGAAAAAAAACCAAAAACCTATTCAATGTGTCTGAAACTACTCTTTAGAATGGGAATAACATGCTGTAATATAAGCATAATAAAATGAAAGATACAAGAGAGTCATTTCAGGTAAATGTGTTTCTTTACTTTCTCATTTGAGCATTTGTATTTGCTGTTTTAAAAAGCATTCTTCTGATTTAATGACAAATGTATATCATTATATATCATATAATATAATTATATACAATATCATTGTGGCTACTAGAGAGAGAGAGAGAGCATGAAAAATAAGAGTAACCAACACTGTGGACCGGCAGAGAAATGCTCCACGGGTCAGTAGAGCTCACCATGACCTTTCTTACAAGCCCTGGATGGCGTTGCTAGCCATCAGGAAGCTGGTGATATGGACTCTGAAATCACCAGGCTCCTCAGTTGTTAACTTCTCTGAAGCATCCGTGAGTCATAATCACTTAATCAGCGACTAGTCAACATCAAGCCTAAGGCATCACCAGCAAGCAAGTCAGCAAGTGGCAAAAATCCCAGTCTGCAGGAAACTCTCCATGGAATTGTGCCAGGGAAGGCATCCACCAACTCTGACCCAACTGTGCAGTTCTTTGAAGCAAGAATGTCTGAACATGATGTGGCCTACATCCAGAAACCTGTCCAGTACATGCCAAATCCAACCACAGCTGTTATTCGTGCTTGTGGAGGTATTACACTCTATTAGGTACGCTTCAGGCATGGGTGACTAACTTTTTTGTCTGGTGAGCTTATGTTGTTGGAACAGGGAACATACAGTATGCTAGCATGCAGAGTCGAATCTAATATGGGGGTAACAAAAAATATCCAAATAACCAAATATCACCATCAATAGTTCTAAATAACACATTATATTCCGAAAAGTTCTTACCATCCAGGCTCTGTTAGCCTTCCCTTAGACTAGACAAGCTGTTTACAGGGGTGAGGTTTCCCAGTTGAGAACAATAACAATTGGACAAAGGATGGTAGACTGGCCAACATCAAACACCTGAGGTGGTACCTGAAATATGCTAACTCATTTGTGAACACATCACCCAAATCTGTCTGTCTCCAGAGAGAGGAGAAAGCAAGATGCTAAAGTTAGCCAGCTTCTTACTTTAAGTTTCTGGTCCACCAGTTACATGTTACTGCTGTTTCTCAAATCCAATGGTAACATACAAAACCAAATCAACCAAAGTCAGTGTATAATCTGGTTTGTTATTTAATGCACAGCATTTTATTGAGTTTAATCATAATCTCTGGCCTTTTCTCAAATCTTTGCCCAAAGGACGCCCATTTATTTTTTGAGTTACCTACTGAATCTTTACCATTGCCCTTAATGTTGGCCCGTCCAGGTCTCTGATGACACATCCAGTGCAGTTTGACTTTCCCACTCTGAAACCAGGCTCTTCCTCCAATACAGGTTAATAGCCAAGTGGCCCTGACCTCCCTGTGTGAGAGAGAAAAGAGCAAAGAAGCGTGGGAAATGTAGTTTCAGGTCGGAGCTCCCACTAAATGGATTGCACTAGGCAGTTCAATCGCTTCAGGACTGCCTCTGCTTGTAGTCATTAGAGAAGACATTACGACTTCCTATCTGCACTGCAGGTCTAAATGAAGTTTTAAAGGTCTTGGTCATGCCATTCCAACAACCCACTGATTCCGAAGAACAATTTCATTACTTCAAAATGTGTAGGCTTCTTGAGCCAAAAGAGCTCATGATTTTTTGAGACCTCACGTAGGTCTATAGAGCAACTGGAGAGGCAACGAGCTCATAATGGTCTTTAAATTAATGAATTGTCCGTTTAATAGTCCATAAAGTTTCTGGGGAAGGTTATATCTCAGTAACCAGGTGCATTGAAAAAGCAGAGCAGAAGTAAGATCTGAGCTCTAATTCAAGTCCCAGCTGTGCCAGACTCCAAAGGTCTTTGCCTTCCTAAACCAGCGACTGTAAGTCCGTGTTTAAAATTGTGTTTTTTGGAGCAATGCCATGGAACGTCCATCTTTGGTTTCCTAAAGAACTGTTCAACAGATGAACCATGTGAGTTAAGAGTAAAGTTGCCATTTGTAAGATGTTTGGTTGAAAACTTTCGAAAATTGACAGAACTTATCAACAGAATGTGAATAAAAAACAGTTTGGACAGTTTGTAAAAAACATTTATGTATCATGTTGCAGAGAAGCGATCATGCTAACCAGCTAGCCTCAGCCCATCCTGTCTTGTACTACCACTTAGTACCTCAAAAAGTGATAGTGGGTCACTATAGTGTCAAGCCATCAGTCCAACATGAGAGGATGAAGATGTAGCACCGCCCTGATGGCATATGGTAACTGCTTGCCATGTTAAAGGTCCTGCTCTCGGCTATTTGAAGGACAAATAGGAAATGAAATTAGAAATAAACCCAACAAAGACCGAAACTCTAGGCATGCAGCCATTATCACCACTGCTGCCCACTCTCAGCAAGATACCACATACAGCAGCAAACAAATAAAGTGAGTGATAAGAAGCCAAATTAGAGTTAACTTTGTGCTGCTTTCCACCACAGGAGATGCTCATGAGGAGTAAAGGGATGAAGTTTGATGCTGAACTCACAATGTTTCTTCTAGACTGGAGTATAGAGGGAGGAGAATGTTCGTTTGTTTGTTTGTTTGTTTGTTTTTTACAATAGAGGTGGACACCACAACTTTCTGGTGATATTTCCCCCTATTTAAAATGACATTATATATATATATATATATATATATATACTGTATATATTGTGGCAGGGGTGAGGCAGAAGTGCCGGAAGTGCGCACGTGCTCCCCACTGATCATGCACAGGTGTGCGCGATCAGAAGACAGGGCACCGTGCCCTTATAAACTGGCCCTCTCTCCAGTGTAGGGGAGGCAGGATATATGTCTGACAGGCCACGCCGGAGCGAGCAAGCCAGAGAGAGAGACTGAGGGGTGAAAGGGGTTATTCATTTCAGATATGTATAAATAAAGTACTCTGGTTGACTCGCACTGGGTGTTTGTGTGCTTGTCTTTGGGTCTCTTTGGGGTTTCCCGGTCAGTGTGCTCAGCCCGTACCCCGGCCGAGCCACAATATATATAGCTGTGTGTGTATATAGCTTACCAGCCAAAAGTTAGTGATCTTTTGAGAGTTTAAGGTGGAAGTATCTTCAGGTTCTTGCAGATGACGTGTCATGAAAAAGATCAGGCTCACACCTGTGGGGTGTGAGTGACGGGATTCATAGATTGAGAAGAAGTGGTACAGTGCAGTAAATATCTTTTTCCATGTGTGGTAAATGGCTCCAAAGCAGATGTTAATGATTGGCTAAAAGGAGTGACTGCATTTGGGCATGCTAATCATACGGGTCTACCAGCAGTGGCAAAAATCCCAGTCTATAGGAAATTATCCTCAGCCAGGGAAAGCATCAACCCAATCTGGCCCAACTGCACCATTTTTTGATGCAAGAGTAGCTGAACATTGATGTTGTCCAGTCCATGCCAAATCAAAATCACAGCTGTTATTGTGGAGGAATGTATGCTATTAGGTACGTTTTAGTCACAGATGACAGATTTTTTTTGTTGGGTGAGCTTTATTTCATTTTATGTTTTATTATATTTATTTCATTAAACTTAGTGACCGAACGTTCCAGTTTGTCCCTAACAAAACAATAACCATAAATTTTTGACTTCTCAGAAATGTAGTACTTAGAAATCATTATTGTCCATTGAAATAATAAATGGAAAGGCTTTTATGGAACCAAACGTGCAAACTCACGTGCCTTAGTAGGCAGACCTACTTTGGAAACTTTTGTGATGAATTTTATTCTTTAATAATCAGTAATCTTTCAGCATTCATCGTGTTGGCCCTATACTGCCCCAGTGCCCCATTCCCTCCTCTATTAATTTCCAGTGGGCAGCTGGTGATTTCTGCGGCCTGATAAGCACATGTTCCCGATGTTTCCGGCACGGACCAGGGAGGGGTTGGAGGTGGGTAGAGCGATTTCACAGCATGTTCTGCGTCTCCATGAGTGGTGGGTTCATTAGCGCTAATGGCACATTAGATAAAAGTCAGGAGGAAATTGAGGCCCCGGGGTCTCCGGCGCGAGGGCAATTAAGAGAGCCGATCACGGTGTAAAAGCCGTTTTAACGTGCACTGAATGCTCACTCACCTTTCATGCCGCGCACCGTCACCCAGGGCACTGTGCGCCTGACACACCGACGGGTGGCGGGGATCTCCATTTGTTAAATCATTTTAGAGGGAACTCTGAGAAGGAGAGAGAGAGAGAGCTAGGAGAATGAAATTACACTCAGGTTTTTGCCTTTTGCCTGATTTCTGTATCCTCACTCAGATTTCTGATACAGGCCATTATACAGAACACTGACTTGCCAGTTTGTTAGGTAGACCTACATCACACCTAGTTGTTGGTGTATGGTTTATCAACTCCTTCTTACCTGTTCATTAGTGGAAAAGGACCACCATGAGACCAGCTGACCAGATAGCATTTGGGTGGTGGACTACAGTGATGGTAAGTCTACCTAAACCTCTGGGAACTCAGTGTTTATGCAACAAAGCTATGCATTGGGCTCATCAATTAAACAAGCATAATCCAATTAACCAGTACTACAGCATGGAGACTGAAGAGCCCCAAGATGTTCTCAATGCAAAATTACATGCAAAATTGAGAACAAAAAAAACCCTTTGTTAGCTTTGTGTGGTGTTTTCTTGCTAATTTTTGCTTTGTTGTTTTACCAGTGCAGGTACAGGGCCAATCATGTTAACAAGTAATACAACAAAATTCAATAGTCACCCAAATTTACTTCCACAAAACTTCACTCTGCATTTTCAGAATGTGAATAAAAATGATTTGGCTGATTATTTACATCCGGTATGTGTTAGCAACATTAGTCTTGTAGCTCCAGTGTTTACCTAAAGAAGGAATATTGGTACACCAAACAAGTCTCACCTGATCAACTACACCTGTGGAGAGTGCAAATGTTTCCCCATTAGTTTACCACTGGAGCTACAAGGCCAACCTTGTTAACAAGTGATACAACAAAACTCAATAGTCACCCAAATTTTCTTCCACAAAATTTCACCCAACTCACTGCAAACTGCATCCAAACCACAGACTTCAATACAGTTTAACACACAGTTTGAAAAAGATTTGGGTGACCATTGACATGCAGTATTTATTAGCAATCCTAGCCTTGGTAGCAGCTTGATAAGGTCGGCACCCCGTTGACTGTTAGCCACTGCTGGTCCATCCTCGGCCTGCCCAGATTACTGTCATGCGTACTAACTAGTCTATAATCTCCCCAAATTAAATTTTAAAAGCACAAAGATTTATTTTGGAAAATATACTACGACAAATATTGCAAACAACAGGGACAAAAACAACTAGGATTGGTATAAAATTATTTATTTGAAAATGTTATTGATATTGAATTAGGTGAAAAGTATTTACTAAATTAATAGGATAAATAATGGAAAAAAAGAAGGGAAAATATGTAAATGGGAAACTTTTGGGTTCTTACTTAACCACTGAAGGACTGTCTGCTAAACACTGAGTAAAATGCCAGGTGGACTGGCAGCTTTGCTATTAGCAGGCCAACTGTTCACTGTCCTCTTCCTATCAGGGATTTGTTAGCAACATTAGTCGTTTAGCTACATTTGCACACCAAACAAATCTTGGTTGATCAACTACACCTGTGGAAACTGCAAACCTCAGTTTTGGAAATGCGTTTCTGAGAAAGATTTGGGTGACTATTTGAGATCCCGTGTTTGTTAGCAATGCTATCTGCAGTGATAAACTAAAGAAGCAAAGTTTGCACACCAAGCGTGTCTCCACTGATCAAGTAACATCAGTGGGAAGTGGAAAACAGCATGCTGAGGGGGTGTTCAAGAAAAAGATTTGAGTGACTATTTGATAGTGTTTGTTAGCAACTAGCACTAACTGAATTGGAGCAAAATTCAGGCTATAAATATGTCTCAGCTAGGATGGCCACACATCTGGTTTTAGGCCGAACAGTCCGGTTTTTTAACTCTCAGTCCTCTGTACAGCGCAATACCTGGACGGACACTTATTAGTCCTCTTTTCGGGATGAACTGTTTAAAATATTGTGTGTGCCATTGGCTCACATCCATGTCAAAAGACATGCCTTGCATTTCATTGGTGTAACAAGGTCATGTGCCATCGAGTAGGACATGCTACTCATCTGCCATAAGAAGATGTGAAGAACATCATGCCAACCAAAGAGAATATCTACAGAACTCCTGACTGGGGCTTTTACTGGTTTGTAGCAATGACTTTGCATGGCAGACTTGATATATTAGAGGCAGCTGGTGTGCATTTTGGCTTGTGTTTTAAAAAACTACAACCTGATCTCATAAAGAAAGTGTCAGATATGCATGCAAATGAAGTAACAAACCACATCCTCAACTTTTCATACTGTGAAATCAGTATGTCAAAGTCAGTAGGTAAGACTCCTGTCCTCTAACCTCAGGCTAGATATGCTAGACTGCTGCACTGCAGTAGCTCAAAACCAAAACTGCTGAGGGGCTATTGATCATATGCCATTTTAGGTCCATGTAGTCTGACAACAAAGTTCATCCGACGTTTTTTTTTTGGTGTGTGTGTGTGTGTGTGTGTGTTTGTGTACAGACGTTTATCAAGCCTCCCCCGGCTTTTGTTTGCCAAACTTCCAAACAACATTTGGCACTCAATGAGCACACTTAGTCTTACGTGAGTTATGGTCGGAATTAGACGGGCCACATCTCTTCTAACGATGCCGTTTCTCTAACAGCAGGCGACGCTTAAAAAAAGAGCCTGTGCTTGGCAAAAAGGGAGCTTCTGCGATTCTGAAACCAGTGAAAGAGAAGAAGGGAATATTGTTCTCGCGCTTGTCAGGGGTTATTTATGCATTGTTGAGACACTCATTAAAACGTTAGGCTGCAATTAAGAAAGCAAGCATAAATCTATCTGCAAGCGGATGTTAATTAGTTGCCTTGGTGATCACTCCTGGAGTTATCTTATCCTGCAATATTGTGATTATGTACCAATTTGCATATTTCCTATCCTGAAACGCCATACTGTTTCTCAATGCCATGAGTAAACTGATAGGATATTCTTTTCCTTCAGAGTCAGAAAACAACAAACTCTCTTACTATCGGACAAACATGAGCCGGACGTGGCAAATTCAAGCTTGTTGTGGACCAACTTGTTCCCTAGGAAGTTTTCACAGTCTGAATTCACATGCCTTTGGGTGTTTTGATGGGTCACGGTCTATATGAAACGAAAGAAATTCTGAAAACATGGTTAGATTGGAAGAAGAAGGGGTTTCAGGAATGTTCTTCCCCCCAAACTTCAGTTATTACACTCATCATCAAAAGAATAGCTGCACCCAGAAGGAAGTGTGGGATTGCAGTGCTATTGGGAAGGAAGATAAAGGTTAGCAGGAACAATAAATGATGATACATTTAGACTGATATGATATTTAATGATATTTATTGAGCTACACATACCGAAGTAGTATCTCTCAGTATGGCATCAGTTTGCCATATTTGCTAATGCAACATGGCAGACGTCTCAGCATGGAGCTGTAGAGGTGTCCTGTGATAATCCATCCCATGCAGCTTGAATATTCTCACACAGTTCCTGCAGATTTTGCAGTAGGGGTAGAGGTGGAGTGATACCAGGCCTTCTGGACACGTGACACGTAACAACAAATTGTGTAACAACAAATCGTTCCTCTTAGCACTGACCACGGTGCCTCCACACACGGATTCGTTGGTCGTCTCCACCAAAACAAAAGTGGGACTCGACCCTGAAGATGACCCGCTGCCATTCTGAGTCACTCCATGACAGTCTGGCACGACACCATTGCAGTCTTTGATGACTGTGATGTGGTGTTAAGGGCAGTTGTTGTAACGGGCTGCGTGTCACTACTCAATGAATGTCTGCAATCGTGGTTGTTGGGTCAGTAAAGTACAGCGATGAGGCCCATCCTTGCTTTTGCCGCATGCGCAGCTGACTGTGAAACCTAAATCATTTTCATCTCTCACAATGTCAAACCTACCCACCATGTCTCATTCCTGTCTGGGTGCAACTATTGTGCATAACTCTGTATCACCGCTGTCTAAAGAAAAACATGTATCTCCAAAAGTCAATGGAACCAGACTTAAGCAAGTATTGGGCTATTTCTGTTGAGCCATTCATCATGAGATTTTCACACAATGTAAACCGCAGCTGCTGTGTTCATTGACAAACTGGAGATACATGTTCTTCTTTGGGCAGTGACAGTATATTTAAGGGACTTTTTAATCTGTAGGAGGAATAATGCCAAACCCCTCATTGTTTATTTTTAAGCATCGGGAAACAAAAACATAAAACACAAACAACAACAACAAAATTATACCTTTTTTTTTTTAAGTTCTTGGCATGTCCACCTTTTCGCCTTCATTGTCTTCACTGTCTTCACCTTCTTGTCAGGAGACTTGCTTCCAATGTTTTCAGAGAGACCTGCAGAGGCATTTTCCACACCTACAAAGTTCCATCTTGGACGTTGCTGGCATTTCCAACTTCACATGAAGTGAGCACTGTTTTATGATGTACCGTTTTGTGCCGTGGGGTAGTTAGGTGACTCTGGGTATATACCATGAATGCAAAATGTATGGCTAGAAGTGCCCTACCCGCCTCCAGGCCGTGTCAGCTGACAAAGTGGGGGGAGGTGTTGTCTTCAAGGCTACCATGTTCAATAAAAGAGTATTCGCTTAAGGCCATGTATTCTAACTCTATTCCGATACCATAGTGGTGTCAGAAGTGGGATCACTCAATAAGGGAGTGGAGGAGAATGGTATTACCACGAGCTTGAGGAGGAGCGATGAAGAAGACTGCAGAGGAGAGGTAACACGGTGAAAACGACGGAAGCAGCGATGTAGCAAAGGCCCGACAGCGGCGGGCAAGGATCTGCCAGTGAGGCAGCATGGCGGCCTGGTGGCATTGGCTGCAGCTCTTCCCTTAAAGCACAAAGTTTCCTGTATCTTCTTACTCTACGCTGATGGGGCTAGATAATGTTTGGGGGATGGGGGTAAGCGCTTGAATGTAAATGTTTATACATATAACTTGAAGTAGTTAGTAATGGATGTTGTGAAGGTGACCAGTTCACCTTCAAATCTGAAGGTGACCACGCTTTAGTGTGCGATTAGCGGCCCCTGCCGGACCTATTATGTATACAGCACATAATAGGGAGGCGGACATATGCTGGAGGCTACGACTTGTGAGATCAGATGCAAAGACATCACAGGACCATGATTCATACTGATGCCTCTGCAGTGGTCTTCAAATCCACACTGCTACTCAAACAGCCTTTTCTTCTTCAGAGTCTGTGAAGATCCCTGGTCCTCTTTGATATCTGATCCTTCTGGATGTGTGTCCTTCAGCCAACAAACAGCATAAAGAACTCCTTACACTCATACGTCTGAGAAGATGAGAGAAAGAAATGAAAGTGAGAGAGGGGAAGAGACAGAAAATGTGAGTCAACAACCTCTCATTCCAACCTGCTACATACTCTGGTTTTGCTGCTATCGGGTACCCCTGTATTGTTGGCCACTTAATCAGAAACACCTACCACACAGGTGCACTGTCTAGTGACCATAGCCCATCTCACGTGGTAGTGTTGAAAATGTTATGTGGTCAGTTACTGGGGTTCCAATAGGGGAAGGCTGTTTTTTTATTTTATTTGTTATTTAATTTAATTTAATTTAATTTAATTTAATTT
>CM067494.1:24470463-24600636 GCA_034552555.1 Semaprochilodus insignis
TATATATATATATATATATATATATATTACATTTTTAAACAGAAACATTTCAAATTCCATCCCCAATTCCAAAAAAGCTGGGGCGCTGTGTAAATCTTAAATGTAAATATAAACAGAATGCAATTATTTGCAACTCTCATAGACCGATATTTTATTCACAACAGAAGATAGAACACACATCAGATGTTCAAGTGAGACAACTCATTTAGAATTTGATGGCAGCAGCGTGTCTCAAAATAGTGGGGACAGTGTCATGTCTACCATTGTGTAGCATCCCCTCTTCTTTTAACAGTCTGGGAAATGAGGAGACCAACTGCTGGAGTTTTGGAAGAGGAATGTTGTCCCATTCCTGCCTGATGTAGGATTCTAGTTGCTCAACAGTCCTGGATCTTCTTTGCCGGGTGTTTTGTTTCATTATGCACCAAATGGTGTTTTTTTTATTGGTGAAAGGTCAGCACTCGGACTCTTCTTCTGCAAAGCCATGCTGTTGTGATGGACGCAGTATGTGGTTTAGCATTGTCTTGCTGAAATATGTAAGGCCTTCTCTGAAAGAGAGACGTTGTCTGGATGGGAGCATATGATGTTCTAAAACTTCTGTATGCTGTTCAGCATTGATAGTGTCTTTCTATAGGAAGAAAAAAACAGATTTATTCCACTTTTATCTGCTGTATGAACAAGCCATATTTTCCATCCTGAATTTGCAGATTTTGTCTGACAATTTCTGTGGTCTTTTTTAACTTATGGTGCTTTTAGGGTGCTAATTACCAACTACTCCCCTAAAAGCACCATAGACTAATGAGTGTATGTAAATTGGTTGGTTCCTTTGACAGTAACAACACAATGATTATAAACTGACTGTTATTTTGCAGTGTAGATTGTACTATATATGTTGACTGTATGGACTGGATAGCAAACAGTACACTCAACCTCAAACTCAAAATGGCATGAAAGTGGTCTGTAATGAGTACAATGTATTGTATGATGTCATGCTTTTGACACTCAAAGGCTTTGAAGGCTTACCTGTCCTCACTTTACCTAATCTCTCTTTCTTTCTTTCTTTCTCTCTCTCTCTCTCTCTCTCTCTCTCTCTCTCTCTCTCTTTCTCTCTCTCTTTCTCTCTCTCTCGCTCTCTGGGCAATGTCACCTCTGTGCATGTTCCTGGTGCATTGCTGGCAGGTCTGACTGAGTCACAAGGTGTCACTTTAGCCCCACTGTCGCACCAGCTGCTCCAATCAGCCCGATTAGCTGCCGCTCATGTCTCAGAGCCACTGGAGAGGACAGGGCACCTCTGGCTTTTCCTGCCCCTATATGGACCATTAGCATGTATATCATAAAGACAATTGAGTTAGAGGCCAGAATGACAGTATGGCCTAGAAAGACGAATGTTCATATTAATATTTTATATTTTAATGTATTTTATTGCTATCATAACAAAGCAGGGGGACAAAACAATGCCAACTTTAATGCAATGAGATTTTATTCCTAGAAATTGTGATTGTGGACCATTTCTATTGGTCCATTCATCATGACATGTTAAAAAGGGGTTGAGATCACATTGATGACACAACCCTACCACTAAATTATTCACTAGTGTGAGTGTGGTGTGTGTGTGCTGAGGCTTATTTATTGCTTGTAGAAAGCAAGAACAACTGAAACAGAGAGTCATTTATTTTATAAATAAGTATCTGAGCAAATTCAGTTACGTATGTATTATAATGCATGAAGCTAAGAAGAAAAAAATGAATGACTGTTAGGATAGCATTGATAACTGACATCAATGGCAGTATAATATTACATCATATGTACTTTAGTAATGTGACCCATGTAGGTATAATGCTGTACAATAGTCAAATACCAACCTTTATTTATTTCATTTCAATTCAATTCAAAATAGCCATAAACTGCAGCCTTATTATTCAGTTATCAATCTTAAGCCATATTATTCAGGAAACACGATTTATTAACCTGTAATTACAATGTAATATTTATGCATGTTATGTAGTTATAACAGTACTCTATCTTGATTAGGTTAATCACTAACATTTCATGCAATTACAAGCATTACATTCACCTAAAAGTGCAATAATGCCATATATTTTTATAGTAATAATGCTGACCCAAGTGAATATCAGATTTTAACCCCTGAAATCTATAGGCTCATTGCTGTATTTAGTTATAAACGTTAAGCCATGTTAGCCTGGAAACACTATTAATACTAATTCTAATCATTACTATGTAATTACTGTGTAATTGTGTAATTATAAACACTCACACAGCAAGGCTGCTGTTGGGGTTGTGATGCTAATAAAGGTGGAACTGCTCCTCTTGTAAGGCCCTGCTGTCAAATGCTGAGAAAAGCTGCTTGATATTGTCCAAGGTTTGAGAAACTGTCCAGAGCGAAATGTGCAGAGCAAACAAAAAACTCAAAAAGTTGGGAGCTTGAGTTGGCTTCCCATTCTCCCAACTTGTTTTGCGAGTTTTCCATTCCACCTTAAATGTTGCTGCAGTTACATTCTAGCACTGTAGAGTTTAAGGTGGAACAGAACAATTGTGAAGGCTTGGGAAGGCTATGAAAATGCTGACATCACTTTTCACAACCCGGCATGGTGGATTTCTGGCACCATAGTCCACCATTTATGTTGTGTTTGAGGTTCATGGTATGTCAGTTCCAGACAGTTTTCCATTCTATGGCACCTTTAAAGTACCATCATCATTTCTAGCTGCGCTGTTCTCCAGCTAGCTGCTTTGCATAGCTGAGAGCTTGTCAAGAGCCTCGAGTCAGTAGGAAGAGGTGAATGTCTTCACACTGACCCCCAGTCAGCTGTTAGAGGGAGCAAATGTCTAAATTGTGACAAGCTCATCAATTAGAAATTCAGCAGTTAAGGCTGGTCCCAGAGCAGGCCGCATCCCCAGCCAGTCAGACGAAAGGTACAAACCGGAAAAGGGGGTTGGAATGGTGATGCTTGCTTGAAAGGCTTCCTGTGGTGAAAATTAGCCTTTTATTTTCTCTTTTTTGTGAGCCCTACCTGTCTAGTTTTAATCATTGCCTCAAGGGTCAGCACCGGCGTACCATCTGTAGTGTCAATGAGGAACTGTATTTGAACACTTGCGACACGCGGTTTGATTCTTTTTTCCGTGCCATGTGCGAATGTTTT
This sequence comes from Semaprochilodus insignis, assembly GCA_034552555.1. NCBI lineage: Eukaryota > Metazoa > Chordata > Actinopteri > Characiformes > Prochilodontidae > Semaprochilodus > Semaprochilodus insignis. Next base: position 24,473,619 of record CM067494.1, read on the forward strand.
ATCAGCGTCGCAGATTTATTTTGGTTACACATTTGAAATCCATCTGACAACATGACGTCTAGCAAGTGAACACGGGTTGGAAATATCAAAACCGGTGTCTCCGGGTTGCCTGCTGAGCAAAGCGGTGTCTTTAAATCGTAAATGACAGTAAAAACATCAACTCAAGTCCTGCTGATAAAGGCTAGCGCGAGACGACAAGCACAAATGTAGGGGGGGGGGAGCTTCGCCATTTCTAGACGAACGTAAGTGAAAAGAACATCATACACAATGAGAAAGAGTAAGAGAGAGAGAGAGAAGAGATGGTGTTGTCAGAGTAAACATCAAGCCATGTAGCTTAAATTATTGTTCCACCACATGTAAGCTCAGAAATGAATGTGATTTCTCCAGGGAATTCTGTATATGAGGGGAAATAAATTAGATTTCGCTTCAGTACCGGAAGAGTTCATTACTGCAGTACAGGCGCAAATCTCCTGGCTTATCATTCTCATTTCAAGCAAAAAGATAAAAATAAGAGATACCAGATATCTTATACAACCATTTTTCACGATGCCACAGATGTTGCACAGTGCAAACCTGAATCTGATGTCAAATTTCATTACATATTATTACAGTTATTACTCCTTCATAATCTTCAGTTCTCCATCAGTAACAGTGTTTATCACTTTCTCTGTGCCAGAAACATAGACCCCCTCCCCCTAACTCCCCCTAACGCTTTGTTAATTTTATTTTCTTTTATAAGTTTTAAAGTTACTATTTTCCCTTAGGAGAAATTTCTGGGGGGCTCAGATACAGGGCAACCCATTTATATAGGGTATAAATATCCGGAACTGAAGTTCATGCAATGATTCCTAACAGAAGCCGGCTTTCCATTTCACCATTTCGCAAACGTTATATATGTTTATGAACTTTCGGCAGAAAGGAATACAAATTAAGTCATAGTTTCATCCACTACGGTTATGCAGACCTTTAGATCTTTAAATAATGTACAGTACCAGTAAAAAGTTTAGACACACCCAACTAAATGGATGTTTTTGCTGTGTTAACCCTGTAACGTCTTTCTCAAGAAATGTTTTTTTTTTTTATTGGGGCTATAATAATAAAGCACATTTTAATTACATTAGCTTAGCATAGACACGTTTAGCATAAAGAAACTGTTACACCATTTGGTAGCGCAGGTTTTCCAAAAATGATTTTTTTTGTTGTCGTTGTTGTATAAGGTTACACAATTCTGTTTATCAAAGCCTCTGAAGCTATAATATCCTGATAAAATAAACTTACCTTCCAAAATTCCACTACAAACAATCCAGAACAATAAACAGAACAGTAAAGGTGTATGTATTGAAAGACTCAGCGACCTCTAGTGGAGTTTTTTTAGCCTAACACACCTCTGCCGATCGGTAGATATGGCACAACCAGAGAGTTCAGTTCAATGCCATCTTTATTAAGATATAGTGACTCAAAATGTGCTCTACCACAAAGTTGAGCAGAACGAAATAAATAAATAAGAAATAAATATCTTTGATGTACCATATGTACTTTTGATGTATCACAATATTATATTTCTGCCATATCTCCACCACTAATATACATTTAGTTTGCAAAAAAAAATCTTTTATCTTTTTTATTTTTAGAACAGTTTAAAAGCTGTAGTTCCCCTTTCAGTTTAGTGAATATTCATGATGGACAGACCAATAGAATTGGACTGTCATGCCTGCTGGTTCTCCTCTCACCTCCGATCTCCCGGACTCCATTTCCCATAACCCACCACCTGATTTCACGTGTCCATCCTTGCCCAGTCACACCCTGTTGCCTTGTTCTCGGTCCCCTGAATATTGATTAGTCACCTGACTTCATTTAGTCTTAAATACTTCTCTCTCGCACTGGCTCATTGCGTAGTATTGCCACTCTGTTGCATACCGAGCGTTCTCTCTGTTTGATCTTGTTTGTTACTCTGGCTTTGACCTTATTCTGATTCTCTGGTTTACTCCTCCTGTTTATTTCCTTTTGGTACCTCTGCCTGGTCTGCTTGTCTGCTTGGTTTGACTCTTGCCTGTTTATTGACTCCGTCTCGGTTTTGCCCCTGATTGTATTTCCCCTTGTTCTTGGTGTTGCTGTGTGTTGGTACAAACCTGTTTAATAAACTGTGCCTTGCTTTTAGCTCAGCGTGCGTCACAATCTGTTCGTCCATCGTCACAGGGTCCAAAATCGCTTGGAAAAAAAACGTATATCAGCCTCCACTGCAGGTTAAGAAAGCTGGTTTATCCTCCTGTAAAGTTCCATTTTGGAGTTTTTTTTAAGGTGGACTACATAATTCCATGAGTGCTATTTCATAGTTTGATGTCTTCACTTTTACTGTAAAGCAAAGCATTAAGCTAAAAATAAGGAAAACTAAAAGTCAAACTTTTGGCTTGTAGTGAAGGCTACCATGATAAAGGGCTGCATTGCAACAAGAAGACTTGGAGAGATTTAACTTGGTTTTTCCTTGAAGTAGAATGATCTTTGCAGCCATTTGCCACCTTTTTATGACCCACCTAATGAGGGCTGAAATCCCTTGCACCTGGGAACATGAATGCACCGGCCTGCGAGCACATTGTGCAGAGCTTTGGATTGGGCTTCTCAGAATGTTGCAGGCAAACGCCAAAAAGTTATGCACCATGATCGGACCACCTGTAGGGCCAGTCATTTCCCGTCACTGGCCACCTGTGCCAACTGATAAGAGAATAGCCATTGTGTTGTAGAACCTGGCCTCTTTGCAGAGTATAGGGTCTTGGGTGCGTATATGCTGTATGGCAAGCAATAAGATCAGGTGAAATGCAGTCATGTGACTTCAGGTTTCGTACTTCATCATTGTTTATTCCAGCATCTGGCACTGATCATGAACTCTGTCTCTCACGTTAACAGAGAACCTATGGGATGGTTCTAATTTTACATGTACTACCTCCTGGATTAATCAGAATGTTTCTGAAAGATGTTCCAAGCTCCTTTATTGTATCTTGTCATACAATCTCATTAGCTCTGTCTTTCTGTCTGCATCCAGGATCGACCAGAGAAGGATGGGTTCCCCCCTTGAGCCTGGCTTCCTCTTGAGGTTTTTCCTTGCCACATGTTGAGACAACATTAGTTGTAAAAAACACTGTACAAATATTGATTCATTGGTTGATTGATTTATTCAAAAAGCTCATTTACATCAGACTTTTTTGCGTTTCACCTCTAGCAATATTCTACGCTTAACAGTTCCAAGTGATGAGATGTCTGAAACAATACATATACAAATATCACATATACTCTTAATGTAACACAATGTTATATTTTTATATTCTTTTCTTGCCCAGTTTAAAAGCTCTGGTTATTAAGAAAGCTGTTTTATCCTCCTAAAGCTCCATTTGTAAAGCATTAAGATGAACATAAGGAAAACCTTCTGTAAGTAGCCGTGTCTAAACTTTAATTTAATTTATCACTGTAATTTATGATGTTATCAGGGGAAAACTGTAACAATATGTCAAATGACTTCCAGCAGGGCACTCTTAGCTTTGTTCGTGTTTCTTCCTAACCCCGTCCTTCAGAAGGTCTATTACATTATGGGCCCAGTGCACGTAAACACAAACGATTGTCCCCTCTAAATGAGCATTACACACAGAGGGACAGTGTAATTGGCTGGTTTACTCACTGTGTCTTTATCAAGTCAGTGATGTTGGGAGGATATTATTAAGCTATTGTAGCACCCAATGAGTCACTGGAGTAAAATTGCATCAGCAGTGATAAACAGCAAGCTGGGTCCAATTAAGACACTAATTGCACCTACAATGTGGCAAGTTATTCCAGCGTCATATAGTCATAATACCGCTCATAGACAGCGGCCATAATACTGGCAAGTTAAAAAGGCTCAGGCATAGCGTCTCAAAGAAGTACTTTCACATCTCACAGCGTAGGAGGACTACAATCAAAGGGAAACGGTTGGGGCTGAAGGACGAAGCACCTCTTTGAATAATGAGATCATCATAATGACTGATTTCTGCCGGTGAAAGGAGCCTTCACGCTGACCCAACAAACAGTACTGATACAGTAATTAACGTCAGGCTGGGAGAGAGGCGTCTGAAAAGGGGGGGCTTTTCACCAGCCGTGCCGAAGCGGGCGGCAAAAAGGTCCTCTTGACAAAGAGCAAAGCTGACAGTAATTAAGTGTGCATTGCCGCAGCCGACGAGGCCACTGCCTTGCAAATTTAATCTAAAAACAAAGGCAAAGCACCCTTAAGTGACGAATATGTGGGAGGATTTAAATTGTTGTTAGCGTCTAAGTGACACGCTGTCTCCTCTCCTCTCTCCCCACCAGCGTCCAGGCAGAGGCTAAAGCCCCGGGCGTGGAGAGTGCCAGTGGTAGATCTACACAGTAACACATTGCCATCTTATGACTGACGTATCACACCAGTTTTGTTCTTCACCCTGTTTAATGTCACTGTCTGCTGTTTCATACTTTCTGAGAAGTTGTAATCATGCTGATTGAGCCGTGAGTGACCATTTCGTCTTCATGCTTTTGGTGATTACAGTCCTGAAAAGTCATCTGTGTTCACCCTCTGTATAAACCCCGGTCCTCCTGGTGTTGCACATTTGTATTCTTTGATACATACTAAAGCAGTACACCACAAGACGGCAGGTGCTGCATTGTGTTATAATGATTTTAGGCTCATTGCAATATATACAGTGTATATAAGCTCACGGGACAAAAAATAGTCAGCTTGCATGTTTAAGGTGGTAGTAACTTCAGGCTCCTGCAGATGGCACTGCACGAGGATGATGGGGCTATAAATATCTGCGGGGTGTGAGTGACGGGTTCCATAGATTGAGAAGAGGTGCTACAGTGCAGTGAATGTCTCATTCCATGTGTGGAAAATGGCTCCAAAGCAGATGTTAATGATTGGCTAAAAGGAGTGACTGCATTCGGGTGTGCCAAAGACCATAGTATGAGGGAAGTTGTTGAATATGCAGGTGTATGGAAGTGTACGGTCATACGGGTCTACCAGCAGTGGCTAAAATCCCAGTCTACAGGAAACTCTCCTCAGAATTGTGCCAGGGAAGGCGTCCACCAAATCTGGCCCAACTGTGCAATTCTTTGATGCAAGAGTGTCTGAACATTGATGTCGCCTACATCCAGAAACTTGCTAAATCAAGTCACAGCTGTTATTGGTGCTTGTGGAGGTATCAAACACTATTAGTTATATTTCAGTCACAGGTGACTATTTTTTTTGTCCGGTGAGATTATTAAAATTGTTTGTATGATACTAAACTAAATTGGGTGCTATAATACACCTATATAAAAAGATATATGATAAAACATGGCTTAAAAACCACTGATCAGAGCAGAGAACTGAGTGGGTGTGGCTAATACACAGTTTGATTGGCAGCTCTCTGTCCAACACCCTTAGTGTGCTCTGCCACTTGTACAGAACCAAAATCATCATCCAACTTTTATTAGAGTAACAAAAAAAAATCTCTTCAGAGGGGATTCAAGTGCGAGTGGAACTTTATTAAAGGGGTGGGAGCAAACCAGGCCGCTGCCCAAAAAACAGCCCAGAAACAACTATTACAAAACATCCCATGCAGCTTGAATATTCTCACACAGTTCCTACAGATGTTGCGGTAGGGGTGGAGGTGGATTGATACCAGACCTTCTGGACATGTGACACATGACGACAAACTGTTCATCTTGGCACCGACCACAGTGCCTCCACACGCAGATTTGTTGTTCGTCTCCACCAAGACACAACACCATTGCAGTCTTTGGTGATGTTGAGGTGGTGTTAAGGGCAGTTGTCGTAACTGCGTGCCTGTAGTCCTGCATGGGCAGCCGTCTGCCAATGGTGCTGGCAATAACAGGATGACTCATGGAGGGCATCACTGCTCGCTGAATGTCTGCAATTGTGGCTGTTGGGTCAGTCAGGTACAGCGATAAGGCCCTTCCTTGCTTACGATCGACCGAGCGTGAAATTTCATTCATTTGCATGTCTCTTGATGTCAAACCTACCCACCAAGTTTCATTCCTGTCGCATGAGTCCTTCTGGGTGCAGCTATTAGTGCAACTATTCTTTTGATGATGAACGTATATTGTGACTTATTGAAACAATATTAAGTTCATTAGAAAGAGAACACAGGTTTAGCTTCCTTGGGGCTTTAATGCAGGTAAATAGCAACTATGCATTAGAGTTGTTGCATGTAGATGTGTTAACTTTATGACTTATGAAAGCCAACAAAACCTGTCCATTGGTGTTCAAGGTGGGGGTGTTTCATGTACGGATGTAGTATGTGCTTCAAATGTGCTTCAGCCAGTCAGATAGTAGCAGCAGTTTTGCTAACACTCTATTTTGCTGAGATCTCAATCTACACTGGCTGCTGAATTTATTATTCATGACTTGAGCTACCATTCTCCTTTGGTCATCTTGCAGTCTCTTATTAATTTGTCACTTTTTTTTTTCTTTCATTATAGAGCGTGCTGCATTGAAGCCTCTGTATGAAATGCACTACATTAATACATCTTCAGTGATTTATTGACAGAGAGTAAAAAGCAGATTAGAGAAAAGATATGCCATCCTTCATTCTGTCTCTAATTGGACAAATACATGAGTTCAGCCCAGAATAGTAAAGTAATAGGCACCCAGGAAGACGGCAAAATCAGAGCACGTGTTTTAGAACTCCAGCTTTTATGGAAATGTTCCTTTTGACGACCGTCTAGACGCGCGTTTTTTAGCATGATGCAACCTGCAGAAAGCCCCGCTCCAATATTTCATGATCAACCTGGTACAAAGAAGATGATCACAATACCAGGGAAAAACGGAGACATCTGGAGCCAGCAGGGTCGCATTTGGCCTTATGATAGTTTCCCCCCCGGGTATCGATGCTCTAATCTGCAGGCTTACTGTCGGGCACACCTCGGCAAAGTTATTACAGGTAAGGTGTGTCCTGGTTATCGGGGCGCCGTCCCGAGTCCTATACCTTCTGTGGCTTTTAAACTGCACTGGAGGCTTTATGAGTCTCTCACAGAGGACAGTTAGAATCTCATCAGGCCCCAGACAGAGTGCCTCTGATAGAATCCTCTGATAACTTTTATAGTCCTTCCCCTGAGATACTGCCTCAGGGAACTAGGCGGTGGGGGACGAGGCGAAAGAAGTGGGAAGAAGCTGCAGCCGGAGGGTTTCATTTTTTACGGGCCCATATATGTTCTTAGGGGTGGCCATTAAGGATATTTCACACTGCGCAGGATATTTCACATACGAACATCTATCTTAGACGGCTAAGGTATCAGACCCCAAAGCGGATCATGGATTGACATAAGAGAAACGACTTTCTTATGTGTTTATATCATTCAGAATGTTTAAATTAGAAATATAAGCAAAATGATGTTGATACACACTCATCTTTAAAAGAACAGCTGCACTAATAGCTGCACCCAGAAGGAATCGACTGACAGGAATGAAACTTGGTGGGTGGGTTTGACATTGTGAGATAAGCGAATGATTCAAGTTTCATGCTCGGCCGTGCATGTGAAGTAAACAAGGACGGGTCTTATCACTGTACCTGACTGACCCAACAGCCACAATTGTGGAATTCAGTGAGCGGTGATGCCCTCCATGAGTCATCCTGCTAGTGCCAGCACCATTGGCAGACGGCTGCACGACACAGGACTACATGCACACAGACCGTTACAACGACTGCCCCTAACACCACGTCACCCTCGACAAAGACTGCAATGGTGTTGTGCCAGACTGTCATGGAGTGATTCAGAATGGCAGCAGGTCATCTTCAGTGACGAGTCCCACTTTTGTCTTGGTGGAGATGGCCAATGAATCCGTGTGTGGTGGCACTGTGGTCAGCACCAAGATAAACAGTTTGTTGTCATGTATCACATGTCCAGAAGGCCTGGTGTCACTCCACTCCCACCCCTACTGCAAAATCTGCAAGAATTGGGTGAGAATATTCAAGCTGCATGAAATGGATTATCACAGGACACAATTAGGAACCTGTGCAGCCATATGCCGAGATGTCTGGCATGTTGCATTAGCTACTTCTGTATGTGTAGCTCAGTAAATATTGCCCAAATCAGTCTAAATTTATCACCATTTATTGTTCCTGGTAAATTTTATCTTCCTTCCCAATAGCACTGCTATTCTTCTGACAATGAATGTAACTATAATGGCTGTAATGGTAATCATACATCTGTTCAAGTCCATACCAAATGGTAACCCACTGCTCAGCTCATTTTGCCAACCTTTCCAATACATCGTGTTTTTTTGAGGATTTTGGAAGGCGTCCAGAGAACCGATCTCAGATTGGATCTCCTGGAATTGGTGGTCTGGGGTTTGCTTCTGGCAATTTCTGGTGCATTCCCATGCACCTGTGGAAGCTCATGCATGTGGAATTGCACATTGGGTTCATTTTGTGATGTGGCTGCTAATGAGCTTGGAATCAGTGTTGGATGTGGACTCCAGTATTTGGGACAAGTGTGAAAATGTCTTTACACTTAAACCAAAAACCTCAACCAGACCCATCAGTACCATCCATGCTGTACAGCACATTGCTGTTTAAGGTGGGAAAGCTTTTAATTACTAAACCTCGGGCTTATAAAATCAGTGAAACAGCCGTCAACAGTCCAAAACTCTCAGACTACCCAATAATGTGCATTTTTTGTAAAATACAGTTTATGTAGTGACAAAATCAAAAGAAGATAACCAGAGTTCTCAAAACTGGAAAAAATTGGAAAATGCTTGAAAGATACAGCAAAAAACTGCTAACACCTGTACAGGACCTGTTAGACCACCAAAGCTGTGACCACCAGATAAACAGCCCTTAAAGCCTTCATATTTGAGGGGGAGAGAGAGAGAGAGAGAGAGAGAGAGAGAGAGAGAGAGGAGAAAACCAAGCTCCACTCTCGCTTCAAATCTTAAATCCATCTTTCCTTTCACTGTGTGCAGGTGTTCTCAAAACAACGGACTGACCACCCCAGACCTCAACATCATTGAATGTGTTTGGGATTGCTTGGATTGTAATAAGCAGAAAACATGACCAACTTCTAAGACTGAACTTCTGAGTGTGGATAAACATCCCTGCAGAAATTATTCTTCAAAAACTGAAAGCAAATCAAGAATAAAAGCTACACTGACATAGCAAAAGTCATGGGCTAGCAGTATGGAAATTGATTATGATTTGGTGTGACGCAAGGTGTTATCTTGTGATAACTTTGGTAATTCACAACCCTTTGTCATGAGCACACTAGCCAGTGTTTAACTCCCAAGACAAAACCTCACAGCTTATACAGGTGTGGGTGCATCCCCTGAGGTAACACCACTTCATCTCCATTTTTGTTGGTTTACTTTAATGTGTCATTTGAACACAGCAGCTGCCGTTTACATTGGGTCAAAATGTCATGATGAATGGCCCAACAGAAATGGTCCAAAATTGCTTGGAAATTGTCTGGTTCCGTTGACTTGCATTCAAATGACACTTGGTTTTTGCCCTCTCCTGTAAAGTTGCCATTTTGAAGATTTGGACAGTGATGTTTTGAATGAATGCTGTCTGTGTTTTCGTGAGACTGAAAAAGGAGTGAATTGTACCATAGACTATAGTGAATATATAAATGAAGGGTGGTAGAGTGTTGTAGATAGGCACATTTGGCCTTACTTTAGTTTCCCCCCGGGAAACAATCAATTATCTAATCTGATATGGGGCTTTTGGTCAATGTTACAACATTCTAGTGTGTGCTAAGCTGAATGCTTTCCCCCTCTCAAGCTGTTCCTTTAGTTTTGAATTGGAATACAAATGCTATTTCTACTATTTCTACTTCCTACCTTTCTACCTTTGAGGCACGGTTTATGGTTAAGCACTATGCTAGATGCTTGTGTTTGTTCTCTCACCTCACTGCGTCTCATTCTGTTCATCAGTATGAGTCTCGGCATCATACAGAGGTGATAATCCCCACCGCCGCGTCTAGTTGTGTGGATCACTCGCGTGAGCTTTCTGCCAGTTACGCACTATTCAAATACGCATAATAAAAATGTGTGACTGGTTCCGTCCGCCTGCAGCCCGACAGGTAGCCTCGCTATCTCGCTCCTCTCGCTCGCCGTGTCTGGCTGAGATTAAAAGAGCTATCTGAGAGAACGTGGAGGAAGGAGATTGGGTTTGTTACTCAGCTTGGGTTTCAGCGTAATCATTCTCTCGCTCCTCTCTCCCTCATAGACAGCTAATCAGCATCCTCAATTACCCAAATAAATGAATCTGCTCTTTCTCCAGCCAGCATGAATTAAAGTTCACCGTCCCGTCGCGGGAAAATAAAGAGTCTTCTAATTAGTTTCTGCACTCCACTCTCCTCGTCAATCGTGTCAGGCTTATTTTCCAGGGCTTTATCGCTTGATCCGAATCCTGTGGTTTCCTATCGGTTACGGAGGCAGCTTTAAAGGCACTGCTAAAGAGACTGCTTTTAGGATCTGATAATATATCAAATGATCACTACACATATGTGATTACACTTAATCACTGGTTTAAAAAATAATCATATGCTTTTCAGGCCAAATAATGTTTGGTAGTGTTTTGAATGAGGCTTTTTTAAAGGCTTACTAGTTAACCGTTATCTAATAAAGCCTTCGGCCATGCACTCAAAAGGATAGCTGCACCCAGAAGGAAGTGTGGGATTGCAGTGCTATTGGGAAGGAAGATAAAGGTTACCAGGAACAATAAATGATGTTAAATTTAGACTGATATGGGCAATATTTATTGAGCTACACATACAATAACATGCATATGTTTTGGTATGGAGTTGTAGAGGTTCCTAATGGTGTCCCGTGATAATCCATCCCATGCAGCTTGAATATTCTCACACAGTTTCTGCAGATTGTGCGGTAGGGTTGTAGGTGCAGTGACACCAGACCTTCTGGACGTGTGACGCGTGACAACAAACCATTCATCTTGGTGCTGACCACTGTGCCGCCACACGGATTCATAGGTTGACTCCACCAAGACAAAAGCCGGACTCGTCACTGAAGATGACTGGCTGCCATTCTGAGTCAATCTATGACAGACTGGCACAACACCATTGCAGTCTTTGGTAACGTTGACGTGGTGTTAAGGGCAGTGGTTGTAACGGTCTGCGTGTATGTAGTCCTGCGTTGTGCAGCCGTCTGCCAATGGTTCTGACACTAACAGGATGACTCATGGAGGGCATCTCTGCAGGGCTCACTGAATGTCTGCAATCGTAGCTGTTGGGTCAGTCTGGTACAGCGATAAGGCCTGTCCTTGCTTACATCACATGTGCGGCCGAGCATGAAACTTGAATCATTTGCATGTCTCACCATGTCAAACCCCCCCACCAAGTTTCATTCCTGTCGTTTGATTCCTCTTGGGTAATCGTTGCATATAGAAGCTGATCCAGTCTCATTTGCATTACATTTAGATGTATTTTATGTGCAAAACTTTCAAAACAATTGAAAGAATGTCATCAATCAACTCTCAGAAAGTATGGTCTTGGATGACCCTGTTCACCAGCAGTGTCCACTTTTATTGTTTGGCCTTATTTAACCGTTGGATTGCTTGATTGATTACCAAAATAATCAGCAGATTACTTGATTAGCAATGTAATTGAAAGTGGCATCCCCAAATAAGCTTTTCGGAGGTGCCTTTTTCAATTAGACTGTTTTTATCTGTGGCAGTATATTGTGCAAAAATCTCCTGCCACTGCCAGAGATAAGGAATTGCCAAAAGAACAGTATTGATCCGATGTACAGTGTGTGAAAAGCCTCTTGTACGTCAGTGTGGACCGCTGCATGTCGGGCCTACCGCCAGAACTGACGGTGCAGTTTTACTGAAGGATTCAAGGCTGGGGAAAAAAACGAAATGAAAAATATTCACATTTTTCTGTTGAAGTACCCTCAGCTGACAACCCGGGCTCAGAATTATGCAAATCTGAATTACTGAATTTCATTTCATCCAGTAGTATAAAAGAGATGTATGCTGGAGGTTGGTAAGGTTAAGAGCTATCGATTACGTGCAGTGGGTCGTTATTCTCGGGACTTTGAAGTTATGGCCTCTGAAGTGAGACCTAAACAGGATTTGCCGTGTCTATGCAAGGTCATGATGCGTGAGACTCCGTCTTCAGCTCAGAATTAAGACTAAAAAGATTGCTTGAAATGACAATGTGTCTGGATCTCCAATGAGCTGTCAGATCAGGTTCTTTTTTTTTTTTGCATCCCCCTCCCTTGCCCCCCTCGAAATATGAGGAGATTCATCCCTTCAGATAGTCTCTGACCTTTATACGGATTGATGGTAGCCATGGTAGCCCACTGTTTTCTTGACGAAAGCAGAAAAACATGCATTGATCCGCAAGTTTCGAGAGCAGGTAAACACCGAATGAAGGAGCACAGAAAAGTGAGACAAACACGATGAGAGCACGTAAATGGGAGGAGGAGAAAATAACACTGGACAACATACTGCCAAAACATGTCCATATCTGGTTACTCATCCTGTTCCATAAGCACGCTGCAAGGCTTTACTTCCTCTCATGATGTTGGGGTCAGCGTGCCTCTTGGCTAGAAAGCCTTGTTCGCTTACATCATCAGTGGAAAACATTAGCATGAACCTCCTCTTCGTCTCCATTCTGCCTCTATCTTCTCCACTGCTAACTCAAAACCCAGCTCACTCGGACATGAGGATCAATCATGCAGCAACCCCCTCCAAACGTGGTAAGCCGAGTTAGCATTCAGGTGCCATCTCGTTCAGGTTACTGCACATCAATGTCTAAAGCTAGTGAGCAGTAGTATTTTGGAGAACATGCGTTAGGTGTACATGATCGGAATCAGCTGAACTCTTGCTCCTAACATGAAAAGGAACCAGCAGCCGAGTGCACAAGTACACTCTTAGGAAAATGGCTCTTCAGGGGTTCTTTAGTAATTGCAATGGTTCTTTAGGATCATGTACACTCAAAGAACTGTTTGAATGTTTAAATGGTTCTTTGGAACAGAAATGGCTCCACCATACATACTAGTTCTGTAGCCATGATTGACAGTTTCTTGACTCTTCTCCCTGACAATGAACCCGTGCAAAGAACAATGATTGGCTGGCATCAGACATATAGTGTTGTAAGTCTTCTGACCAAGACATGGCAAGAATTTATGGCACTATGATTATGGCCTATTATATAGAACCTTTTTAAAAATGTTTCTACACAGAATCATATACAACACATTTCAAGAATCACTATGCCACAATCATTTTGACTTTCTCCCCTATGCAAGTAGATTACCATTTATGTATTTATATATTATCATTTATATTGTTTCGTATTGTATTGTATATTGTAAAAATAATGCTTTTTTTTTTTACGGGATATTTTCTGTTTTTTATTGTATAAAAACCTATGTAGAATCATGGACCATATCTTACAGACTTACTAAAAAAATCTGTAAAATAATGTTTTATTATCCGCAAAACCATTACCAAAACCACATGAAATGTATTGTTTTTGTACTTTTTCTAAATTAGGATATTATTTTTTGGTTTTTATTTGGCGGCCGTTGCTGCGATGTTATTATTATTATTATTATTATTTTATTTTTTATTTTTTTAGTTTAGTTGCTTGCGTAAATCCTAGTGTGTCTTTGAAGAGGAATATAATGTTAGTGACTCCTTTAGAAACAGCTTTTGTTGGGACAGCGAATATAATTATTACTGATAGATTTGGTATTATATAATATATTACATATTGTTGGAGACGTATGTGTATTTTAGTGATTCCTGTGTTTTTATGGTGAAAAATGAACAATTTGATGGCCATTTTGACTGGTAAACAAATACTAAAAGGTGATCACATTTCTGTAGCTGTGCGTATGTGCATATGTCTCCAGCCTATGTGCTTCATATCAGTATATTCTTTTAGCCCATAAAGTCTTTGGGTAAAGAGTAAATTAACAAACTTATTGTCTTTTTTGCGCTACTGCTTAAAATAATGCTAAAATAAATAGTCCACTAGCAATTAGCACTGGCTGGAAAGAAACTGGACTCAAACTCAGCCATGAAAATTCATGATGGGTCAACAAACACCATTCCTAGATCACACTGGCTGAAGCGTTATTAACATCAGCACTGTGCTAGAGCTCTGAGGGGAGTTTCATTTTCCGGCATGTCTATGCATCTGATTACATCATCGCTCAAGTCTCAGTTATCCGGTCCTGTCACAGCACAGCTGCACGGATGTCCAGCCCCCCTAATTAACTGATCATCATGTTTGATTAACAAGCTCTAGCCACTGACCTTCTGGAAGCGGCCGTTGCTCTGCTGTGAGTCACTGCTGCTTCATTACCTCAGCCCGGTCTACGCCCTGTGGAAAAGCAGATGGAAATTTCCCAGCAAACCGAGGACACTCTGTCCCTCAGCTGTAACAGTAATGATGCAGCAGGCACTGTGTTAACTCTACTTGCCTTGAGGCCACATTATGAGCTTCCAGGGGTTCTGGCACATAAATCGATGGGGTTACTGTAGTCACACAGTGTATGTGTATGTAAGTGCTAAGATACCCCTTCCAGGTAGTGGTTTCACCTACTTTACCCCTTAGATGGTGAGTTAGTACTTTCACATTTGCTATGTTTATTCAAATGTAATTATGTAATTAAACATTTAATTATATATTTATTTGTGCAATTAGTCATACACTCATTGACCACAATTAAATCAGCTGACAAGCATGGGCAGCTCCCACAATGTCATCGTCCACCATCCAGACACAGGTGGCACCTTCAATACACCCCCCTGTTTCTGCCCGGACCATTTCTAGGCACTTAGCAGATGGGAATTAGGTGTCATGGTGCCCTTTACATGTCCTGAAGGAGAAACCTGGACTGCTACGGACTGGAACCGTATCATCTTTTGCAACAAATCCAGGTTCTATTTGGGATCCAATGACAGTTGAGTTTGACAATGGAGGACTTGTGGTGAGTGCTTTAATCCTGCCTATTCTGTGGAGCAACACATTGCCCCAACTGCTGGTGTGACGATCTGGGGAGCCATCGCATACGACAGTCGGTCACCTCTAGTAGTGATACGAGGGATACTAGCAGCTCAGTGATATGTACAGGACATCCTTCGGTCACACGTGCTGCCTCTCATGGCAGGGCTTCCAGCTGCCATTGTGCTGGAGAATAATGGTCACTCACACAAGGCATGGGCTTCCCAGGAATGTCTCTGCCAGACTGCAACACACTGCAGAACAGTGACACCAGGCCTTCTGGACGTGTGACGCATGACAACAAACTGTTCATCTTGGCGCTGACCACGGAGTCTCCACACACGGATTCGTTGGTCGTCTCCACCAAGACAAAAGTGGAACCTGTCACTGAAGATGACCCGCTGCCATTCTGAGTCACTCCATGACAGTCTGGCACAACAGCACTGCAATCTTTGGTGGCGTTGATGTTTTGTTCAGGGCAGTCGTTGTAACAGTCTGCATGCAAGTAGTCCCGCATCAGGCAGCATCCACAGGATGACTCATGGAGGGCATCACTGATCGCTGAATGTCCACAATCATAGCTGTTGGGTCACTCTGCGCATGTCGGACAATCCGTTGGTTCTCCCTCTTCGTGGTTCTTGTAGGTCTGCCAGATCCTTCATGTCGCTGGTGCGTGCCTTCTTCTATCTGTTGCCTCCAGCGCGTTATAATAGCATCCGCGCGACCGGTATGGTACACAGTTCGTTGATAAGACCACCCCGCTTCCCACAGCCTTACGATGCAACTGCTCTCAAACTCTTCCAACTGCTCGAATTGCTTTCAAACTCTTCTCTGAGGCATCCTCCACTCGCAAAGGATGCTACCAACACAACAGCACATACAGCTTAAATTTTCAAAAAGTGCAAAGGTGATTAGTTCATTTAGTTCATTTACATATCACAAGTTTTTTTGTGCTTTATAAACAATAATTGGTTCATATTTCTATAGCTATAGATTCTATAGATTCTTCTCTCAACAGTTCATACATTTTGGACGGTACAATGTACAAGAAAGCCCATATAGGTCAGCTCTAGATTTAAGCCAGTTACAGTCAATTGTCAGCCACATCCTAATGTTGTCACCTCATCCAAGCTGGTTGGCATATGGCTGTTTAATGAGAGTGGAAATACTATGTCTGTACACAAAGCAATAGCTCTTTGTCACATTCACATCATAATCTTCTACCTACAAACACAAATGTGCTTTTAATTGAGATGTTGGAATTCACACTTTCAACAGAGTCTCCTCCACTATGATCCACAAGTGAGGAATAATTAATACTGCATTACACCAGTTAAGATGAATCCAGTTGCTGACAGTTGTTATTTACATTTTGCAAAGACAAGCACTTTTGAGGCAGAAAACTTTTGAGAAGCTACATGCAATGTTCTCTGAAGTGATGAAGCACCTTCAGACACCTTTGGAATGTGTTGGATGACCATTTGTGAGCCAGATGCAGACTATTAAAAAATAAAGGTGGCAAAAAGATTCTACAGAACAGTCACTCTTTATATGGATGGTTTTATGAAGAACCGTGTGCTAAACGAGATGCACAAGTGTGAAGAACTTTGTTAAAGTTGAAACAACTTCTATATGATGTAACAGTGGTAAAGAACCTTTGCATTATGTGAAGGTTGCTTAAATATTTAAAAGGCTTGGAACACATAAATCTCCTTTTTCGAGTCCAGTTTGGTCCACTGTCTTGTTCCAGCACCTAGAGATACAGCAAATAAGCTCACCGGACATAAAGTGACATTAGTCACTTTGTGTGTTTAAGGTGGTAGTAACTTCAGGCTCCTGCAGATGGCACTGCACAAGGATGATGGGGCTATAAATACCAGTGGGGTGTGAGTGATGGGATCCATATGGGTCTACCAGCAGTGGCTAAAATCCCAGTCTACAGGGAATTCTCCTCGGAATTGTGCCAGTGAAGGCCTCCACCAAATCTGGCCCAGCTGAGCAATTCTTTGATGCAAGAGTGTCTGAACACTGATGGCCTACATCCAGAAACTTGTCCAGTCCATGCCAAATCCAGTCACAGCTGTTATTCATGCTCGTGGAGGTATTACATGCTATTAGGTGGGACTATTTTTTGTCCAGTGAGCTTAGGTTTACCGAGAGACACTGCTTCAAGGAACCTTCTTATTTGGCATCAAGTGATATTGCACTGTTTTACATTGTAGTCAGCCAATATCAGAACCTATCCTGACTAATGCTCTAGTGGCTGAATGCAGATCCTTTTAAAAAATTTTGCTGTTCCACCTTAAATTGTTCAGCTTTTACATTCTAGCGCTGACATTCAGCTTCTTTTGTGCCAGCTTCTTGTTCAAATTTTCCCATTCTACTTTAAATGGTGCAGCTTTTACATTATAGAGCTGACATTTAGCTTCTTATTCGCCAGCTTCTGGTTTGAATTTTCTCGTTACACCTTAAATGGTGCAGCTTTTACATTCTAACGCTGACATTCAGCTTCTTTTATGCCAGCTTCTTGTTCAAATTTTCCTGTTCCACCTTAAACGGTGCAGCTTTTACATTGTAGCACTGACATTCAGCTTCTTTTATGCCAGCCTCTGATTTGAATTTTCTTGTTACACCTTAAATGGTGCAGCATTTACATACTAGCACTGACATTCTTATTCTCCAGCTTCTTGGTCAACTTTTCCTGTTCCACCTTAAACGGTGCAGCAGTTCTAATAGTGCCTCAGGTACCGGAATGTTTACCATTTAAGGTGGAACTGAAAAATGTCTGGAAAATAGCTTATCAGCAGGGTACACAGGACTGCTCGATAGCGAAAACAGATTGATAGAACACCGTCGCTGGAGAACCATTTTGTGTTTTGATGAGTTTGAGAACCCAAATTTTGAAAAACGGAGGTTCTAACGCACAATGAAGTCCAGAAAAAGTTTCTGAACTTCATTGTAGGAAAGGGAAGGGTGGATGAGAGGGTTTAACAGGAACAGGTTTCACTAAGCTAGAGATTACATACTGCTCCTTTAAAGCTCTTCTCCTAGTATTGTACACCTAAAGCAATAGCCCTTTAGGAACCTCTTGTCTTAATAGTGTATATGCTTGTAGTGCAGGAACGAGGCATTTATTCCGGGTGCGTCATGTCGTTCCAATATTAGCTGTTGACTCAGGCGCTAATACAAAGTATGCCGAGCGCTGCTCCGTACTCCTACCTTCATAAGCCGCTGTTGTTGCTGGAACTGTAGCTTGTTTGCTTGCCTTGTTTGTCACCTCTGTACCCTGGCAGCGCTTAAAGGATACCTGCACCTGTATCAGCGCTGCTATCTTAATAACCTTATGCTTCCTATTCTCCCAATGCCACCCAGTCTCATTACTCTTCCCAAAGTGCGTACAGGCGAGGGTTTGGGTGGGCGTGTGGGTGGGACGGGGGACTAATCTGATGAGGAGAATCGTTTAACAGTAATCTCTTCTTTCTCTCTCTCGCTGTCTCTCTCTCTTTCTCTCTCTCTCTCTCTGTCTCTCTCTCTTTCTCTCTTTCTCTCTTTCTTGCTCTCTCTCCATTGTGTTTATCAGCATGACAAATATTAAGGCATTAATAATGGAACAGAGAGTTAGGAAGCAGGGGTCTTATTGTAAACACGCTCTCCTAGACTTTGTGGCTACACCTTCTATGGTGTAACAACGAGAACACACACACACACACACACATAATTAACAGCATCATTTTTTGCCTTCTTCTCTATCAATCCAGCCTCCTCTCCTTAATCATAGTGAGTTTTAATTAGATTTGAAGCCATGCCTCGTTTCCGTAATGGCACGTTGCATCATTTTCTTGCCGTAATCTCGGCCTGGGCCGAGCAAGATCCATTACACTGAACCTAAGTAGATAGCTAGGCTGGTAGTGACCGTGGAACAGGCCAAAAAAAAAAAGGGAGAGAAAAAGAGAAAAGGCAACTTTAATCTAGGAAACAAACAGCAGGAACGAAACGGGGAGGACGCAGAAAGTAGGGAGAGAGAACAGCGACGGCCGAAAGTGCAATAATTGTATAGGAGACAGCAGTAGTCTCACTTTGAAGTAGTGGCGCAGTGAGAGAGCGCGCGAGCAAAGAGAGAGCTCATTTAGATTGCACTGAAGGTGCGGGAGGCTGTAAATCTCTGCCGGGAAAAAAGATCGCGTGGTCACCAGTGCCTTTGCCGCGTCCTTGAGCAAGGTCGTTCAACTTCAACGAGGCCCTCGCAGGCTGTGTATGTAATTGGCTGTTTACAATAAGACGTATTATAGACTGGCGGGGAGGATTTATACGTCCACGATACACGATCTGCGTAGGCGTCCGGATTGAAGGGAATTCTACAGAGTTTTCTGGGTTTCTATATTACTCAGTGGTCGATGTGAAATGCGCGGCATTCAGAGTGGTTCAATGCGAAGTGGCTCGTTGCAGACTTTACAGTGGTGGGGATAGGACATAGGACAATAGGACAAGATAATACAGAAAATACAAATGTCCTGTGTGCCAGTTTATTGGGTGCACTTATTTTATTAGCCCTTACATCAATGTCCATTAACAAGCCAATGAACTGCCATGTTAGATTAACTTAGAATGGCCAAAGTTTGGACACTCCCAACTAAATGGATGTGTTTTTGTTATCTTAGAGACTCTACAGGCTTATGCTTAACCTGCTAATGAGATATTGTGATGTGCTGTATTTCTTCTTTGGTGTCAATTGAAGAGAGGAGACTCTGGATATGTTCTTAGTTTATTGAGCTCTGAGTCTCGAGCAGTCCTGAAGAGTCTAGAGTGCAGTCCAGAGCAGTCCAGAGTGCAGTCTAGAGTAGTCTCCAGCTGATAACTCTTTCCTAGGACTCAGATCATGTTGTAAATGCCTCAGTGTCGTAAAATGCAAGTCATCATCATCCTTGTGCAGCGCCATCTGCAGGACCCTCACCTTAAACATGCAAGGTGACCCATTTTTTACAATTGACCCCCCTTCTGGATCAGGTTCTAGTCATACTTTTGACTTTTTCCTTTGAATTTAATGTCAACACTGTGTCAGAAATGTAAACCGTGTTTATCAAAGTCAAAATATGCTCCTTACTTTTGAGTGAAATCTTAGACTCTGCATTTCCGGCAGAATTCCCGCTACAAGTGAGAAACCATGCCTTTTACCAACCACAACACCTTGGGCGGTTATATTTGCCCAGGCATTAGGACGTTTTCCCGCTCATTTGCCTTTGTGAATGAGATGTATTTGTTTCTCTTCAGCGTGCCATTTAGTGCGGCTCCCGCTGAAAGCTTTTCCAACAGCACGTCTTGCTGTGAGCGCGGCCCTCACTAGTTAGTCAGCATGTTTTCTCGTTTTGTCCTCGGTTCTCCGTCAACCAGCCATTCATTGCGGTGTGTGAGCCGTCCCATCCTTTCATATGGCAGGCTTTGGGGCTCTGGCACGATATAAATATCTAACACACCATTTTGTCGGGGAACATTCCGCTCGCCGTATTCGGCGCAGCGGCAACAACCTTTTCTCTTTTCCGGGAGTTTTCAGGCGAGTGTATCTGCTCGCTGCAGTCAGCAATCAAAACCTGCCTCTGGCTGGTAAACACTCTTTGAAACCTCCTAAAGATGCTGTCATCCGCACACTGTTGTCTCCTCGCCGCACATAATGTTGAGAGACACTCTGCTCAGAAGCAACTTAGCAGCGTACTGTAGGCCCGTGCGCGCATGTGGAGCTGTCAGGGTGGGTGTGTATGGGTGTGTGTGTCTGTCTGTCTGTGTGTGATAGGGAAGGGAGTGGGGAGAAAGAGAGAGAGAAAGAGAAAGGGGGAGAGGAAGATAGAAGCTCATACTACACAAAGCTGAATTCATGCACTTTATGGCTGATTCATTTCTTTAAGCACCTTGAAACTGGAAGGCCATGATGAGAATGCAGAGAATACACCTGATATGCCAGATTATTAGGTACCCGGATAGCAAAATTGTTCTGACACAAATCTGGTAAACATTCCTCATTTTCATTTGGCTCACTTGCTGCATGGATTGACGGCATCTGGGTGGACCGCACCCGGTTGTAAGATGTGGGCCACATAGGCACCAGATTAGGGGCCACGCATCTGCCAAATGTAGGCAACTCTGCTGTATTTCTGGCAGAAGTAGACCAGATATGTTTTGAAACATATGGGCCATTTATATTTTCATATATGTGAGCCACTTTTGGGCCCCATACAGTTTTGACCCACAGCATTGCCATATCTGTGCCAGAAGTGGAGCAGATTTGTTTTGGGACAGGTGGGCCCAAGGCATGTTGTAAATTTGTGGACCACCTTTGGCTCACTGCAGATTGCCAGTGCCAACAGTGGGGCAGCAGTGCCATATCTTTGCCAGATGTTGCCCACATCCGCTTGCATTGCATAACATTATTATTATATGATTTACACTGTTCTTCTTTTTCTTGGTCAAGAGATTTAATTAGTCCACTAATTGGTCTCACAGTTCTCAAGACATCAACACCGTTCCAACTCCGGAATGTTTGGTCTGATTGGGAATGGTGTGCCTGTATACAGCTTTTTGATCCAATGTATGGGAATTTTCACATTAAGAATGAATGGCATGGAAAAGTGCACACCCATCTATTGTACTTCCGCTCGACGGACAGACACTGTCCCGCATACAGTATCTCAGAGCAGGTCCCCAAGCATGAATTCAATGTTGTTCTGACCCGCACTCGTCATTTTTGTCTTTTTTTTTCATCCCTCGTTTCTCCTGTAGAGTCCCATTTAAGTTTGGGCCTACCCAAGCCCTATTGTTTCCTTTAACCTACAGCCACCAAACTGCATGTATTCACTCAGGGCAGATCCCCAAACTTGAAACCACAGCCATATTGACCCACACTCCTTTATGTGTCATTTATTCATCCCTCGTTCCTCCCATAGAATCCCATTCATTTTTAGCAACTAGCTTGCAACAAACATCAGCTGTGGAATCACTCTGCATTTTCTTCAGCTCGGTTTTCTAGTTACATTTACTCTCATTACAGCACTTGAGTACATTTTCCCTGTACCAGTACTCTGTGTAGTCTCCGTGGCACAGTGGGTAGTATCCTGCTCTCAGTGTGCGTCGATACACAACAGGTAGCGAACAAGTCAGGAAGAAGCAGAAGCTGGAGTAAGGTTGACAGTCTTTACTGTTGTCTGTTGTCTTCAAGTCATAACTTGAAATATACAAAAGGAGTGCTTATCAAAACACTGTTTATTGTATATAAACACAAATACAACATTTCCCTCATAGTGTGCTCAACAACCTGTATAACAAGACAATAAAAATAAACTTACAGGCAATGATGTCTAAGGTAAAGGACAAAGAAAGAAGCTAATAGCCGAGACCATGGAAAAACACTGGTAACTTGTTGAAAAAAAGGTGGCTGACCTAACAGAATCACCTGACTCTTTTTAACCAATAACATCAGAGCTTATAAAAAAAAGAAGAATGATTGCAGTTTCCAAAACAACCACAAGGGGGACTCAATGACCACAACATTAACCAAATTTAAATCTAATTTTGAAAAGAACAGGTAGCGCTGTCGCTTCTCTGCAGGCAGGGCCTTGGTTTGATCCTTTCCGTATGCCCTCCCCGTATCTGCCTAGGTTTCCTCCCACAGTCCAAAGATTTGCAGCTAGGTGAATTGGAGATCCTAAATTCCCCACCTAGGTGTGAGTGAATGTGTCTGTCTGTCTATCTATCTATCTTCATCTCTATCTGGTGGTCTGTCCAGGGTGTTTCCTGCCTTCTGCCTAATGAATCCTGGGAAAGACTCCAGCACCCCCTGTGACCCAGAAGGATAAGCAGCTTAAAAGATAAATGAATGAAAGTTCTGAAAGCCAGTCCTAAGGAAGCAGCTCCCAGACGCACAAACACATCAGCCCTGATGAGTTCAGAGACGTTTAGTTATATTCAATGGAAGGAGAACGTTACACCAGCACCCACAAGGAAGATGCTTTATCCAAGCTCATCTTCATTAGCCTTTAAGCTAATTAAGGCACCATTATAATCAGCTGCCACTCGTGCCTTCTGAAACTTGACGAGATCTCCGATTACCACGACGCAGTCTCCACCCCGAGGGAGCTTAAAAGCAGGTATAACTGACTGGCTAACTAATCCTAGCTCACCAGGAACTGTGTCATTTTCTTTCTTTTGGTGGTTATTTATTCACCCTAAACACTGTTTGGCTGTTGTGTTATGTGCTTACGTTAATTATGAGCTAACATTCAGAGTTAATAACTCTTTAAAATGACCAAACCACAAAACAGACTTAAACAGTATCAGCTCAGAGATTCTAAAGCTTTGGTGGAAGCAGATAAACTGGGAAACCTTATGTAATGATCTAACCAAGAAACTGTCGGATGTCAGTGTTTGTGTATAAGTGTGTATTAGTTACAAAGTCTATGCATTGTTGTTGGTTTCTACCAAAAGCTTAGCCATTTGTTACCCTCGGGGAAGAGCCGCTTTCCCAGGAACAGAACTTGCATTTTATGCATTTACGACAGGATCTGAGTCATGGGAAACGGTTATCATCTGGGGTATATAGCTGTAGGTTAAAAGTCAAATACCTTTAGGCTATTATTGGTTAGGAGGGTTGACCATCTGGTGGAACAACACCAGCATACCTACTTCCTAGACTACACCCCTTGCATGGGGTGAAATAGCCTTGAAATAAACAACTCAACTTCCCAGCCTGTCTCCTGGTTCTACACTTCGGTGCAAGAAAGAAAGAATCCCCTTCAAAACGCGTACACTCTAATGCAAACCCTGTGCTTTACAAAGTCTCAGGACTTCATGTAATATGTTTTGCTTTTATACAGCATAGCGTTTATACAGATTTTCAGTGATGTAGCATAGTCAACATTTTCTATGTCCACAAACACTTCTCAATTGATGTATAGCATTAAAAACATTCTGTATAACATATAAAGCATTGCTGTAAAATTACAGTATTTATTCTATCATTTTGAGAACTACTGGTTTACTATTTTAGGGGATCATATGGTAAAATTTTGGACACCTGGTTTACAGTAACAGCTCTTTGCATAGTAAAGTCTACACAAAAAAGGTATAAAATTTAGCAATTATTTGCTGTTCGGTAAAGTACTCTGTATAATTCTAAAGCTTGCTATCATTGTAAATATTTTACAGTACTTTACTGTATATATGCTCTATAATCATTGTCTGTAAATATACAGCACTTTACACTGCTGCCTGTAAATTATCAGAAATTATACAGTAATTTTTACAGTGGTTTTTCAGTAAACAATGTTTTATTCTCATTCTTGTTTAACTTCTTTTATTAATACTTGTACTCAAGTCAGTTATCACTACAGTATAGTACTTTTACTTAGGTAGGGAATTTTTGGTACTTAGTTTTTAGTACTAATTTTCATACTAATTACTTCATTGAAACTGTTACTGTTACTTTTCTTATTACTACCTGCAGTAATCTCCTTACTCATTACTTTACTTCCATGTTACTCTCTAAACCTCATACACAGTTCTAGCGACAGGAAGGAATAGAGAAGGATCATTAATAGTCCAGTTCAGTCATATATTTAGACAGAAACAGTAAATTGTGTTAACATGATTTAAGAGGCCCATCGCTATCTGTGCCTTTCGACAAGATACATCCAGTTATGCTGGTTGAAATGATGAACAGCTGATGCTGTTGGAAAACCCTGACAAACAAATTGTTAATGTATAAAATGTAAACAATAATAAAATATATAATAAATAATAAAATAATATGTATAAAACCAGAGCTTTACCTGAATGAAAATTAAGTCTTCAAATTCACACATAATTACTATTAACTATGTTTCTAAAGAATATGCTTCAGTGTTTCTAGAATAATATACATTTTGTAAATGTCATTGACAGAAATTAATAATATTAAATAAAGTCAATAAGCTGTTTTTTTCCCTTACTGTTCAGCTTCATCAGCATTTTTTTCTACTGGCACTTTAAATGTGGGAAAATCCTCGTTGGAAAAGAATACAGTCATACATAAATTCAGTGTCATGTACTTGAAAAAGTCAAACAGCATGATGGAGAGAGAGAGAGAGGGGTTTAGCTGGACTGAAGAGATGATGAGAATGCTTTTAAAAGGAACACTGCCACTTTTCAGCTCTTACAGAGAGAGAGAGAGAGAGAGAGAGAGATGTACAGAGCCTTTCGAAATGGAAAGTGCTGGAAAAGCTCTATATGTCAGGGAAACTTCATCTCTCCTGTAATGGTCCCAATGAAAATAGATAAACAAGTAAATAAAATAATATCAGTAAAATGTCGTAGGTTCAGTAGGTTAGGGTTCACGTGTTCACACTCAGCATTGGGTAGTAACAGAATACATGTAACATGAGGCTACAAAATAAAGGTAACTGTAGTCTGTTACAAGTACATCTGCTGTCTTCACAGGCAAAACTCACTCTGCCTCCCTCCATGGGTGTTTGTTGTCTCTGTGGTTGGAATAACAGCCAGCTGATTGGACAGTGAGCCTTTTGATTAACATCAAAATATTAAACTGAATTCCAATTGCACACTTAATACTTATGCTAACAAGTGAGTATGTAGTATATAGTACAGCTCTGAATGTCAAAATGTACTATACTCAAAATCTACAATGCACACTCAGAACCAGTCAGATTTTGAGTATGGTGTCCCACAATGCAATGGGAAATGGAAAGGGAGGAGCTTGATGGTGTCCTGTAAAAATAACTGTATTCTAGTAATAATGCGTTTATTTGTAGCTCTCAGAGTCCAGCTTGGTACGACATAAGCTTCATCACTTCCTGCTAGTAAGAAACGATACAGAATGCTAATATTGTGCATACTAGACTGCAGAACTCATACTGTTAAGATTAGCACATAGTGTGTAGTACACAACTGATAAACTTAGCCTTAGTTTGTCCTCTGCTTCATTCCATATGGAGTTGCATATTCAAAACTGAGCTTCAAACATCTGAGCTGCCTGAAGTCTCTCTATCCAAAATGGAAAGTGGTTCCTTTGCCTTTTACAGTGTGAAAAACACAGAGAAATAAACAGTTTGCATCCTCACACCTTTTCCCACCTTACTGCCAAAGCAGACGTTATCACCATGCTGCACAGGACCACTGATGAGAGCAGGGAACAGCACCTCTTGCTCCTCTGTTTCTCCTGACTGTAGGAACTTGGTTGAGCTGTGCTGGTTCTTATGGCGTAGGCTTCTACTTGTCTAGCTATATTGAGCTAGGTAAGTGCTTACAGGGGCAAATTGCAGTCATCAGCCATTTGCCCCAAACATCTATGGCTAGTGTTGTACAAGGTAGGACTGTTGTTTATTAGCCTGCCAGGTGTGCTGTCAACTGCTGTAGTGAGCTAACTAAGCAGTTAAATGTGAGGCCAGGTTTTGATCTGATTGTGGAACCTACAACGTAGTAGGCTAACTGGCTGGATAGATGATGCTTCCTACATCATAGTGCTGGAAATTATACACTACCAGTCACAAGTTCAGGTGCTACTCACAGAGGGGTTCCTTATTTTTAACTTGCATTACTATAGAATAAAAGTGAAGACATCAAACTATAAAATACCATGGAATTATGCAGTCCACCTTAAACACCTCCAAAATGGAATTTTACAGGAGGATAAAACAGATTTCTTAACTTGCAGTGGAGGCTGATATAACAAGATTATTTTTAAAAGGAATTTTGGACTAATTCTTTTGGTCTTTCCATCATAAATTATCACAGAATATTAAATAAAAGCTTTTAAACTGTGCAAAAATAGCTATATTTTGTGCAATAATCTGTATATAAATATTAGAGCTGCACAATATGGTAAAATATAATATTGTGACACATCAAGAGTATATGTGGTATATGTATTGTTCCAGTTGGAACTGTTAAG
Source organism: Semaprochilodus insignis (assembly GCA_034552555.1). NCBI lineage: Eukaryota > Metazoa > Chordata > Actinopteri > Characiformes > Prochilodontidae > Semaprochilodus > Semaprochilodus insignis. Next base: position 24,500,521 of record CM067494.1, read on the forward strand.
TCTGTAGAGACTTTAAGATAACCAACAACCCAATTTAGTTGGTGTCTCTAAACTTTTGACTGGTAGTGTATGTCACCTATGAAATATAATTTAAAATCATAACAGCTCATAAAACAGCAATGTTTGCCTTGTTTAAAGAATGATGTCAGGCTCCGTAATACATAATAATCTTATGTATCTATATGTGTGTGTGTGTGTGTGTGTGTGTGTATATATATATATATATAATCTGAACACATTGATGAGCAGTGGTCTTCTGGTGATGCCTATCCATTGAGGCAGAGGTAAAGGGTGGATACAAGCAGTGCACCAACAGATGGGCTGCAGTCGGTTTATGTACCCCTAGTACAGGTAGTTACATGGTACCTGACAAAACCTCCACCTAATATGTACCTAATAAACTGGCAGCTCAGCATATATATATATATATATATATATATATATATATTCACTTTGATCTTAATCCACTGTTGTTTTGCTTCTTTTCTTCTTTTTTTCCTCCTTTTGTGTTCTGAGAACAGCGGCTCTGGCCAGCAGCCGCAGACTGACTGTTGAGTTTTGAGAGCTCACCCTGCATCTTAATTCCGCTGTTTTCAATAACCGGCTTGGGCAGGGAGCTGAAACAAAAGCAGCCTTTCTGGGCCTGTCCCTTTTTTCCCCTCCCCACAGCTTTGCAGACTGAAGCGTGGCTCATCGGCTCCCCCAAATGGACGCCGGAGGAGAGAGGGAGAAAGAGATGGAGAGAGAGGAAGAAAGGACGGTGAGACTGGAATGACCTCTTCAAGGTCAAAACGTCTATATTTAATCATCATTTAATCTGGACCAGAGGAGATTAAACCTGGAGGTAGCTTCAAAAGATACCTGGCGCTTGGAGTGATATCGTCTAAGAGCACCAGACAAAAGTCTCCTCTTCAGCTTCTGGTTTCTAAATGTTGGACCCATCGTTGACGGGATACAGTGCTGACAGGGGAGAGATACAGACTTTCTGGTTTCTGGTGCACAGCACTGGCTGGACGTTTGAATGATGTCATTAGCTTTAGACAAAAGAACCGTACTGGAGCAATTCACTCTTTTCACGGTGCCATTCTTTCCGAGCACAAAGCCGGTCCATCTGTGGACGCGAAAGTATGACCAGGACTGGGCTGCAATAAAAGAAGGACAGGAAAAAAAAAATGGAACTGGCAGATAAAATGAGAAAGTGACCTTCACATCAAAGCTGAAAGGATATCTCCGTGAGCCGAAAGGCCGGACAGCATGAAAAGCATGTGATGAATAGTGTTTCATACTCGGAGGTAAACTTCGGCACACATCGAGAGCTGAGACCTTTCCGCCAGCATATGCCCAAACGGCTCTTGAGCCAAACTACCAGGATAATACAGGATTGCGGGTTTTTCATCAGAAGGTTGCCGCGTGATGGTTTCTAGACTGTGAAAGGACATATCATATCCGTGGCTTTGACTACTGTGATAGAAGGTGAACCAAAAGCCTTGACATGAGATGAGGTAGCACCTTTTTACAGGAAGTTAATCAATTAGAAGGTAAAACAGGAAATTAAGCCTGCATATCAAAAGACTAGGGTTAATGGATTTCAGGGCTTCTCATGACCTTCCTGCCAATACATGGCCAAAGGCTCATAAGCTAAGCCATAGAGATAACGTAGGATTGAGAATTTCTCATCTGGAGGCTCCCCAGGGTGAACGGATGTATCATATTTATAGTTTAGAGTGTGAGGTTGGTGAAAGATCCATCGAAAACCCTTCCATACACAGTCAGAGAGTCCAGAGAGACATATTTCTGAGGAAATGAAACTTACATAAAGAAGAACTTCCAAGACTGAAGGTCAAAAAAATGATTAAAAGATGGAGAGTAAATGGGACTCCTGCAACACCTGGTAGACCACCTAGCACGTCCCCCATCAGATAAACAATGATTAAAGCTTTCATCTTTAAAAGAGAGAGGAGAAGGTCAAGCTCCGCTCTTGCATCTACAAGTGTTTCTGCGTATCCTTCTACTGTGAGAAGACTCAACGCAAAGGATGTCTATCTGTCAAGAAGCCTGCTCGACCTCTTCTCTCAGAGGAAGAAGAGGTCGAACCGTTTGAACCGTTTGGCATATTTCCACCATAAATACACAGGTTCAGAACCTGAAAGGGTTTGTTGCCACCTGGAACCAAAGAATAGTTTGTTCTTCAGCATCAACCATGTAGACATCTGTGGGTGTGTCAGTTGTTGAGGACAGAGAAGGCAAAAATGGCGAAATCCAGTGGTCTGCTGAAGAAGCTCTTCTACATCTTCTTATCACCAGTAGCTGGTCCGTGCATTTGGACTAAAACAAACATCTGGAATAACAGCACAAACACTCACAGGTAATCTATACATGCCACCATCTTGTTACTACTGTTTACTACCGTTGTGTGACGCCTTTGAAGTTCCTTGTTCCAGTAAAAACTGATGCAAATGCAAGCTGGTTCCCTGAATAACACCAAGGCTCTAAAAAGCATGAACAGAACCAGTTCAAGAACCAGGGTTGTTATGGTCAGAAAGGGCTTACTAGGTTTTCACCATAATTTATATTTTTCATTTTAACTTTGCTGGAAAATATAATATTCTGTCACCACCATGAGCACAACATTATTTGGTGCTTTAACTTCTGTTTTATCTACAAGCTCCTCATTGGCTGACTTGTACATGTAATATATCGCAACCATTTCAGTGACTGAGCATGCCCAGACCTGAGAACTTGATTTGTAACGGGGAATGTGCTTGAAATTAGATTATATAAAAGCAACCCATTTGACCATGTACCAGTGTTGAGATAAAGCAGCAGCACCTACTTACAAACCCAGCTAATGTTTTTGCTAATTCACTGACGTGTACTGTACATTGTATGCACCCATACAATCCATTCTAACTATCCATCTGGTTTGTAGGATACTGTTTCATGCATAAACAGTTTAAGATACTCAGTTACAACACAAACCACCACCTAAAATGCTTTAAAATCTTGGGAAACTGAATTTACTTTGCTTTTTTAAAATGAAAGTTTTATGTATGACAGTCATATATCTTCGCTGTCCAAAGTAAAACATGCATCTCCATTTTTGTCGATTTTTACTTTTATGCATCATTTGATCACAACAGCTGTCATTTACACTGTGTGGAAATTTCATGATGAATGCACCAACAGAAATTGTTTGGGAAAAGGTCTGGTTCCAGTGACTTCCATTACAATTAAATAAGGTTTTAGCCCTTAAGAAAAGTCAATCAAATGGAGGTCATTTACGTCTATCTTAAAGGTGCCATAGAATGCATGTATTTACTCAAATGCAGGAGGCAACAGTGTTTAAGTTTCTTGTTATGTCATGTACTGAACTCTTCTTATTCAACCATCATATACAGTGTTTCATTCTATGAAAAGTAGCATAACAAAAATGTATATTTAGAGATACGGCAAAAAATGGTTATGTAAAATTAAATATGTGTAGTATGTAGCAAGCCTAGAGGTGAGCACAGTGCTACTCTTCCTGATAGCAATACCAGTATTGAGTATCAACGAATACTGGTAGCTATAGTTGTAGTTAAGATGGTTAGCAGCATGTCTAAGTAAAGACAGAGACCTGAGCATATTGAGTCAAGACTAAGACTTTGAAGTGGTTAATTCTGAGTAAGGACCAAGACCAAGAGTCGTATGAATAATGCATGAATAATTTTACATTGTCATATTTAACAATATGTATCTCCACTTTTACTTGTATGCATCATTTTAACACAGCAGCTGCTCCTTACACTGTGTGAAAAATTTGTGGAGAATGAACCAACTGCAATGGCCCAAAATTGCTTGGAAAAATTGACTTTGAATTTACATGTCAAAAAACGTTATTTGGTCTGCTGAGAATTGTCCATTGACTTACATTCAAATTAAATTAGGTGTTTGCCCTCTCCTGTAAAGTTGCCATTTTGTAGATACTAGGTTTTCTTTGGATAGAGACAAAATGATGGTGAGGTTATTCTTTCTCCCTTGCTTCTTCAGAATCACCACATAAAGTTGAACAGTTGAACAAAAACCCAACACCATACAAAATGCCTTAAAATCTTGAAAAGCTGAATTGTTTCCTTGCTTATTCAAAATGAACGTTTTATGTATGACAGCCGTCTGCAAAAGTTCAAATTGGTCAAATCGCAGGCTTTTATTTTTGGGGGATAAGGATCTGCTCAACACCTCCAAAGTTTACCGCAAAGTAATGTCCTTGAGGACAGCCAATCAGAAGCGAAGGTCATTTACCTCCCTCTTAAAGGTGCCACTGAATGCATGTATTTTCTGTATTGGGAATACACAAAAGAGTTTGAGGTTCACAGTATGTCACTTCAATGTACTGAACTCTTCTTATTCATCCATGGCAATATAAATACAGTGTTTCATTCTAAGGGGTCTTGAAAGGTAGAGTAACAAAAAAATGTCTGTTTAGAAAGACTACAAAAAAAACGGTCACGTAAACTGAAGTATGAGTGGCGCATAAAAGCTGTAACACTGTGAATGAATCCCTGCTCTTTCAACAGCCATTCACCGCAGCAGCCAGCGCAACCTGTACTTATCTTAGCTTATAATGCAAACCATTTAGCCGGGATAGGGGACCCACTGAATCTCTGCTTTGCGCACTAGAACTGAAGAAGCGTGCCTCAGAGCCTGACCACAAAGCACGCATCAGTTTGCCAGCCCTCAGGAGTGGGAGGACAATGACCTTGAGAGCCTGCGGCCTTCACCCTGCTATCACGTCTTTGAGGCTTAGCATCAGGGAAAGTTCTAGAGCGTCACAGCGCTTTGGCAAGAATCGATTCGCCGAGGCTTTTCACACTGTTGTGCAGGAGGGACCAATAACCTGTCACAGAAACGTCTGGGGCATTTTGTGGGAACAGTAATGCACAAAGCCTTTTTTACAGCACCGGGAAAAATGCTATATCTTACCTCCAGGGATAAAGTACGCAATGTCTGGGTGTGTGTATTACTGCCACCAAATGTGTTTCCAAGTGCAAGTACAGAAGCTCAGCTAGGGCAGACGGACCCACTTGACCCTGTAGCTGAGGAGCGTGGAGGGGAGAGGGAGGTGTACCTGCATAGATATTAAGGATCAAAATGCTTTGAGAAAAACAGGCAATAAGCAACCAGCAAAATGATCCTGAATCGGCCAATTGCTTATGATAAAAGCATGTTTAAAACGTTAACGTTGCAAAATTAGAGATGTACACAATAGCACCTTTCCTGATATCCATACCAACAGTAGACAAACCATGCAGTTGAGTTAAAGTAGAGATAAGGTAAAATACTCCTCCAGTAACAGTAGAAGTTCCTCCCTTTAGACCTCCACTGGAGTAAAAGTACTAAAGTATTTACCTTCAAATGTACTGAAGTATGGAGAGTAACAGTAGCATGATTTATTATGGCTCTAATGTCCTATTATCATTTCTGGAACAGGACTCTTAATCAACTCAGTGTAGGTGAAGAGACTCTAGTGTCACTCTTGGTCCACCAGTCTTTATTAGAATATCAAATCTGAATAGTGACTGAGAATAGTACAGAAATATTAACATTAACTTTAAAATTATCAAAAGTTCAAAAACTTTGTGGTTTATTTCCAGGTTTAACTCTTACAATCTGTAGATAATAAGGGTAACTGTTTTGGTGTTCTGGTCAATTACAATCACAATTTCAAAGTATTTAAATGAGACTGTGAGACATGCCATATGTTGTTATTCCTAGGAGACCATATGGCATATTTTGACAGAATTAATTAATTAATGTGGCCATTTTTTGGTCAAAAATCTACTTGCTGCCTCTTCATTCTTGTACATACACAAGTTGTACTTATACAGGCAACATAAAACAACTGAAAACATTGAAACACATTGAAAATGGTCAGTATCTCTGACCTGAAAACGCAAGAATTTTGTCAAAATGAGGTTCAAATTGCATGTTTGCCATCAAGTGTTTCTAATATTAAAGATCAAAGTAAACTGAAACATAGAACTGAATATTACTATTTTTGATGTGTGTCGGGACTCTTCCTCTGCCGAATCCAGGGCTCACAGTTCCCATGATCCCCCGCTCCATGATGCCAATACCACAAGTTCTACCTGTTCCAATCAGGAACAGCTTCCTGGCTCCGCTTCCCCAAAGTTCTGATTAACCTCACCTGTTTTCCATTCACTATGTTGTGTATATATACCTGCCCCTAGTCAGTAACACTTTGTGAAGTATTGCCAACTCTAGTGTTGCTCACTGAGTGGTCCCTATTGTTCTCTGTTTATGTATTCTCATATATGACCCTCGTTCTGGTTTTCGTGTTTTGCCTTTCCCGCTTGTTCTGATTCTGATCCCGTCAGCGCATTAAACTCTTGTTATATTTTACCTCAGCGAGCGTCTGGTTTGTTGGTTTGTCAGTCCAGTGGCACATTTTTAGTTAATGTATTTATTATTATTTATCTGTTTAAATGAAAGAATCCCACATTTTCAACATGATCTCTATTTCGGGCTCCAGATACAGATATGACATATAATGCCTTCATGTTAGACCAGACAAGATATAAAAACAAACTTGTGTGTGTGTGCGTGTGAGTGAGTGTGTGTGTGTGTGTGTGTGTGTGTGTGTGTGTGTGTGCGCACGCATGTATGGGAGAAATTGAAACATCTTGGGGTGGGCGAGAGAGAAAGAGAGAGATGAACGAGTACAGCCTAATTTATCCACACTGGCACTATGATGGGGGTCCATCCATTACCAGCCCTGCCACACACACACACTCTTACTCGCTCTCTCATGACTCTCTAGTCCGGAGAGATTCTCCACATAATTACTATGATTATGGCAGATTATATTGGGCCTGTGTCCAGCCTGCAGTGTGAGGAGAGAGAGGGGGGCTATTTTCAGTCAAACATTGGCTATTTCATTAAGGCACACTCCTCTGAATGAAGAGTTGATGTCGTTTAATGTAGAGTATTCATCCACTGGCATCAACCATGCCCTGTTTTATTGCTCAGCGTAAGACTAAATGTGCCGTTTCTCTCAGGTATGTCACTTCTATGTCTAGTCTAATAATCAATCAGCGCATCCTTGGTTGAGGAAGACTAATAATGAGTTTACATGCATGTACTAAGCAATGCAGAGGCAATAAAGTGAACAATCCTGTAGTCAAGGATGATTAAGAAGATGGTCTCAGTGATGTATACAGGTAGGCTAAATGAAATCTTCTGGTGCAAACTAGGTTCAAGTTCAATACATGTACCTATTAGCCCCTTTTGTGTGGGAAGAACAGGGGGTTAGTTGCCTTTGATAGGAAATTTGTCCTTTCTACCTTCGTTGGCACAGCAATTCAGAGCAGTAGTATCCAGCCACAGCCCTGCAGACCACTAGGCTATTACACCAGCTGAATATATGCACCATTGTAGCCTTGTCTGAACGTAAACTGCCCTATTCATTCAGCTTTACAACCTACTAAAATCATAGTTTTAACAAAGCTTTCCTTTAAATGTGTAGTAAGTGATTTCAGCCCACTGCACTTCTAGTCCAATTCAGTAAATTTCTCCTCACGGTCCATTCTGTACCATGCACTGGTAAAAATCTGGTGTTAGTACACAGCCCTGGCTCAGGAAATGGGAAATAAACAAAGTGGCTCGGACTGCCAGCCAATCAGCAGCAGGAGGCATTCATGCTTGTGTACAGGACATGGGGAAGGGAAGGGGCTACGTGCTTGAGAAGGTGGGATGGCCGAGAGACACCCAAAGAGGTGAAGATCTGAAGAACAAGGTTAAGAAAAAAGTTCTTGGGCAAAGATTGGGCCAGGTAGTTTCAACAGTGGGGACACCTCCAAGACGTGACGATGAGGTGTTTTAAAGCACAACTGTTCATGTGTTAATAGTTTAGTTAGACTGTGTTTGCCTGTAATTGTGATTTAGATAACAATGAGCCCTCATTTTATTAGTTATCTCTCCAGAAATCCAGGTAATTCATGGGTAATTTAAAGGTTCACCTACTTCACCTACTGTATATCATGGTATTTGTCTTTACAATGTCTGCAATTGTATTATAGCTGCAAGATGGCTATACTCTTTCAGCAATGAGAATTGGGTCCCTTCACTGTTGTCTGTTGTTAATTTGTCATTAAACTGGTTGCAAATCAATCCCAATTTGAACTGCCCCACACAACGAAACACCTTGAATACTTTGAGTGCAGCACTGGAATATAAAGCCTAAATCATTTAGATTTACTGTTTTTCAGTGGGAACATAGGCATGGGTAGACTGGGTTGACCAACCATGTGAAGCCTTGCACGCTAGCCAGTCTGATTGTCACCTGTGAGTCCATCTGTTTGACTGCTTACCATGTTCTTTTGGCAACCAAAAAAGTTTATTCTATGCTATTCCACCTACAGATGGTAAGTGTTGTTCATTTAGTGTCTCTCAATTCATAACTTCCGTTCACTGCACCCAATCATGACTAATACCTGACTTTGCTCCTTGTTTTTCTGATATCATTCATTTCACTAAGGGCTACAACATATACACCCATTCCTCCATGCATTTTCTATCTGTTAGACCACTGAAGCTATTCGTCTGCCAACTGTGTTTATCCAAATCATCTGTCTAAGTGTCTGACCATGTATAACTGCTTTGCACAGTCCCTGAACCATTGCCCTTTTACTACACAACAACCTCTATATGGTGCACCTTCATATAATTCCAATTTCTCACATGAGTTGGTTCCCATTCTGCTCTAATGGGATTATTTCATGCCATGGATCTGTGCAAGCATAGCGGGTAGGAGGCATAGCGAGGTGAAAAAAGGAGAAATAGGGTGTATGTAGCATGCGTGTGCTTTGGGGGTATACATGGAGTGTCAAACCATGTCAAAAAGCATAGTGTTAGCAATGATCTCCAACACTGCCAACACACTGGATCAGTGCATGATCTTTGAGGAAGTATAGGACAGGGTTAACCAATTCTAGTTATGAGAGTTGATGCTTAGCACAGTTTAGCGGGTTCCTTACACCTACACCTACTAAAACTGCTCATTGGGCCTGTAATGAACATAAAACTTCATTGCTACTTTTTGTTAAGAGCCTACATTGGCTAAATTTGGCTAATTTACTATCTTGATTCCTAGATATTGATTCTTAGTAGCTTCTATAGTTTGTGCTCAAATAAACAAACATTTTTCACTACTGCCCTGTTACACTATGACCTTGTTGTATTTGATTGTTTTGTCTTGTGTCTTGATGTCTTTCCGGTTCAGGGAATTGTCAGCATCATTCCATGGTCCGAGCCAGTGATGGTGCTCTAGAGATTTTGTCAGCCATCTAAAAGAAGTAAGTGTTTTTATAAGAGTGCGGAGGAAAGCTTGATTGATCATGTCTGCAGAACATGCAGAAAGAAAATCTCTATGAAAGTTCTGATGAAATCTGCTACCTTGTCAAAATGTCTATTGCTCATATGTATAGCTAGCTCTATACTGGCATGCTTTTGGGTTCTCCTCAAACTACATTTCCCATGATGGACTTATTAATGATGCCAATGTCACATGTCCACCATCTGCCAATCACTATCCACCTTCCCATTGCTAATCTCCTGAGTGCTGTTTCAAACCACCTGTTCATCATTAACCTGTCTTTATATACACCTGTCTTATACACCTATATACTTTGCTCTGTCAGTTTGCATAGTATTGCCAACAGCCTCTTGTGTTCTGTCAGTCTCGTGGTTACAGTTTCTCTTGGACTTTTGGTTATTGTGTATTCAGTCTTTCCTTCTAACTTGGATGCTGGTCGCTTTGTTTCTTCTGGTTTGGACTCTGGCTTGTCTTCCTGTTTTTGGCTTTAGCTCTTTCTACTCTGTTATGTTTGCTTTGGGTTTGTTACTTGGTGTATCTACTGCCTTCGTGCCTCCCTTTACACTAAAACCAGTTCATCTTTTAAGTCTGCGAGTGTCTGGTCGGTCACTATGTTATACATACACCATTATACATACACAAAACTCTAGGTAGGACATTTTGAGAGCTTAAATCAGCAAAGTTAAAGTCGGCTTCTCAACCTTGAATGGTGGATCAGGTGTTATTACACCTCAGGTGCCAGAATGTAAAGGCTGTAGAGGTCTTCTTTCCTATGTGGCTCCCACAGCACCCTCTGGAGGTGCATGGAAGTGCACAGACATGTGGGGCCAGATCATTTTTGGCATGCATACTCTTGTGCCAATTACAATGCATCGAGTATGTGCCTGGCTGTAGAGGGTCAGTTTGCCTAAGGCTTGGAAAGCACTCTAACGAAAGGTGAATACACCACAGTTAAGTCAACTACAGGCAAGTCTAATGTATGACTATTTCATGAGAATTTAAAAGAAGACTATCCTTATAAAGAGTTTATGAACAGTTTAAAATGTGTTTATTAATAGTTATTAGATAGGTCATAAACACTTTAAAAGCATTAATAAGCAGTTACAGCATATTTATATAAAAGGACAAAATGTAAGCTGTTCTATCTGATGAATATGTACATGTGATTACACTGGCAGGTTTAACCTTGACTAAAGGTGGGTTCACGAAAGGTCATCGTTGCTTTTTCCATTTATGCGTTGAAGCTGCTTTTTAAGGATTTAAATCAGTAACCATTTATAAATGCATTTTAAACCATTCATAAACTTTTTAGAAAGTTAGCCTTCTTCCAAAGTGGTGAAGTATCGGATGTCACTTACGCCCTAAATGCCCTGCAATGGATTAGTGGCCTGTCCAGGGTGTTTCCTGCCTTCTGCCCATTGAGCGCTGGGATAGGCTCCAGCACCCCCTTACAACAGAGAAAGATAAGGTGGTTTAGAAGATGAGTGAGTGAGTGAATTATCCATTAGAAGTGTTATTAAGAAACATCAAATAAACAAACATTACTCAGCGCTGACCTCAAAAGGTGGTCTCCGTTAGCTCACTGCTCACTTCAGCATGCCATGCTATCTATGACTTGTTCAGAATGACATCCGGTTTTCTGGAAAAACTGTGTTAAATGAAAATAGCAGTAAAATAAGCTACAAATTGAGGCACGTCTGGTATAAACATTTTCTTTATACAATATAACAAGCCCAGATTCATTCAGAGTTCTACAGTGCTGATCTGCGGTTAGCCATGCTAAAGCACTAGCAGAGATGACACTCTCTAGGGGGTGTGCAAACATGCATTTAATCAAAGGTTATATGTCAAGATGGTCAGTGTGTCCTTTATTAAAATGTTACACTTGGATGCCCAGAACAAAGAGTGCAGTTATATCCACTTGCTGTATGTGCTTTCAGCAGGGTTGGTGTGATCCATCCCGCAGTGCAGTACTTTTGGATGTTGCTACTTCAGCATAACTATGACATATTATCGGTCTAATAAGCAAACTTTTTAAGATTTTCAGGTTTTACCTTCCTATTTAGAGTTACTGCCGAGGGAACACAGAGCAAATACTAAACCCGATAGTAAGTAGTGATGGACGACTCCGGGTTTTCTGGAATCAACTCTGAAGTTTGACTCCTGCCACTGGAATTGACAGAATCGACTCCTCAACTCCACTTCATTTAACCAAGACAATTCAACCAACCCCAGAGCCAATGATAATGAAGAGGCTGAAGTGGCTTTGTATTCCGCAGCATCTTTGTTGACCTTTCCAGTCCACCTTAAGCGATGGAGTTACAGGGTGCGCCAGTGCCAGAATGGAAGTGCAGAACTATAGTATTTAAGGTGGAATGGAAATTTCAAGTTGAAGAGTTGAAGAGTCGACTCCCAGAAGAAAATTAATATAGTTAGAAAGAAAATACTAAAGGTAATACTAAACCTCAATCTATGGTTTGTTTCTAATTATGCTTACAATAATCTTGTACATAGTATAAGAAGCCTTTCACATGAATACATTTCTAGTGTCCACTAAATGGTCAAATGATTTCACCATATGTCCCCTTTCAGTTAAGTTGGCCAGTCCTACTGTTTGTGTTCGCGTAAGTGTGCGCTGATGGGGATTGTCCCAGACTTACAACTAATCAAAGCTATGTGTTTCTCTATGGTCTCCTTCCACCAGAGTTGGAGAAACTCATCAAGTGCCAGCTAACAACCTAGCGAAAGCTACAGTTCAAGCAAAAGCTAACAACCAAGTGAAATCAAACCTAGAAAACTGAGATACCATTTAAGTTCATATGCCTGTTTGTTGACATTATGCCTGTATCTGCTGACATTGTCAATCCTCTCGGTTGTTCCCTCAATTCCTGCAAAAAATACAAAAGATGTGGCCACATAAAGCATATTTACTCATTTCCCTCTGTTTGTGCTACTGTGTATTACTTCTGCATCATTGGTGTTACTGGGTTGGAGTGATGTTAATCGAGCAGGCTCATTAGAAACTTAGGACTACATCCAGACAGGTCTCACATGGATCTATTTCACTATGGCTTTTTCTGTACTTATGGCTGTAGCAAACTAACTCAAATATCTATCTCAAATAAGATTAGAGGAGAAAACTGCACCTTCATCATAAGAGAGAGTACCTGGTAACTGTAACTTCCCTATAATGATAAACTAAAAATGTGTGACTGTGTGGTAAGGTTAGGTATAGAATTGTCATGCTTCCGGTTTTCCTACCGCCACCGATTTCCCGGACTCCATCTCCCAGAGCTCACTCCATCACAGCTATTCACCAATCACACTCCATTCTCCTGCCCTGGATCACCCAAATACTGATTACCCTCACCTGCCTCTCATTTCCTCTGTCTGCGTTTAAACCCCTCAGTCACACACACTCATTGCGAAGTATTGCCGTACTCTGTTTGCATACTGAGCGTTTCTGACCTGTTTATCGCTGCTTGTTCTCTCTGCTTTCGACTCTTCTTTGTTATTTGACTTTCTCTCTCTTGGATTCTCCCTTTCGGTTCAGTTCGCTGGTTTGTTTATATTCTCTGGTTTTTGACTTCCTATTTGCTCATTGGTTTACTCTCCTGGATTTTGTTTGCTGGTTTATTCTGACTCTCTGGTTCTCAACCCCTGCCTGTCTCTCTGTTTACAGCTCAGCCTCGCCCTTTGGTTTGTCTTGTTGTTGCTGCGGAATCTGTTCAGTAAAAGCTCTTCGACTTTTAGCTTGGCGCGCGTCAAATTCCGTTCGTTGGTTCTGACAGAATTTGACATATCTTCGCAACATTAGCTTAAATTACAAATGNACAGTGTGACAAACAGATTGAGGCAGGTTGCAAGTGCGGAGTGGTTTTATTAAGGGTTGTCTGAGAATCGTAATCAGAACAGGCAGGGGTCAAAACACAGGCTGGCATCGTCAGAGACAAATCCATAATCATAAAACCAAGATACCAAAGAAACATGAGCACGACTAGATACTCAGATCAGGAACACAAGAACACAGAAACACAGCTAAGAACTCTGGTAAGCAACCCAGAGACTTTGGAAACAGGCAGAGCAAACAATGGGGTATAAATGGGAGTCCTGATGAGTCCTAGATCAGCTGCAGGTGTGTGTGTTCCTAATGGTGTACGTATTCCGAATGGTGTCCTGTGATAATCCATCCCATGCAGCTTGAATATTCTCACACAGTTCCTGCAGATTGTGCGGTAGGGGTGGAGGTGGAGTGACACCAGGCTCTCTGGACGTGTGACATGTGACAACAAACTGTTCCTCTTGGCGCTGGCCATGGTTCGTCCACACACAGATTCATTGGTCATCTCCACCAAGACAAAAGCGGAACTCGTCACTGAAGATGACCCGCTGCCATTCTGAATCACTCCATGACAGTCTGGTATGACACCATGGCAGTCTTTGGTGGCGTTGACGTGGTGTTAAGGGCAGCCGTTGTAACGCTCATGTGGTGCATGTAGTCCTGCGTCGTGCAGGCGTTGCACGCCAATGGTGCTGGCACTAAAAGGATGACTCATGGAGGACGTCACTGATCACTGAATATCTGCATATCTGGATCAGTCAGGTACAGTGACAAGGACCATCCTTGCTTACATCACATGAAGCGTGACACTTGAATCATTTGGATGTCTCACAATGTCAAACCTGCTCACCAAGTTTCATTCCTGTCTGTTGATTCCTTCTGGGTGCAGATTGATGATTGATGATGAGTGTATTAATTCTAATTTGTACTTATTCTACTGTAGTTAATATCTTTTTTTCTGAGAAAATAAAGGCTTATTGCTCAGATAGCCTAAGACTTCTGCACAGTACTCTATGTGTGAGGATCCAAACATCAATTGCAAGCTTGTACAGGACTGTTGATTTATATGCCTGATAAATGGTCGCCTCTCCAAACTGAAATCTCATTGAGGCATATGCGATCTGTTACAGTGCTGCCTCCTTACCCTTGGCCTTGAGGGAAGGATTGTCCAGCGTTCTAACAATAGCACCGAAGCAGCCAAGAGAGGTTTAAATGCCCTTGGGGAGGTTTTGAAGGGCCCACAGGTCATTCTAACAGCATCTCTCCCTCCAGGCCTGATTATTTCAGCAAGTGATCAGAGACACCAGCTTCATAGCACAGCTGGGCTGGACATTTAAAGAGTCCAGGGTGGAGGATATCCAAGAAGGCCCCTAAGCCTTTTAATGCTCCCACACATCCTTCCCGTGTCAACCCAGCCCGCTTGTTTGTGAAGCAAATATCAAAGCAGATGCCTAGAGAGCAGGAGTAATGCGGGGAGAGGGCAGTACGATTGTTTGTACATTTGGGTCCAGCTAGCACAGGTTTACACATCCGAAATGCCAATATACATGCCAAGCGCACATTAAAAATGACTCTCGGCAAACACGGATTTGCTCCAGCTGACCTTGTCAAGCACTTGTGAGGAAAGCGCAGCTTAGGAAAGTGAAAGGCAGGTCCCCTTTTTTCAGCTTCTCTTCATAAACATGAACTCCAATTTGGTTCCATGGAGAGCAAAGGCCGGAACTGCTGTCCTCTGTAGTCTAATCAGGGCAAAGGGAGTTGAGGCAGATTGCTGCGGCAGATGGAGGAGCAGGGCTGTTAGTTGCTGTTTTGGTGTACGGCAAGTGGAAGCAGCTAACTATGACTTCTATGAAGTCCACCCCTCACATTTGTATGATCAAAATGAGTTGACTATTTTCTGTGACCCAAAGAATAACAAACAGGCTGTTTGTGTTTCTGTGCCTTTAAGACCAGTATATGTAAATGAACTCTGCTCTGATTGGTTGCCCTTATCGAAAAGCAGTCCAGGCTGAAAAGGGGCATTGACAACACTCCTTATAACCACTGTGCAAGGACAGGCCTAGTGCTCTAAATACCTGGAAATGGATTCTTTGGTTGAGGTGATGATAAACTTGAACCACAATACCTACATTAGGCTGCTGGACAACCAAGTTTTGCATCTAGGTCATCATATTGCCAAGGAACATAACATTCCTATCACTGTATTCTGAGATGACAGTTCTCGCATTCACAGGGCTGGGAATGTGACCAATTGGCATGATGGATGGAGCAGGAGCATTCACACATCTGGACTGGCCCACAAAATTCCCAGATTTGGCTCCCTTTGAACACCTGTGGGACCTGTGGAACAACGAGTAAAAAGCCAGGAAGGCCATCCACCAAATCTGGCCCAATTTGCTGTTTAGAATAAACTGTGTTGACATGCCCTGGTTCCATTTTGTGAGTTTGGCCCATGCTAATAAGAGGAAAGGCAGCGAAGAGAACTCTGAGAATTTTGGGCTGGAGTTCTGCATGGCTTCTGCCTATAGCTGTAAAGCCGGACCCCCTGCGTTCATGACTGTGGTCGGACTGATATAGGACTGAGGAACAGGGAGGAGATGGGATGGTGGGGGGACTGTGAAAACTGAACAGAAGAACGAACAGTGAGGATGTGAATTTATGGGGCATTAGATTGGACGGAGAAGGAGGGGCTTCAGACATGTTCTCCCCCCACAACTTCAGCTATTCCATAACTCCAGCTCTACAGCTCCCTTTTTTAAATGTGCTGTGTCCTGCTATGCCATGAAATTTGGCTGAAAACTGTGCAGCCATCACGCTACTTCATCCAGCCTAACTCTAGAACTATGGCACGATTACATTAACAGACACATTAACACAAGAACACAGGTTAACATAAACCCAACAGCCAGTAAAACAGTAAAAGGCCCTATAAAGCATGCAAGTAGATCATTCAGAAATCACTGCCAAGAATAACCCGGCAACTTTTTTTCTTCAACTCTCGTTGACTTTATTTGTGTTAGGCTTTGGAAATGGGCACCCTCTACCCTTCCACTCTGTCGGTTTATCAGGTCTCGCTTTTGCTGATCCCCCAGGCACATATCTGGATATCTGGAGCTTCAAATTCAAGGTATGTTAAGAGACACTAGCTCACTTGTAAAAGAAAAAAATAACTGAAAGCTTGACCAAGGTATTGGCAAACTGTTAAGCAGTGATTGGAGGAGAAGTTAAGGTGACATTCAAGAAAGCATTATGATCAGTCATCACAATGACAAACGCTTAATTTAAGTCAGTGTGTCAGATTAAGGGGGATCTGTTAGCCGAAATGGAATAAATCTTGCAAAACTGTGTTTTCATTAGTGTATAATTACCTGTATCTATGAATGATATTGTGTTTTCTGTAGCTTAGAATGAGCGCTTCATATCTTAACTCACCATCAAAAAATTAGTTGCATGAATAGTTGCACCCAGAAGGAATGAAACTTGGTGGGTAGGTTTGACATTGCGAGACATGTGAATAATTTCACACTCGATCGCACATGTGACATAGGCACGGACGGGCCTTATCGCTGTTCCTGACTGACCCAACAGCCATGATTGCGGACATTCAGTGAGCAGTGATGCCCACCATGAGTCATCCTGTCAGTGCCAGCACCATTGGCAGACGGCTGCACCACGCAGGACTACCTGCACGCAGACCGTTACAGTGACTGCCTTTAACAGCACATCAACATCACCAAAGACTGCAATGGTGTCGTGCCAGACTGTCATGGAGTGACTCAGAATGACAGCAGGTCGTCTTCAGTGATGGGTCCCTCTTTTGTCTTGGTGGAGATGACTAACGAATTCATGCGGAGGCACCATGCTCAGCGCCAAGAAGTTGGTGGATGTCCTTATCGGAAAATGTTACCAACATTAAAACAATAAGATGTTTTGATAGGCTAAGCTACCTTATCAGAGGGTAATTTTAAGCAGATTGTGTACTGAATTGACATTATAACCACAGCGGAGTGCTTACAATTCTGAATTATTATGTTGTATGCTGATGTTAGCTTTGGCAGGACAGCTTGCTAGAATACCAGTCTCGGCTAACCAGATTTAGGAACCCAAAGTTTGACCAATATAGCATTATACTTATTTTGTAGCACTAGAAGGAAGGATGAATTCTCATCTTCAAACAAAGGAAAACATGTGTACGTGAATCGAAACCTGGACAAGCTATGGTTTTCAAAAAAGTTAGGGGTGGAGGGGCGGGGTTATGTTGGCGGCAATTGGCAACCTCATTCCTCGATGTTACACACTGCTATACTGCTATAAATGAAGGAAGGACATCTTTGATTTTAAACACAGTGGGTTTTTAGGTTCAGTTTTCCATGATATCAACCCTTTCGGTCAGAACTTGGGGTGGCGTTAGATCTGATGTCGCTTCTCAGTGCATACATATTCCTCATTAAACGCTTTTCTACTGAGCGAAAACTGCAAGAGCTTCAAAGAGGGAAGAGGAGCACGGCGGCTCCGGCTCAGTTGCCTGACCTGGACTTGAACCACCGTTTCTGAATCAACGGGATCTCAGGGGACAGTGCGCCAGACTCGTTTCGAGCTAACAACTTCATGATGTGATAATAATTCTCCCTCGCAGGGTGCGAGATGTCACCCCTGGAATTTTATTGAGTGACAAACGATCCTAATTCCGGTTGAGCCATCGCACCATGCAGAGGAACGACGGCACTTCAATAAGGCTGTTCGGTCTATTTTGCAGAGGGAAAACTCCTCGGCCTTGCGGCCAAATGAGACCGAACACGGTCGCATCAATAAAGAGCCTAAGTGAAATGGTGTCCAGATAAGGAATATAAAATGCCCATTCCATGGTGCTTATGGTACAGCCGGCTTTTGACGAGTGCACAGTGTGAAATTTCTCTCTCCTTGCTTTGTATTCTTGCCTGCTACGTTTTCGTTTCTTGATGCAATTAAAATAAAGAACTCGGATGATTCCTAAATAAAAATAGCTCTCCAGCTCCACTTCAACCCCGCATCTCCCACCGGACCAAACAAGAAAGCGGAAGAGAGAAGACGAAGGCGACTTTGACTCTTCAAAGGCTTTTTTTAATCATTATTTTCAGATAAATGACATAAAAGAGTAACGACTGATTAAAAACCCCCTCAATGACAGCTCAAAACGCACAAACATGATGGTTGTTTGAAAGTCCTTCATCATTCATTTAAAAAAAGCAAGACCTTTCCCTTCATCTTCTTCCCAAATCCATCGATTATCAGAGGATCCTGATCCAGATCTTCAAAACTGACGTGTGCAGGCATGTTCTGAAAGCTCAAGGACGAACGAAACGTCCATGGGATGGCTTGGAAAAGCACTTGGAAAGCATAAAGTGGCCTGCATCAGTGCCGTCAGCAGACGCTAGTGGGTCCACTATAGAGAGGAGCACTGAATCAAAGTGCCAGTAAATGTGAAGGCGCCAAGCGATGGCAGTGGAAAGGCTTTCAAAGCTCCCAGCATGGTTACCACAAAACATGGCTCGCAAGAACGAATCAAATGCACACGAGTAGCCAAATCAGTCGCTTGGAGATTGCTTCAATCCCTGGGCTAGGTGGGTGAACCTCAACAGACATTAGTGGGTCATGGAACTATATGAAGGTCAGGGAGGAGGCTGAGTGCCAGTAAATGGGAGCTCTCAACATGGTTTCCTCAACAAGCACTCTTCAACACGCACCAAACACGATTAGTAAGAATGAACCAGTTGCACAAGCAGTGTAATTAAGGTGCTTGCTAACCACCAATTTTAGGGAAGCCTTCTTCAGGTAGCGAGTTTTCACTGATTCCAAAAATCAAAACTAGACAAAATAAACACACATTGATTTATGTTGAGAAACCAACATTGAATCTGTACTGTACAGTTTTTCATGTTTGATTGGTTGATACAACATTGAAATGGTTGAGCTCTTCTCAGTGTTAGTAATGGAATGTTGGTCCGGTATCAATATACTGCGACTGGTAAGCTGATTCAGTGTTCAAGTCAAGTTCAATTTATTTGTATGGCACCATACAAAAAACAGCTTTACAGAAAATCCAGGTCCAAGCCGAAGGTTACAGCGACGCGGATAAACTCCCTCAGAGCAAGAGGACCCAAGAGTCAAAAGGGGAACCCATCCTCCTCAGGTTGACACCGGATAGCAAGACAAACATTTACATTTATGGCATTTAGCAGACGCTCTTATCCAGAGCGACTTACAACCATGCTTAGTGTTCCGTCAGAGAATGTTTTCCAGCTACTACAAGAAGGTTAGAGTCTAAAACTCACCTTGAGCTCAGACTCAAACAAGGGCCAGTGCTGATACCTAGAAAGAAGAATACAGAGTTGAATACAGCATAAGTGCACTAGCTAGCAACCACAAGCCAGTGTTCATACCTAGATAACAGAAAGGTTATGCTCATTAGAAGTGCCAAAAGCATTCCAATATGTATACGTATGTATCTATTAGTACTTAAGTGCTTTACAAAGAGGGTCTTTAGTCTGCATTTGAAGACCGCGAGAGAGTTCAGGACAGGGAAGAGTCTGGACGCTTGTCTTCCATGCACAAGCATGAAAAAGGATAATGATTTAGAGTTATATGCAACATTGAATAGGATAACTGATAGCTCTTAGTTTGAGAGTAACAAAGAGAAACTGACCTGAAAGTCTGAATGAAACTGTTACCAGTGAAACCAGTGACCACTGTAAGTAGTTTTTCGCAGCCAAGACCATGAACATCAACAGACGCTAGAAGACTGTGCTGATAGTCTATTAGAAGAAATAAGAGTAGTGTTCAGTGTTTTGTGAGGCAGATGAAGAAATGTCTGATTAGTTTGTGATTAAACAGCAGGATCACTGGATAGGCCGATAGGCAGAATCCAGGCACAGCACAGGACATAAAGAAGACCCACTGTAGGCAAAGCACATGACATGAAGAAGCTTCATGTTCAGCTCTATATATAATCAGGTTCTCATATTCAAAAGGTTAAAAATAGGCTTTGTGTTGTGGTGGTGATGTGGTGTTAAAGGAAACTAAATACCAATCATGCTTTGAGCCACCCTCATGGACAGCTGTGCACATGCATTTGTTGATCAGCTGACGGATACAGAATATGATGCCACTTCACAGACATGTGAGCAAATAGACGCTACAGATTACACTCGCATGTTCCTATAAGTATATCCACTCATCATCAAAAGAATAGTTGCACAAATAGCCGCACCCAGAAGGAATCAACCGACAGGAATGAAACTTGAAGGGTTGGTATGACATTGTGAGAGAGGCGAATGATTCAAGTTTCACGATCGACCGTGCATGTGACATAAGCAAGGAAGGGCCTTATCACTGTTCCTGACTGACCTAACAGCCACGATTACAAACATTCAGCGAGCAGTGATGCCCTCCATGAGTCATCCTGTTAGTGCAGCACCACTAGCAGATGACTGCACGCCGCAGGATGCAGACTGTTACGATAACTGCCCTTAACACCACATCAGCGTCACCAAGCACTGCAATGGTGTTGAGCCAGACTGTCATGGAGTGCCTCAGAATGGCAGCAGGTCATCTTCAGTGACAAGTCCTGCTTTTTGTCTTAGTGGAGACGACCAACGAACCAGTATGTGGAGGCACCATGGTCAGCACCAAGATAAATGTTTTCTTGTCACGCGCCACACATTCAGAAGACCTGGTGTCACTCCACCTCTGCCCCTACCACACAATCTGCAGGAACTGTGTGAGAATATTGAAGCTACATGGGATGGATTATCACAGGACACCATTAGGAACCTCTACAACTCCGTGCCGAGATGTCTGGCATGTTGTGTTAGGAAACGTGGCGGCCCAACGCCATACTGAAAGACACTACTTCTGTATGTGTAGGTCAGTAAATATTGCCCATATCAGTCTAAATTTATCATCATTTATTGTTCCTGGTAACATTTATCTTCCTTCCCAATAGCACTGCAATCCCACACTTCCTTCTGGATGCAGCTATCCTTTTAATGATGAGTGTAATGGAAATCACAAGCATAATGTGTATATGCCTGTGCGACACTTGACAACACAAGAAGGAAAAGAATCATGTTAGTTTACAAGGTAGAGTAATATTAAAGGACTTTATCCTTGCAAATTTACAAGGTTTATTTGGTGTGAGACTGACAAAGACTGACCAAATGTTTTGGCGTCTTATTAATTAATTTAATTAATTTATTTCTTTGTATGCTTGTCTGAAACAGGCCCGGGGGTAGACCACTCTTTGAGACAAGGATGACCTTGTCTACATCGTATTCTTTCATAAATAACACAGGCAGGAATGAACACTCTGCTGTCTGCATCCTTGCCAATGAGTAAAAGCCATTCTGACATTGTACTCCTGTCCGGTCTCTGGCTTGATCACTCTCTCCTTTTCTCTTCCTTGCTTCCTCCAACAACATCATCTTCGGTCTTTTTGGGACCTCTGCCATGATGTCCGTACTGGGAATACTGAGTTAGCTTCTTCTTAAGCTAGCTGAAGACCCATAGTTGTTGTTGTGTGATGCTGCACTGTCGCAAGAGACCTTTTGCCCACTCTTTCTGGTAGGGATGGATGGATTGATACCTAAATATCAATTTTGGGGCAAAAATATCAATACCATTTGTTTATTACTTTAGTAAGACAGATGTGTATTCTATCTCTCAAACGGAATACTTCCATAAATTATGGTGTAGTATAGAAACTACTTTTCCTTTAGCCTTCTTCCTCTGTAACCATTCAAACTGTGTTAATTCAAATGTTAATCTAATTAATATATATTTAGTTACTGAATTTGCAGTTGACATAAAATAGAGTTTAAAAAGAAGTTTAAGAAGTTTAAAAAGAGTTTAAGTGAACACATAATTTGAATATAGTTTTTTTATAGCCATGATGATAATAATAATAATTCATAATAATTAAATGTCAGACTTTCTGTTGGAAATCTGTACTATTTGTCATTGTTGAAACTCACAGACTTCAAAGTATCGGTATCTGTATTGGTATCAGAATATTAGCATTGGTATTACTTGGTTTCGGATCGAAGGGAAAATCTGTGGTATCACACATCCCTACTTTTGGGCATTCTGGACCTTTATGGCAATAAAACAGAGATGCCATCCTACCTATTATTCAACCTACCTAGTTACCCACCCAGTTCAGAAGTTGGTAGAATATATGTTTAACAACACAACTTGCAGTCTAACCATGCAGAAGAGACAATGGAGGCCATAATGGATAGCATAGCTGATTACATTGCATTACACTGTAAGTACACTTTCAGTGCTGAAGACATAGATTAGCAATGACTCAGCATCAGTGTTGCTGTTGAATAAACTTTGGCTCAGTGTTCAATGTGGTACCAACACTCAACATTCCATTTCCCAACACTTAATAAATGACCAATAGAGAAAGAGAGAGATTGCAAATTCAGTGTCAGAGATCTACATTGATCTACATCAATCGTTTTGCCCAACATCAAATCAACACAGTTTCAACAAAGTTTGCTATCTGCGATATAAAGAAACATCATCATTTCAAGAAGCCCCTTCAGCCCAAATGGTGCAGGCAAAACCGAGAAAGTTGACAAGAAAAGTTCTCAGAATGTTCAATCATGTTACCGTACAGAGGAGCGGTGAATCAAAGTCCCGACAAATGTGAAGACACCAAGTGAAGGCAGCAAAGAGAAGGCTTTCAAAGCTCTCTGGATGGTTCAAGTGAAATCCGGAGCTTGATCAATCCTGCCTCAGAGAATGCTAATGCTCCAGTTACCAGGCTAGAAAGGCAAAACCTTCCCCAACAAACCCCAGATCCTCCAATACCGGAGGGCTCACACCATGTAGAGAAACGACTGCATTTCAATAAGGCCATTCAGACCAGCACGGTTAGCAAGAACAAAGCTCCAATTACTGGGCTAGACAGGTGAACCATCTATAGGTATAGTAATGCTTTTCATCTGCTATTAATTCTAAATTCTACAAAACATTTACAGTTTGTAATGGACGATTGCTTTTATAGCACCTTTAACCTAATAAATGACTGCCCGTCAAGTCCAGCCCTTGGTAGTCTGAAGTACCAAAAGGCCATAAACATACTGGAGCGAAGCAGAGAAGAGCCTATTCTTTTGAGTTCAGAGCCAAGCAGTGTTAGAACTGGCTCAGTCACTGTCCTCCTTCAGAGGGAACCTAGTTTATATCCTCGTCAAGCGCAACAAAGACTCAGCAGAGCTAATTATGGGACACGACAGCTTTGTAAATACATCTAATGAGAGCTAAAAGAGAGAGAGTGCCTGTGAAGGCGGCTTAACTCGATGGCAGTTCTTAGCAGGGGGCACGGGCTGCCAAGGCTGCAGCTCCTTAAGGGGGTGAAATCCAAAATGGTTCTCTCTCTCTGTCTCTCTCTCTTGCTCTCTCTTTCTCTCTCATTTAGAAACCTCACCTCCGAAATATACCCTTCTCTTCTCTGTGTATTATTACGGCACTTATTTATTTCTTTTTCTCGGCCAATTAAAAATTGGCCAGACAGAGAGAGAGCACAGAGCCTTTTTAAGGACAAATGAAATGCGTCAGAGCAAAACTGATGGATTAAAGAAGGGTGATTATTTGTATAATATGTTTGATGGTGCTATTAAAAGCGTAGTGAGTCAGAGACCGAGCATGCTTTTCCTGTATTTTTAAAGCTACGATTGATGTGCCATCACATCCCTCTCTACCTTCTGACTGCTTGGTGATGAACTTCATGACCCCCCCCAGTCTGTCCTAACCTGTTTCTAGGAGTTGTAAACCTGGCTTACATTTGCATTGCACTCCTGTTCTCATATCAAACCTCCTGCTTATCTCTGGGTCCACTGGGTTTGGACATTTATAGCATCGGTCGGGGGCTTATCTCCCAGGTCATTTCATGGAACGGTAACTTCCAAAGAAATCTCTGATGTCCAGTTCTAAAGCAAATGTTTGTTTTCTATTTCCTTTTCTTGGTAATGGCATCTTGACCAGAGGTGGGGCCAAGTGGTGGCTGTTTTTAAAAGTGGGACTGTCAGCCATCATCAACAACGCAGTGAGTAGAAAATGAGTCAAAATAACTACTGCTTCATGGCAAACCATCTTGGGGGTAGGGGGTTGTAGGCACAGACACAGTTCAAGCCATTATTCAATAAATGTCGAACCATCTGTCGAACAATTGTGAATGGGTGCTGCTAACTAGAAGAGAAGAGCACGTTAGCATAAGCTATGCTGGCCTGCTAACAGCTCCGCACCCCCTCTAACTAAGTAACTAAAGCAGTGAAGTCAAGCCACTGCTGAAGTGACAAAAAGGTGGAATTTAGCCTACCCTGTGGGGTTTGGATCTGGAGCCTAAGGGGCTCCCTTAATGTTTATCTAGGCTATATACTGTACTATACTATACTATACTATACTATACTATACTATACTATGCTATGCTATGCTATACCGGACTATACTCCAATATACAATACTATACACAATACTATACAATGCTACACTATACTGTACCATACTGTACTGTACTGTACTTTGCTATGCTGTACTATGCTGTACTAAACTGTACTGTACTGTACTGTAATATACTATGCTGTACCATACTACACTATAAAGTACTATACTATACAGTACTATACTATGTTAAACTATACTGTACTATACTATGCTAGACAATACTATACAATACTACCCTACATAGTAATTTACTATGCTATATTATACTGTACTATACTATGCTAGACAATACTACAATACTACAGTTGGTACAATACTACAATACAACACTGCCCTATGGATTAATATATCATGTTATATTTTTTACTATACTATACTATACTCTAGTATGATCTTATTTAGTATCAACAAAAAGCAAAATGATGCATGGTATGGTGGCATGATGTATTTCTGTTTTAATTGGTGTATTACTGAAACTTCACCAGAATATTTAATAACTTCTCAAAAAAGTGACAAATCAACATTTCAGAAAGATAAGCTGCAGCTTTAAATAGTCCCTTTGCTTTTTTCGTCGTTTCTTTTTTTCCCCGTTTGTGTACAAATTGCCTAATTATAAGCTAGGCCTAAGTGTCATAACAAAATAAATGAGTACATGCCGCCCACTTGTTTTAATTTTGCTGTTTTAATTTCCCGTTGTATCTGCAGGTGATATGAGTTATACGCCCTGCTGAAGAGAGAACACAGAAATAATTGATGACTGAGTCATTTATTCTGAACTAATTAAAAAAGGCAAAGTGAATTCAAGCTGTGTTCATTTGTTGTATATAGTTGTTTAACTGCTCTACTGTTTCTGTAGTTTTTGTTTTTTCTTCCAGAAATATGGTTGATTTAGTTTGCAGCATTTTTCCTTACTGCATCTTACCCTTCATATGAAGACTGGACTAGACACTATACTGTGGACTGGGTATGGTCAATGTTGTTCAGGGCCAATTCCAGGAGGTGGCAGCAGCAGCTCATGTACCCTTTCTCTTGCAATACCTCTTGCCCTTACCCCTGGCCTGTGCACAGGAACATACTGTGAAACCTGTTTGAAGCACTAGACTGCATGTCAATTGACTATTCAGGAAATTACATTACACTGCTCATAAGGCTCATATGTTAGAAGGCGATGAATGTCAATGTGTTGTCACTCAGACGAAGACAAGAAGACGACATACACTGCGTTTACATCACAGTGTGTCGCACAACATAGTGACACAACAGAGGTGCCAAAGTGCCCACATCGTGGAATAAACAGATTTTCTCACTCTTTTAACTAAACGAGTTTGATGTAAACATTGTTAAAGATGTTAAAGATGCTGTTCACTCCTTTCAATCCACCCATACATGTCACACGTTGAATCTAAGCTGCAAAACGGCAGGTTTTAAATCAATTGTTTGTTGTGTTGTCACACCTTTATACTGTGTATATGTATTTAACCTACCTGCCAAATCAAGCTATAGGTTAAAGGGGCTAAACCTGGGCTGCTTTTTGAATGAGGCTCAAAAACAGGGCGGCAGTCAGAATGGAGATGAGTTATACGCTCACCATCAAAAGAATAACTGCTCCCAGAAGGAAGTGTGGGATTGCAGTGCTATTGGGAAGGAAGATAACGGTTACCAGGAACAATAAATGGTGATATATTTAGACTGATATGGGCAATATTTATTGAGGTACACATACAGAAATAGTGTTTCTCAGTATGGCATCAGCTGGCATGTTTGCTAATGCAACATGCATATGTCTCAGCATGGAGTTGTAGAGGTTCCTAATGGTGTCCTGTGATAATCCATCCCATGCAGCTTGGATATTCTTACACAGTTCCTGCAGATTGTGCGGTAGGGGTGGAGGTGGAGTGACACCAGGCCTTCTGGACGTGTGGCGTATGGCAACAAACCGTTCATCTTGGCGCTGACCACAGTGCCTCCACACACCATTGTTGACCTTTGTTGGTCGTATCCACCAAGACAAAAGCGGGACTCGTCACTGAAGATGACCCGCTGCCATTCAGAGTCACTCTATGACTGTCTGGCACGACACCATTGCAGTCTTTGGTGATGTTGACGTGGTGTTAAGGACAGTCGTCATAACAGTCTGTGTGCATGTAGTCCTGCGTCGTGCAGCCGTCTGCCAATGGTGCTGGCACTAACAGGATGACACTTGAAGGGCATCAATGCTCACTAAATATCTGCAATTGTGACTGTTGGGTCAGTCAACTGCAACGATAAGGCCTGTTCTTACAAACGTCACATGCACAGCCGAGCATGAAACTTGAATCATCTGCATGTCTCACAATGTCAGATGTACCCACCAAGTTTCATTTCTGTCAATCAATTCCTTCAGGGTGCAACTATTTGAGTAACTATTCTTTTGATGATTTGTGTATGTTGTCACTGTTGGAATAAAACCCATCTCCAAAATGGTGCATTTACAGGAGAAGGAAATGCATTATTAGCTTGTTAATAATATAATTCTTGGACCATTTTTGTTGGTCTGTTCATCATGACATTATAACAGCATGCTACTTGTCCTAGTATGAAAAAACAAAAAAAATCAACAAAAATGGAGATGCAAGGTAAAATCACACCAATGGTACAATAGGACATTCCTTTGTTGCCTGTGGTTTTTAGGTTTACATGATTATTGTAGCTGGAAAAACAAGTATGTTTGTAGAGATTTCAGTGGGCTTTGAATAATGTATGTGTCCTACTCAAGAGCTCATGCAGCACTTAAGAGAAGCAACTAATGTTATGGTTTTACTGTATACAATATGTTGGTGCTGCCATAACAAAATAAAGAGCAGGGTTATGAAACATTGGCACCTTTTTAACGTTCTAGCAAAACCAAATGAGGTAAGGGAAGTTGCCAATGCATTACATGTTCAGGGCTGCTGGTCCCTCTGATATAAGATACCAGTGTCAGTATTGAAAAATAAAAATGAATGTTGTATTATATAGTGTATTCATTTCTAGTCAAGGTATCCTGACAGTTTTTGAGTGGGGAAACTATGTGGCCAGCCAGGCAGTTATCAAATAATACACAATGTACAAATGTAATGTACAAGGCAATCAAGGCTAAGACAAAGATAAGATTGTTGGCATACAGAACTGAGAAGGAAAAGGTAGCCTTTGTGCGTGGTGCAGGATTACGTTTATGGACCTCATATTGTGGGTAAGTTTCTCATTTTTAAACCCTACATGGCCATAACCATTAATAGGCGACTGCTAGCATACGGTAGTCTGGACATGTTAAATGGGGCTCTATTGTGAAGTAAGTGCTTAATCTTTCCTCTGCTCTTCAGGGAAGTGGAAAATGAGAGAAATGCCCTGAGGAACATTTTCTCCTCATTGTTGCAAGTTGGCCTCACGAGCCTGAGGTCAGGGACAATAGCCCTGTTCCCTTGTTTCACTCAGACCATGTCCTTTGAGCTTGCCCGAGCTTTCGGAACATCTGAAGAGCTAAGCACTCTGTACTGTCATCATCCTCCTAGGCCACTTGCCCAACCAATGACAGCTGGTACCTGCTGTAGCCCAATTCCCCAGAGAAGGGCACCATTCCCAGCATGACCAGGCTCCAGCACTCCAGCAATCTTGGGGGGCTTCTGCACAACTCCCCAAGATATACACATGTATATCAGATGAACACTGACACCAAACCCCCCTTGTGACTCTAGATCCCCGGCTGTCATCCTGAGGCCATCCTAACACTTGCTGTCCCCAAGGCTCCTTCCGCTGTCGCTAACAATTAGCATAATCTGGCGATGGTGGCTAAGTCCTTAAGGGAGCCTGGGCTGGCAACAGATGGCTACACTTGGGTCTGTTCTGCTCTGCTGTAGCCATAGCTGCTCTGCTAACCCTTGACTTGCTCTTTCTCTCCTTCCCTCCCTTGCCTCTTTGTGTTCAAATCTACTTTGTGCAACGTGTTTAAACAATGGCTTACTCGGAATGACCTGCTTTTGAAACGTACCCTACTCCAAGCAAACTGGATCCCTAGTAGCAACCCCTGGTCTTGATGTTGCTGTAAATATCTAGCCCTAGCGTCCTGCTGGAATACCCTTCTTCTGACAAGGTGCCAGGGGCAGAGAGAAGAATCCTTTCCCCCATCGGTTAACCCCCCTCCCTTCCCTCTCGGACGGAGCCAGGCTGAACACAGAACTAAGCTGGGAGCGCCTTGTCCTGTGGCAGCGTGGGGGAAACACGGGGGAAACTCTAGGGAACTCTGAGAGCCAGCTGCGAAGCACCTGACCTAACCAAAGAAACCCAGCCAGCCTCAGCATGGGGGCTTCTTATGGCAAGAAAGTAAGTGTGCGTCTTGTGTACAGAGCTACGTTTGCTAATGGTGTCAGAAGTTAGTTGCTTGTATGCACAACATGTAAACACTGAAGGTGACTTGTTGTTGTTTATGTTTACAGCTCTGTGCATACAGAATGCTTTAATGCACTCTAATTTTTAATTAATGAACAGTCTATGCTTCATTCTTGTTTTGAATACCTGTTTTATGAAATATCAAGGTGTATCATAGCTACATGTATAATCATTTATTATGCATTTTAATAGGGCTGTATTCTCCATATAGCTAGCAGTAAACATAAACCAGGAACCTTTCGTTTTGGCTGGCATTGTAAAACATACACTTCTTATCAGCATTCGTTTTGACAGATATAATGAACAACTGGGGGCACAGGCAAGGTAAAGTCCCTTGTTGTTTATTTATTTATTTATGTATATATGTATTTATTTATTTACTATTATGTATCAAATCCAGGCCACGGTTCCCCAAACCCAATTCCAACAGCACCAGCCAAAGCTCTCTCACTCCTCGATTCCATGCATACTCAAGGTTTCTGATTAACCCGAGCTCCCATTGTCGGCCACCACATCCAGCCGAGTATGCGAGTGGCTACATTCACAAATATTTGAGCAATGGGGCGGGCCCCGTGTGTGTGAAGGGTGTGGAAAGTCGGGGGGGCGGGCGCGTGGTGGGCTTGGAGTTTGACTCAGAGCTAAGGGCTGCTGGTGACAGATGACAGCTGCTTTGGAAAGGGTCAATGTGGGATTATGGGACAAGCAAGAGGCTTCATGTTACCTGGAGGAATTAGATCACGTTTGACTGTACAGCCAGCTTCAAATGCATGACAACATTTATTATGTAATAAATTAAGAACATATTAAGAGTCTTATGCCTCTCCTAGAAGCCAAATAGAGCTACACGTAGAATAATCCTGCTTGTGAAGTCCAAATGGACTAGTGCATTGCCTGCCCGAATGCTGTAATTAGTAAACCATAGCAGTACTGATGCTACTCTTACACATTCCTCCTGGGCTAGAAGCTGTTCCAGCTCACTGCAAACGAGGCATGCTCTGAAACAACTTCACTCAGTCCAGTGATGTCCAGAGAAGAAGAATGACTTACTGCTTACAGTAACTCACTGACCATCTGACATTATTACCACTGCTGAAATGACTGCTACTACTTTACTGCTAGATCCAATACTGGCTGATTAGTCCAATCTTTTAGAAGTTCTCAGCATCTTCATGACTTTTATGGCAGTTGTTTAGGTCACTCTTGCAGAAATGACAATGTAGGGGGTCCTAACATGGCCAATTATTAATAGTGCCAATTATTTATCACCATTTGGACATTTTAATGTTTTTTTAATGGCTAGATCGTTCAACGTACGTCTGAGTTGAGTCACAAGTCAGGCAAGCATGAGTCAGATATGAGTTCAGGTTAAATCATGAGTCAGTTACGTGCACATCCAGGTCGAGGCACAGCCGAAGTGTAACTCAAGTTCGGATTACCAAGTCGACATCTTTGATTTGATGTTGCTGGCAGCCCGAATTACAAGCCATATCAAAGCATCCCTAGTTTCAGCCTGAAGCCGAATGTTGCTACGATTGATTTTGCGACTTTAGCTGTTTTGTTCCAATACAGCTGTTAGATGGAAAGTTTCATTGATGGCTATATCTTTTAAGTTATTTACAGCTAATGCATTCAATGCAGTGAACTGGTTTATCAATAAAGGGACTAGTGTTTCAAAATCTCTGTATTATTCTGTGGTTAAAGTTATCAGCGTACTGAAAACGTCATACATCATTTTATGCATCAAATCGTCTAGCAATACGGTGATGCAATATATCGTTAGAAAGCTGGAAATCTCAGGATTCAGTTCCCACTACAGATCCAATATGATCTAATATTTACAGTGATTGTAAACTGGTAGACACCAGCAAATCTACAAGATAAGGGTTGTGTGAGGGTCGAGAAACTAGAGACATTGTTGTCAGTGGTGGTGCTGGTGGTGCTGGTGGTAGGAACCAAACATCTCAAGAACTTTAATGCCTCTAAAAGTGATATTACAGAAAGTTGTTAGATGAAATGGGTATGAATACACTGCCTAATGCCGGAGACATCGTTATATGATCATTTTAAGAGACATTTTTGTTTCCCTAAAGCAGCTTTTCATGGCAACCAGGTATATGCAGGGTGTTGCCAAGCCAGATAGTCATCAAAGAATATGCATCATTTTCAGATGTCCACTATTTTACCATAATCAACATTCCATATAAAATTCCAGAGTGCACATGCTGGTTCATCCGTCTGTTTGGATAGTAAATAAATGGACTATATTTGTATTGTGGCCCCTGGTTCCCATCACCACCAATGTAAAGAAGTGAAGCACCTCAACAAACCACTCTGACTGACATCTCAACAATGCAGAAATTCTGAGTTTCCATCTCCTGATGCCAGCAATATCAGTAATGTTAGCACTAGCAGACTACACTGGGCAGTACATGCAGGACAGCAATGGATAAATCAACAAGCAATACATATAATAATATGCTAATAAATATATTGATATACTAATTAAATAACCTTCATTATTTGAAAGCCTGAAAAGCTATACAAGATAAAAGGACACAGATATGAAACAGAAAGAATGTGCTGAGAGTGGGTGAGTGAGTGAGAGAGAGAGAGACAGCAGTGCTCTGCTCTGGAGCTGAAATGTCAGAGTGTGTCAGTACTGTAATTTCATCCTCTCCATGCCAGCTTCCGGGCAACTTGGCATGAGCTGAATAACTCGAATACCCCTCACGGCACTGGCACAGTCCCCCCCCTGCCCATGCTTCAATCCCAGACTTCTAAAGAATACCACAAGAAACTATTCCGTCTAAACTTTCCAGTCCCCAATCTGCAATAGGCCAGGGTTAGTATTAGGTTGTTGAATAGCAGCTGCCACAACATACTGCTGATTAAGGGTGGCCAATATTATATATATAATGGTCTTCATAATGAATTGAAGTGCTTGCCACACATGTAATTGGTCAGCACCACCAGGTATCGACAGTTTATGTCATCCCCTTTTAGCAGTATCCAATTTTCCATTTCCGGTGTTAACCAATGATATGCCTCCTATGCTTAGGGTGATTAGGTTTCGGATACCCACCTTTGTAGATCCCAGCTGTCTGATTTGAACTTAATGTTAGTTCCATTGTGTTCATTGGGCAAATGTACCTGTAGTGAGCAAACACATGCATTATGGTCCTTATAATAAAGGGGATTCAGTGTTGTGTTTTTGTGAATGCAGCATTCTGATTGATTGCCAGAATACAGTGATATCACCACAGGGTGGACACATTGGAATAAGTAAAGTGATGACTGCACAGCTGTCAGGAGTAGGTTACAGCCTGCTGTAATGACACGGTGGGACATTAGCACAGCTGGAAGTTGGCCTACCCACTTTTTTACAGCCCTACCTAAAAATGTATTTCTGCTCACGCCGCTGGTCTGTTCCCACCTGTTCACAAACCTTAGGCAAACTAAGCTGCCATATTGCCAACTACTTCTAACAATAGCTACAGTGTAAGTCCTGAAGTTGCTGTTTTGTGAGTTTGTTGGTTTTCCAGCCAGGAGATATGCTGTTTACACCGATTTGAGACCTGGATGGTGCATTCCAGTCTTCAACCTGAAGCAGTTGTATTAGGAAACCTGCTTATAGCTAAGTATAAAAGTGGGAAAGGTTTTTAAAAAAAAAAAAACAGGCAGCAGAATGGTAGCTTGTGACTCTGGCCTACTGCTATACTTGACGTCAAGTTGAGCCAAATCCTGGTGCGCCAAAGACCTACTGCACTGAGGCAGATTAGTCCAATCAGAGAAAATCCCTTCTGAATTATCCAACGGACAAGCTAAAAATAACCATTTTGCCTGGAAGGAATTTAACTCTGACGGAGCAAGTGTTTACATCCTCAACTGCCTAAGAGTTGTTTGTCGGGCCTTTTCTGTTTCAGGTGACTCAAGAAATGGATGCTAACTCTACTTGTGTAGTGTTTAGGAACCATTCTTGTCTAAAAAGAAGGTGTAGCATGAATGAAATGTGGTAATTTCATGCATTTACTACACAACATCGCACAAATCGCGCCTTTCTGAACCTCTCATGGTCAATCTTTCAAGTCATGTGAGTGCATTTTCATTAGGTATGTAGGTTTATACAAATAACCGATAGACTGATTAAAATACAATTAAGCACAAGCTGGAAACACATAACAGAACATTACACCGAAGCCGAATCCAAACAATATTATATGTAATAATATTATCTTCAGTGTCTAATTTCCATTCAGTTCAATGCAGTGCCATGCCTGGATAGGAGATACAGCAGAGAGTAGAGCTCAGATTTACACCGAGATGGGCCCACAGACCTGAACACGCAAGCGCCCAAGAGACAGGTAACCAGATCGGCCCATAATGAGCTACAGGCTGACAAACAACCCGCACTCTGATCACTGCCTCAGAGAAGAAATCTCTCTCTTTCTCCATTAGAGTAGAAAGCTGCTCTGAAACGGGAAGCAGCATTTAAGTCGCTTTTTGAGGGTCACATCGCAAGGCAGACCATCATTCGAGCCTTTGGAATGTGGAGGTCAGAGAACTACAAAGGTTGAGTTTGTGCCATTGTGTTAACAAACTGGAACTTGAAAAGTACTCGAATTGAAGTTGATTAGGTAACCGCAGGCTTCTGACATGTTATCTAATAACTAAGGTCATAACCTCGAATTTGCAGTTGGATAAGTGGGGCTGCACTGATGTGGACAAAATACCATCATGCAATTGCAATATGACTTCGGGCTGCCAGACACAGCATACAGGCTAAAGATCCCCACTTGAGGCAGCAATCCGAACACTTCAGTTGTGCCTCGACTTGGATGTGCACATAACTGACACATGATTTAACTTGAACTCGCACTTAACTGACTCAACTGCTTGCCTGACTTGTAATTTAATGGCAACTCAACTTCGAATTGCATAACTGACTCATGACTCAAATTACACTCAGCATCAAAAGAATAGCTGCACCCAGAAGTAAGGGTGGTATTGCAGTGCTATTGGGAAGGAAGATAAAGGTTACCAGGAACAATAAATGATGATAAATTTAGACTGATATGGACAATATTTATTGAGCTACACATACAGAAGTAGTGTCTCTCAGTATGGTGTCGGGCCGCCATGTTTGCTAACACAACATGCCAGACGTCTCGGCATGGAGTTGTCGAGGTTCCTAATGGTGTACTGCCCATGTAGCTTCAATATTCTCACACAGCTCATGCAAATTGTGTGGTAGGGGTGGAGGTGGAGTGACACCAGGCCTTCTGGATGTGTGACACATGACAATAAACCATTTATCTTGGTGCTGACCACGGTGCCTCCACATACGGATTCGTTGGTCGCCAAAAAGACAAAAGCGGGACTCGTCACTGAAAATGGCCCACTGCCATTCTGAGTCACTCCATGACAGTTTAGCACGACATCATTGCAGTCTTTGGTGATGTTGACGTGGTGTTAAGGGTAGCGTCGTAACAGTCTGCGTGCATGTAGTCCTGGATTGTGCAGCCGTCTGCCAATGGTGCTGGCACTAACAACGCTTTCAAACTCTTCTCTGAGGTAGACTTCACCAACACAACAGCATGAGTCAGAATGATAAGCACGTGCAACAGGACAACCCTATGTTATCAGTCAGGTACAGCGATTAGGCCTGTCCTTGCTTACATCATGTGTGGCCAAGCGTGAAACTTGAATCATGCGCATGTCTCATGATGTCAAACCTACCCACCAAGTTTCATTCCTGTCGGTTGATTCCTTCTGGGTGTAGATGTGTGCTCAACTGATTTGTGACCAAAATAGAATATTCAAAATGATAGAAGTACAATATTTGAAATAAAGTCTGTTCTTATTATAGTGACTCAGTCTCATGCTCTAGCCTCCAGTAATATGTTAACCCCAAGTTAACATACAGTACAGTACAACATATTTCCATACAATTTTATGGAAATTTGACACTATTCAGTATGTTGTACTGCACTGCATAGCATACTGCATACCTGCATACCTGCGTATTTGCATATTGCAGTTTCTGTATTCCTGAGTATTGCAAAAGCCAATATGAAGATAATGATAGCTAACATAAAAAGGTCTTCAGATGCTTTCTAGCTGTAGTTTGACACCGAACATAGGGTGTCTTATCTGTAACAGTTAAAAACACTATTTGAAAGGAATGCTATGAACTCACTGATGTCAGATTCAGCTCAAGACATCAGCACATAATCCCAGTGTTCACTTCGATGAAGATCAGCAAAAGAAAAACTGAATACGCCAGGGAAATACTACATGTGCATATTTACTTAATTCACAACAGACAAGGAGTTTGGTCTTCACGCTGAGCCTACTTCAAACTAATGGTTCTTTGATTAATTCCTACAGGAGACAGGAAGCATATTTAGTGGTTTATGTAGTTGAAACAAAGAGTCTGTAATGAAAAACACAAACTGTAATCAACAAACGACAGCTGCCGTTAGGACTGCAGATTGACCAGTTGCTGTGACTACTTTACAATTATCATCATCATCATCATTTTGGTCATTAAAGCTGTGGCTTGTTCCCTGATGTTGTTGTAGAAGTATAAGGTGGCTTAAGATTTACTGGAGTACATAACAGAGGACTGATCATATGTACCAGCCGGCCACTATATAAGGTACACCTACCTTCAACACTGTTTGCCAGTGTTCAGTGTTCAACATCAGCTGCTCTTACCATATAGGGGCACTTTGTAGTTCTACAATTACAGACTGTAGCCCATCTCTTTCTCTGCGTACTTTGTTACCCCCTTCTTACCCAGTTCTTCAAAGGTCAGGACCCCCAGAGGACCACCACAGAGCAGTTATCACCTGAGTGGTGGATCATTTCATAAGCACTGTGTCCACTCACTTTCCACTCTATCAGACACTCCTACCTTGCTGGTCCACCTTGTAGATGTAAAGTCAGAGACGATAGCTCATCTGCTGCTGCACAGTTTGTGTTGGTCATCCTCTAGTCCTTCATCAGTGGTCACAGGATGCTACCCACAGGACGCTGTTGGCTGGATAGTTTTGGTTGGTGGACGATTCTCAGCCCAGCAGTGACACTGATGGATTTAAAAGCTCTGATCCACTCACACCAGCACAACACACATACACTAACACACCACCACCACCACGTCAGTGTCACTACAATGCTGAGAATGATCCACTACCCTAATAATACCAGCTCTGTGGGGGTCCTGAACAGAGTAATAGGAGGCTAACAAGTATGCAGACAAAAAGCAGTTTTAGCCACACAGCTGCATGCTGTAGGCTCATCTGTGCCTCAGTCACCCTCATACACGCTGACACGAGCCAGCTGTACCCAGCTAAAGCAGATGGTGTTTGTTATCTCATACGCACAAACACAATCACAAACACACAAGCGGCGGTGTTGTCATTAAAGCTGTAATATGGAGCGACTGCGACTAGCATTTTTTACTAGCGCAACAACAGAGGCATCTGTTAGTAGCCCATTCTCTTTGGATAGTTTATACATATGGAGTAGGATCATACATGGTGCAGGACCCTGCCGTTTAAAAGAGAGCTGCTGCATAGGAAAGAGACTGAGAGTTCTTTTCTTTCTCACCTCAGCATACCTAAGAAAATAAAAGTTCCACCAACAATTCTGTAGAATTAAACTGTTGAGATATAAACAAAGTCGTTCAGAGTGGTTTGAAACGTTGAATTCTAGAGGAACTTACAGGGTCAGAATTGTGTCAGTGGTGGTGATAGGGACCGGACATCTGAAGGGTTATAACGTTAATATTGTGGTGCAGCAGATAACAACACCACCCACCAAGGACCTACCACCCCATGTGGGAGACTGGGGTTTGATTCCCAGCCTGGGTGACTATGGTGTGCTACACCAATAAGAGTCCTTGGGCAAGACTCCTAACACTACAGTGGCCTACCTGTGATACGATTACCCTTGTCATTTGTTCTGGATAAGGGCGTCAGCTAAATTCCACAAATGTAATAGGGGACTTCTAATGTGCTTCTGGTTTTTCCTCTTCCTTTAGTGTGTTAGTTTTTGTGCATGTAAATGATCTGAAAAGTTATGAATGCCAAAGCATATGGGATTGTATCCCAGAGGGGGAATGCCAGAATGCCACAGAAACCACTTTTCGCACCCACGGCTGAAAGGCCTTTTGGAATTCCAGGCCTATTCTTTGTTACAAGGTGACATCATCTCTTAACATAATCCTTTTTACCCACCTACTGGGAACATGGTATGCCCTCACACAGTGCACACAGAGTTAAAACAGTAAAAACTGACTACTCTGAAACACCCTGCTCCAGTCTAGCTTGCGATGGTAGGTATATCAACTTGTTCTAGCAGATTGTCAGGATTGAACTGATCAAACTGAATTAAATGGCAGAACTGATACCATTGTAAGAATAGCCACAATGGTATAAGGGCCAAACCAGCAGGTATCATCTAATCAGAATAGAGGGGGTGATCTGACCAATCAGGCTCATCAGGAGGCGGGGCTTAAAGACACAGGGGCTCTAACAGAGCATTTCAGGCAGGGTGACTACAGATGTGAGAAATGTACGAGAAAAATAATGTGTTTCGGGAAAACTGAAGCATGTAAATCTATTCTAGTAGACCCAAAATAATAAAATGATGAACGTTAAAATTGAGCATAATAGGTCTCCTTCAATGCTTATTATTACACAAAGTGATATCAGATATGCTTTGTGATGTTGAAATATATTGTTTATGACCATTTTGTGATTTTTTCATCCCTAAAATGTCTTTCTTGATAGACATTCATGGTGGATACCCTGATACATGCAGGGCATATTAAGGCAGTGCCCAAAGTATTTTTTTTTTTATGTACTACTGTTTTAATATTGTCTAGATTGGC
The DNA here is from genome assembly GCA_034552555.1 of Semaprochilodus insignis. Taxonomy (NCBI): domain Eukaryota; kingdom Metazoa; phylum Chordata; class Actinopteri; order Characiformes; family Prochilodontidae; genus Semaprochilodus; species Semaprochilodus insignis. The sequence continues at coordinate 24,538,522 of CM067494.1, forward strand.
ACACTGGCACTGTCTATACTACACAGACACATTGACCCTGGTCTTTAAAATCCAGGACCCCCTAAAGGGCCACCACAGAGCATGTATTATTTGGGTGGTGGATCTTTCCATCCCTGTGGTGGTATGTTAGTGTGTGCTGTGCTGGTAGGATTCGATCAGACAAGCTGGTCAGTGCTTTTTAAATATTGTGTCCACTCACCTAAAACTGCCCACATATAGTGACCATTGCCATAGTGCCAGATGATACGTATATTCACTGACAGGTCTGGATAGTCATGGGTATATTGGTGTTGCAGGCCTCACTACCTCTGGTTCCTATCACCACTCTAAAGAATCCAAGGTCATTAATTTCACATCATACTATAACTGACATCTCATAACTGAATTATGGAACCACATAAAAAATGGTGGAATTACCTTTAAAGACCTTGAGATGAGGAACAGGATACATAATTGGGAATGTTAGAGGCAGGCAGGAATTCACAGGTCTAACATTGAACAATTAAATCAAGCCTTTTCAACAAAGACCCTGAAAATATGATCTTTAGATAGAGACGTTGCAGACAAAGAGGGAGTTTCTGTTTGCTGTTATCATTAGGTGGTGCATTGCCATGCCATGTCCCTCCTGTCACTGTTGTGTAATGCAGAAGTGTATTGAATGTTGTCCACAAGGGGGCAGAGTCAGCCTACTTGTAAGAGGAATAGCTCAGAACCGCCTACTGTATGTCTTCATCACTGGCAAAGGCAGGTACTGCATGAACTGCTAACACCAACCAATAGCATTGGCCGTAAAACATCATAATGAAGCTTGTTTGGTGCTAAGTGCCATTTCAAGCAGTGCTAAAGCTACCCTGACTCCACTTCAGTGGAGTGCATAATAGGGTACTGTTTTATTATTAAAATAATTCTAATTGATCATATACTCCAAATGGCCTCTTCATCAGGTACCTCCTACACTCTTTGTCAATCACCTTCACGTACCATGCAGGTGTACTGTACTTCTATAAGTGCAGACTGTAGTCCATCTGATTCCTCTGCATACTTTGCAAGGCCCTATTGACCTTGTTCTTCAAAGGTCAGGACCCCCACAGGACCACCACAGAGCAGGTGTTATTTGGGTGGTGGATCATTCCATCATTGGGCGGCATGTTAGTGTGTGCTTTGCTGGTACGAGTGGATCAGACAACTGGGTCAGTGTTTTTAAACACTCTGCCTACTTACCTACAATTGCCCATGCATAGTGGCTATCGACTTCATGCCTTGCAGTCTATCAGGCCAACAGGTGACATTTAATCAAGTTGCCTACACAGTGAATTAATAAACACACCAGCAAAAGGGGGTTGTCAAAATTAGAGACCCCCAGAAAGTAAACACTGTAAATGATCAAGCTTTACAGGACAGGCCCAAATTCGGATTCCCCATTCAACCCAGGGAATTCGGAATTCAGTAACCCTAAACCTCCAATGCCAGAAGATGGAGGACTACTCTGATCCCATTTTGTGTAATAATTCACTATTAGATATTTAAGCTCTTTATTTCCCTATACAGCACACACATAGACCTACTAAGTGATAGCCAATACATTTGTGTCATGCCTGCTGGTTCTCCTCTCACCTCCGATCTCCCGGACTCCATTTCCCATAACTCACCACCGATGACGTCACATTCACATGTCCGCGATCTCCCAATCCCGTTCCGTTCTCTAGATCAGAGTCTCCTGAGTATTGAGCCCACCTGTTGTTAATTTAGTCTGTTTGTATAAATACTCCTCTCCAATACTCCATTGTGAAGTATTGCCACTCTGTGTGTACTGAGTGTTTCTCCTGGTTGTTATTCTTGTGAGCTTCTCTGGTTTGACTCTCTTTTGACTTTGTGGTTTACTTTTTTGTCTTTTCCCTTTTGATACTGTTGCTGGTTTGGTTGTTTGCCTGGTTTTGACTTCTGCCTGATTTCTTACTCTGACTCAGTCCTTGCCCCTTGTTTATGTCAGCTTTGATCTTGTTGCTGCTGTATTGTACTACCAGTCTGTTTAATAAACATCGCTTTGCTTTTAGCTCAGCGCGCGTCACAATCTGTCTGTCCATCAACACAATTTGTTGCAATCCCCCTTAAGATGGAACTAGGGGAGTAAAGAAGGAGCAACAACATGGACATGCAAAGTGGCATGAAAGATGGACACGAACATCCATCTGTCCAGTCTTTTTACTTTACATTCCAAGTGCAATATTCCAAAAGGAGAACGTGTAGTATATGGGATTAATGTAAACAATAATGTGATGTAACAAGGATGTTGGGCATAGGAGCTCACTCCCTCCAGGTGAAGGTGGACAAAAGATGGTGCCAAAGAAAGGAAAGCAATAAAAACAGCTAACCTGCCTACCAAAGGCTAACCCCTATCCGGGATACAGCAGGTGGCACCTGGCCCTTACCTAGTATGTCTAAACAACAAAAACAGCTACCGTGTTGGTATATAGGCTCAACGTCCAAACTTGAGAGGATGTGGAAGAGAGTATGGGCAGAACAGAAGAAGAGAGAAAGTAAAGAATGCCAGTTAAAGGACAACAAAGTGAGACCGAGCAGATACTGGTTACATATCTCTAAAAACATTCCAAGTAAACAAACTAAAAGTGCCAACAGTCTCAAACACACAAAATGCTATTCTATTAAGTCTGCTCCGATTGGTCCTTTCATGTGCCAAGACCCACCCCCACCGGCAATCAGCAGCACTTGCTGATTGGGTGTACAGAACTGCAGCGCTTCTCCATTGGCCCAACACAGCCCCTGTTATAAAGGTGAGTGGAGAAAAAGAAAGAAAAAATGAAAAGAGAAAAAAACATACGTGCCTCACTGGCATGTAACACGTGTATAGATATTAGACTCTATGAAAATATTTGTCCTGAGTTCTGAGATTTCAAGTCATGAAATGCTTTTCTTTGAATAGCAATGGCCACAGGATCCGCATATGTACTCACCTAAAGCTGTGTTCCACCGTTTTAGGTTTGAACCCTGGTAAATAGCTACCTTATCTTTTATGATAGGGTCTTTAACAAACATCTGCTTCAAGATGTCTATGGACTAGTGTATTTGATTTGCCAGTGTTCCATGTACGAGAACCTTAATGTGAACTTTAACTATTGGTACATACAACCTGGATAAGTCATCTGACCCTTCATTTCGCAAGAACCAAAGAATATACACTCACTGGCCACTTTATTTGCGACACCCACTTTGTAGCTCCACCTTGCTGGTGTACACTTAGAAAGCGTAGTCCATCTGTTGATGCACAGTTTGTGTTTTCTTACTACCGTACTTTGGAATGGATATGTTGTGTGGTAGACTGCTCTCTGCCTTGGAGTGACACTGGCGTGTAAAGACCTCAGCAATGTTGCTGTGCTTAATACACTACACACTGCCACCACAATGCCTTGTTCTGCCATGTCAGCATCACTGATGGGCTGAAAACACAGTTTAAGGTACTCGTCTGAACCTGACAGGGCCTGAATGCTAATGCTGGGTTTGGTTGGGTTCAGATGTACTTGCTCAGCTCAGCTCTTGCAGCCTGCTTCCCACTTCCAGGTGTACCTTGTTTTCTCACTTTTATTTTCTTGAGTTTTTATTTCCTTACATCAGTTTTTAATGGGTGTACTAAGTTAATGGTTGCTTGCTAACATAGTTAACTAACATCAGTTGACGTTGTTTTTCACAGTGGAAACCTAAAAGAATGCCTAAGCATCGTCTTGAAGATGTAGCCCCTGGGAGGCATGTCCGAATTAACTAATAAGTATTCAAAGATATTGCAAACAAGTTCGCTCAAATGTTGGTAGGGACATTTTTATCGTTCCAAAATGCTGGTAGGGATATAGCCATGGTATCAATATCTGCACATCCCTCAGTGTGCAATCGCAAAGCAGTACCGGCCCAGTCCCAGCATGCAGTGAGCAGGAGTTATACACCGTTTGCTCTCTTGGGTTTCCTGCATAGCTGCAGGCAATACTTCCTGCAGGAAAACAGCTAGTCCCATTTCCTAAGTGTCACCGTGGCTTGATGGAAACTGATCGCCTGCAAAGGAACACTTTGTAGTTTACAAGGAGTCTGCAGGCCGGATGTGAAGGCCGTAAACATCTGTAGAGCCTGCCCCAAATGAAATCCCAAATCTGCCACGTACACTGCCTGCATGCCCGCTTGTTTCCCTGGAAGCAGATTAGAGCTGTGCCAAGTTTTAAAGCCGCGCTGACCCGTATTGGAGGCATGTTGCTGGTAACAGGGAATTTAACTGGAAATGCTAAATGCTAATACAGATAATGCTAGTGCAAACTAGCCAGTACCACTGATAGCCAGTAATAACGGTGGACTGTGGTTTAATGCATGGGTAGCCAAATACATCAGTGCATTAGCACACGTTAGTGTGCGGTCATGGTGTTACACACCGACACACAGACCTGCACATGTACAAGTATGGTCAAATTCTGTGTCCATGCATGTGTAGTCTTCAGTTAAAGTATAACACCATGGCAAAACAATGCACCAATGAGTCGCTCTCAGCAGCTCAGCAAATTCCAGCGTGGTACCATAATAGGAAGTCCAGTCATGAAATTTCCCCACTACTAAATCTTCCACAGTAACTGTCAGTGGGATTATAACAAAGTGGAAGCGATTGGGAACGACAGCAACTCAGCCACAAAGTGGTAGTCCATGCAAAAGGACAGAGCGGGGTCAGCGGATGCTGAGGCACATAGTTCTCAGAGGCCGCCAACTTTCTGCAGAGTCAGTCGCTACAGACCTCCAAACTTCATGTGGCCATTGTGCCAAGTGTAAAGTTTGGTGGAGGGGGATTATGGTGTGGGGTTGTTTTTCAGGAGTTGGGCTCGGCCCCTTAGTTCCTGTGAAAGGAACTCTTAACGCTTCAGCAGACCAAGAGATTTTGAACAAATTCATGCTCCCAACTTTGTGGGAACAGTTTGGGGACGGCCCCTTCCTGTTCCAACATGACTGCGCGCCAGTGCACAAAGCAAGGTCCATAAAGACATGGATGAGCGAGTTTGGTGTGGAAGAACTTGACTGGTCTGCACAGAGTCCTGACCTCAACCCGATAGAACACCTTTGGGATGAATTAGAGCGGAGACTGCGAGCCAAGCCTTCTTGTCCAACATCAGTGTCTGACCTCACAAATGCACTTCTGGAAGAATGGTCAAAAATTCCCATAAACACATTCCTAAACCTTGTGGAACACTTCCCAGAAGAGTTGAAGCTTTTGTAGCTGCAAAGGGTGGGCCGACATCATATTAAACCCTATGGGTTAAGAATGGGATGTCACTCAAGTTCATATGCGTGTGAAGGCAGACAAGCAAATACTTCTGGCAATGTAGTGTCCAAACATACAAACATTCACACTTTCCATTATAATTAGCAGTATTTATTTTTTATTTTTTTGCAGATGCCTAATTTGTTGTATAATGCAAATGCCTTTATTGATGATAATACTCAATGAGCAACTCATCAGCAACAGCTGAGGTCCAACAGTATGATGGCTAGTGCAGCCTTCTGCAATATCAATATTTTAAAAGCTAATTATGGTAACGATTAACAAATGATCCTATTGGTGTACCACATATACACAAACCCACACCCTCTTTTTTTGATGGCATGGCCTTCAGGGCTCCATCAGAGTTCCTGATACTTTAAAGCTCTTTCATCTCATCAGGAGAGATCATTACTGCCTCTGTCCTTCCTTTCCTGGCCCACACGTTCCCTCGCAGTGAAGCTTTAAAGCTCCTAACAGTCGCCAGGGGGCCAGGGACTGTCTGCATTTGCTGAAGTCTGAGGTCCACCTTCAGTCAGCCTTGATGTTTTAGCACATAAGTAAGTCGTTAATTTGCACTTCATTAGCATGCGTGACAGTTTTCATGTAAAGCTGGAGCTTTGATAAGTCAGCAAAACAGATCAGCATACGTGTTGTCGTCTCATCTCGTTCTGTATCTGCTTGTCATTATGACTCTGTGGCTGTGGAACATTAAATCACTGATCCGTGCCTGTGTTCCCTGTTCGGTTCCGTCCGTAATTAGCAGGCTTCTTCCCCCCCTTTTCCGTGGCCTCTGCTAATTGTTTGTGTTGTCTGGGAAACCCGAGAACCTAGGGCTTGCAACCAGAGCGCCGGAGCATGGCCGAAATCTATAAAAAGACTTTTTGTTCACTGGTTATTAGCAGGATGCAATATCGGCCTGCAACATGATGGCAAGGAGGCCCTTTCTGAGCAGAGTAAATAAAACATAGCACAGATCAGACGAGGCCTAGAGTGGAAAGGTCAGATGGCCACTACAACTTGTAACTGGACTCTGTGGAGTGGGCAGTAGCGTCTAAGTTGCCGTGGGGAACAATAGCGTATTCTCACAGCAGTCACGCTCGGCGCTCCTCTGGGTTTTGGAGATGCCAGATTGCTTTGGCCGTGGCCTACATTCTGCACCTTGTGATAGAAGAAAGGACGGCTTTGATTTCATACTGCCAGCGGGGTCAAGTGCTGTTTCCACATACACTGCCCATCAAAACTTTGGAGACGGTTCCGCTGGGATTTCAGAGGTGGGGGAGTCCTGTTTACTGCATGGGTGTCAAATGTGGAGACAATGTTTTTTGGTACATGTGGTATTAGATGGAGTACTCAGAACTGACACAGTGAAAATGATTTCAGCCAGTAGCTCCATTCATTTACTTCTTAGCATGACATCAGGGTATCTTCTGATTCTGTTTAACATTAAGAACCTTAGGAAACAACCACAGAACCAAGAAGTATAAAATATCATGATCATTTTGATCTGTGAAATCATACGGTTCAGGGACATCAGCAGTCCAGAGTAGACCAGAGTGCAGCCTAGAGCACTCCATATTGCAGTCCCAAGTGCAGTCCAGAGTGCAGTCTAGAGCAGTCCAGAATGCAGTCCCGAGCAGTCCAGAGTATAGTCCAGAGTGTAGTCCAGAGTGCAGTCCAGAATGCAGTCCCAAGCAGTCCAGAGTGAAGTCCAGAGAGCAGTCTAGTGTAGTCCAGAGTGCAGCCTTGAGCAGTCCAGAATGCAGTCCTGTGCAGTCCAGAGTGCAGTCCTGAGCAGTCCAGAATGCAGTCCCAAACAGTCCAGAGTGCAGTCCAGAATGCAGTCCCAAACAGTCCAGAGTGCAGGCTAAAGCAGTGCAGAATGCAGTCCCAAACAGTCCAGAGTGCAGTCCAGAATGCAGTCCAGAGTACATTCCAGAGAGCAGTCCAGAATGCAGTCCCGAGCAGTCCAGAGAGCAGTCCACAGATAGAAACTGGGCAAGGAACTTTATACCACTGCTGATAACACTCAGATCCTGACGTAAATGCCTCAGTGTCATAAAATGCATGTTCTGTTCCGTGAAGGCAACTCTTCCCAGAACAAAACAAATGGTGAAAGGAAACTAAGCTTTTGGTATCAGTATAGTTTACAAACAACAGTATATAAGAACATATAAGGAACTAATAGAAGTCACAAGAAAATAAAACTGGTTTACAGCAGATACACTGGATAGTAATGAAACACCTGTGTTACGTGCATAGACTTATTTAGTGTGCGGCAAAGAATAGCCATGTCATGAAAATGTTCTCATTTGTTGTGTGGAAGTGTATGAGAGTGATAAATAGAAAGAAAAAGGGATTTTTGGAATGAATAAGACATACATAAGACATATATAAGACATATTATCTATGTCTTTGGGTGGATGGGTTCTTCCCTTGAGCCTGGCTTCCTCTCAAGGTTTCTTCCTCTTACTCTAAGGGAGGTTTTCCTTGCCACTATCACCTCTGGCTTGCTCATGGGCGGCTTGTACCCAGATTCCTTTCCTTAGGTCTATACATGGACTCCTTGGTTTTTCTTTTCTTTTCTTTCCATAAACTGTTTTTCTGTAAAGCTGCTTAGTTGTAAATGGCACTGTACAAATAAATGTTGTGTGATTGATTGATTCTTCACTTTAATATTAGGCAAGGAAAAAAGATTCCTCAATTTTGGAGCTTCATCATTATGTTGTTACACAATGTAAAATACAAATTGACAAAATGTTGCCTTTTTTTCCTCCTGCTTCAGTATAGAAAGGATGGAGACAAAGTTCTCAGACCAAGTAAATGGTTAACAGACCCTTGAAAAAAACATCCCTAGTTTCCCAATTTAGGGAGTGTTCGATATGGATTGGAGACTAAATACAGCAGCTGGTGGCGTGGTCAGAAACCTTTTTTGTTTTTTATCAGGGTGTAGTGACTCTGATTGGAGAATCACCAAGACCTGTATTTGGTTGGGACAAAATGATCAGACCACCGCTGGGTTTGGTGAAAACAACAGATAATTTGACCAGTAATTTTCTCAGAGGAGGAAAGAGAAGAACAACACGACCAATCCAGATGCAAAAACATTACAGCACCTGTAAAACTGCCCAGGATGCCATGTAACATTAATCCCATCAGAATTAGGCTCATTCTGTCATAACTCCTCTGGCAACTTTTATCAAATATCACTCTGGAATTTTAAAATGTATTATCCAATCGCATATTATCCAATATGGGAAATTATTATTGTTTAATATATGGTAAACTGTTATTTACTATAACATGCCACATCATATTACGTTGTGCAACAATATACATTTGGGTAATACTGCAATTACAGAATGCAAACACGCTGCAAAGATATCCTGCCAGAGTCCTAATTATACACGGGAAAATCAATCAGCTGTCATTTTGCATCAGAGAGACTGTGCAGTAAATCTTCATTTGCACCATGACAGCCCCTGCTCCGGTGACACACAGCCGAGTTCTGCATTGCGCCACACTGAGCTCTTCCAAATATGGATCGTCTGTTATTGCCTATAAGCTCATTGCAATTCGGCTGCTTGGTTATTAGAGCAGACTTTGCGTCTTACAACCTCTTAGCCAGCTCATAATACAGCCCAAAGCCTCGCCAATGCCAACTGAGAAAATCCTCTTTAGACACAAGTAAATTAATTACATTTCAATAAAATGTGTTTGTTCAGTGAAGGCTGAAGGACAGCTATTTTATTTGATTATTATGTTCTGCAGGTGGTAGAAACTTGTCAAGTGCATATTGAATGCTGTAGGATGTGCTTGAGCTGCTTTACCAGAAAAAAACGTAAATGAGAACATGAACATTCAATAGTGAGATGTACTTTCTATCTAAAGTAAAGTGGGTCTGATTTCATTAGCTTACAGAATGTGCTTTTACTGTAATTCCAGCAGAGGAACGGCCTGGCCAGAGGTGAACCATGACTATTTGAACTAGTTTGGGTTAACAAATGGGGGAACCATGGTCTCCATGACCAGGCCCAGACAATGACTTTACCCCAGCTGAACTTTATTATGATATCTTATGATTCTGATGCCGATTTGGGGTGATCTCTAATATTTGCGGTTTCAGGACGACAAACTTTGAGAAAAAAAAAATGTAAAAAAACACTAAGCTGTTTGTGAAAAGCCTATTGGAGATGCTAGAACCAGTTTGGGAGATGCTGGAATCAGTGGACTAACACTGGTTAGTGCTGTCGACAGTGCACATCATCACTGTCCAAAAACAAAAAACTTGTATCTCCATTTTTCTCAGTTTTTACTGTTATGCATCATTTGAACACAGCAGCTGCTTCATTTCATTGTCCACGCATTGTCAAAAGAATAGTTGCACCCAGAAGGAATCAATGGACAGCAATGAAATTTGGAGGGTGGGTTTGACATTGTGAGACATGTGAATGATTCAAGTTTCATACTCAGCCGTGCATGTGACGTAAGCAAGAACGGGCCTTATCGCTGTACCTGACTGACCCAGCGGACATTCAGCGAGCAGTGATGCCCCCCATGAGTCATCTTGTTAGTGCCAGCACCATTGGCAGACAGATGCACGACGCAGGACTACAAGCAAGCAGACAGTTACGATGACGTGTGTGGAGGCCAAGATGAACGGTTTGTTGTCACACATCACACGTCCAGAAGGCCTGACGTGACTCCACCTCCACCCTACCGCAACATCTGCAGGAACTGTGTGAGAATATTCAAGCTGCATAGGATGGATTATCACAGGACACCATTAGGAACCTCTACAACTCCATGCAGAGACATATGCATGTTGCATTAGCAAACATGGCAGCTGACGCCATACTGAGAGACACTACTTCTGTATGTGTAGCTCAGTAAATATTACCCATATCAGTCTCAATTTATCATCATTTATTGTACCTGGTAACCTTTATCTTCCTTCCCAATAGCACTGCAACCATTCTTTTGATGATGAGTGTAAATTGACCAACATAAATGGCCCAAAATTGCTTGAAAAACATTTTGGAGATAGTTGTTTTCTTTTGGCCAGCAACGGTATTTTACCATTAGCTGCCTACATATACTACAGGTGGGACATTTTGATAGCCTATGTGAACTTGTCATAGGGTAAATAATAGGTTGGATCTGTATAACACACGTATAGTAAAGAGGAATTAACGTTAAAAATACTACAAAAGTTTCTACACTGGTGGTCACCAACCCTCCTCCCAGAGATCTACTTTCTCATAGAGAAAGACATATGCAGAAGTTGATTAGCTGGTGCAGGCATTTCAGGTTGTTGTTAGATCTCCAGGACTCATTTTGGTGACCAATCTTCTAGACTACACTAATAACATGCTCATACACCATAGGACTGCTTAATGTTGTGGTTCACAAATCTGGTCCCAACACACCTGATCCAACTAACCAGTTCATTAACAAGCCCTTCCTGAGAGGAAGTGGGTGTGTTTTGGTAGGAAAACAGATAAATGTGCAGGACAGGGGGTCCTCCTGGACCAGGGCTGGGAATCACTGACTCAATGGGTGGGATAAAGTTTTAGACCACTGGCAAACTTATTGTTGGCCATAATGCCATATGCAAAGTCACTAAGGTTACTGGTTTTGACTTTTTGAGATGTGCAGCTCGTGTGAAGGTGGGCTGTCTACCTAAATATCGTTATAAATAATTATTGATTCTTAATTTAAAACAAACCATTCATTCCCTCATTATGAAGCTGCCATTCATTGCCTTGATATCACATGCTCGATTTGCCCATAGCTTCCAGAAGTGTTTGGAAGGAGGGCAGGGGGAGTCCAAGACAGTGAGGGCCTTGTAAAGGCACCAAGCCTGCCCAGGCCTCTCCTAGCAACCAGCAAGCAGCACCAACAATATCCATTATATCCATTCAGCTTTGTCATGACCCATCCAAAGGCACTCGGAGCTGAACCTTTCTCCCTGCAAAGAGCAATGAGGCTTCAGGCTTCATAGAGAAAGAAGGCCAAGGGAGGGGAAAGGAACATGCATGTTTAGCTTGCTAGATCTCGAGACTAAAGGTCCGTTGTTCGTAACTGTGAGGCAGTGCAGCTTTTTCCTCTCCTGGAGCTGTAATTCCAGACCAGATCCCATGCTGTAGTGTTTTATAGGAGGCTAAACCAGAGGAAGCTATGCCGAGCCCTTTAAAAGGCTTAGTACGGTGGCCGAGAAAGCCCAACGCACTGCAAGTTAAAAACGCGCTGCAAAGTCTCAAAACACAAGCATCAAAATGACACGACTTGCACAACATTAGCCAAACGCGCTGCAAGATCTGAAAACACAAGCATCAAAATGAGACCGCTTGCAAACCATTAACCGAACGCGCTGCAAAGTCTCAAACGCGCAGCAAACACTAAAAACACATGCAACTTCCAAAACACATGCAGAAAGCCTCAAAACACAACGGAAGTGTTTCCGAGGGACACTGAAAGTGGACGGACCTGGACGTAGAGCCGTCGATTCAGTCGGGTTATTGGCCAGGTTTTTGTGTTTATATTTCGTTCCACCTTAAACAATGCACACCGAGTGACTGAAAGAAAAGTTTATCTGTTTATTAATGAATATTCATTCGGTTTATTGGCCAGTTTCTCGTGTTTACATTTCGTTCCACCTTAAACAATGCACACCGAGTGGCTAAAATTAAGGTTCAACTGTTTATTAAGTAAACACAAGAACCTGGCCAATAACCCGACTGAATATTCATTAATAAACAGATAAAACTTACTTTTGCTGGAACTGGGGCTGTCTCGGCTCTACGTCCAGGTCCGGGTCCGTCCACTTTCAGTGTCCCTCGGAAACACTTCCGTTGTGTTTTGAGGCTTTCTGCATGTGTTTTGGAAGTTGCATGTGTTTTCAGTGTTTGCTGCGCGTTTGAGACTTTGCAGCGCGTTCGGTTAATGGTTTGCAAGCGGTCTCATTTTGATGCTTGTGTTTTCAGATCTTGCAGCGCGTTTGGCTAATGTTGTGCAAGTCGTGTCATTTTGATGCTTGTGTTTTGAGACTTTGCAGCGCGTTTTTAACTTGCAGTGCGTTGGGCTTTCTCGGCCACCGTAGCTTAGCGGCGAAGATGCTTTGTTTATTTGTTTTATCCTCCTGGTGTTGAAAAAGGCAGACTCTGCAGTGGGATATAAATAAAACATGGAGTTTTATGATTTGAATTTGGTAACAAAAGCAGGTATTGTTGTGCACTGGGGGGCATCAGAGCCCATCCTAGCTTCCACTGGGCTGGACGTAAGGCAGGAAGCACCCCAGACAGACTGCAAGTCCAGGATCAATATAATACTAACTATGTCAGTAATTGGGTTATTACATAATTGCATCTAAATAATTATGCAAAGTAAATCAAATGTACTGTATTTACTGCTCGGCCCTCTGTACAATGACAATAAAATTGAATCGAATCTAATCTAGTCTGAAAATGTGTAGCAAAACATTCATAATAACTCTTTTTTTTCTATTCTAAAGCCCCATTTGTAGGTAGAAAGTGCCCCAGGCCCAGTAACATTTAATAGCCTTTTACCTTCATAATTACTGTCATTTTAATAATAATATTTTGCCACTATTTTGCTATTCCTGCACAACTATTACTGTATTAGACCCCTCTGAGTTACCTGCAACAGCTGCAGTTCAAGGTTTCCTATAAGTGGAGATCAGTCTGTAGAGGAATTTTAGCCCACAGAAATTAAGGCACACTGCCAACAAACATACAGAATAAGAATCAAGCTTTGTTGGCACAAGTATTTTCACACATACAAGGAATTTGTATTTGGTTACATTAGCTCACAGTGCACAGAGAGTGACAACATTACACACAGTACAAAACACACATTCCTAACACACACATACACACACACACACACACACACACACACACAGACATACACACACAATACCTTACATACTTGTAAACCTTACATTGTGTGGTATATTAAAGTGCTGAGTGTAGCAGTCGGGATGTAGAGGCAGATTAAGTTAAGGCTTATAAAAGTGGAGTACAAGAAGAAGCACCAGTCTGAGACAGTAGTACAGAGGATGTTGTGTGATTCTGTTACTAAGCTCAATAATAAATAAATAAGATAAATAAGATCTTTTGCTGTAAAGAAGTAATATATATAAATATAAATTTGATACTAAATACAAATATATATGTAACAGTTACAAGTACATTTTACCCCAGTAGTACTTCAGTGTACTTAATATAAATATACTTCCTAGGTAAAAATTAAGTATATTTTAATGTACTACACATGTACTTTAATATGTAATAACTTCAGTACATCTAAGTGAATCTTAGTGGTGTCTCAAAATAGCATAGTACAAGTAGTTCTATTTAAGTATATGTTTAATAGCACTGACATCAATTTAGTAATTTAGGTACATACTTAGTATATGAAGTTACACACTTTCAGTACATTAATTATGAGTGCAAGGAAGTATACTAAGTATACTTAAAGTAAGAATACTTCAGTGTACTTTTTTTCTCCTGGGACAAAATGCAACTTTTAACTGATCATTTAATTTATTGAAGATAAAGATTTATATAAAACCCACATCACCCATGTGGAAAAGGAGTTCCCCTCGTTCATTGTCCTGCTCTGTAACTCAGCTGCACTTGGAACATCATTGAGCTTTAGGTCACAAACTGACAGACACAAGATTTTTCTAATACAGAGGAAAATTCATGGCTTCACCTATTACAACAAGTAATTTTCTCCATCGGTGGATAATAGCTCTCAGTGGGGCTCACTGGAGGCCCAGAGCCTTAGCAACAGCTTTGTAACCTAGACAATTTCCAGACGGTAGATTTCAATGACTTCATATCACATCTGTATTTGAATCTCTTTAGAACATGACATCATGTGTTTGCGACCTTCTAGCTGCTTCACATTGCCAGACGGGTTCTACCTAAGTGATGTTTAGATTCAGCAGGCCAGGCAGTCATCATGCCTGGGTGTAGTAAGGTTAGCTGAGGTAATGTACCATTACCATTTATCTGTGTTGCATTACCTCAGCTAAAGTTACTAGACTCATATTCTGCAAATAGCCAGTTTGTGAAGAGTTAGGCTGGAGACATGAGTATGTGAGCATGAATGACAATGGCCAGGAAATGCACTGAAATGGCAATGCATGCTGGACAAACTCAACTTACTGCAGAAGTTAAGACCCTTAAAAAAGTAATAGGGCACAAATCAGAACATGTTTTTCCAATAACCTCAATGCTTGTGGACTAAGTGTCAAGTCAAGTCAATATTTATTTATATAGCACTTTTTACAACAGATTGTCACAAAGCAGCTTTACAAAGAATCTGATGTCCGAGCCCCCAGTGAGCAAGCCCAGGTCGACAGAGGCAAGGAAAAACTCCCTCAGTTTCCAAAAGGAAGAAACCACGAGAGGAACCAAGACTCAAAAGGGGAACCCATTCTCCTCGGGTCAAGACCAGATAACAAGACAAGCAAAGGAAAGGAGCGTTCAGTGTTTTGTAAGGTAGAGGAATAAATGTCTGATTAGTCTGTAATTAAGTAGTTGGGTCATCAGATGAATCAGCAGGACGCAGGCCAAGCTTCCACAGTGCAGGACAGCCAGGAGCTCCGTGGTGGTTAAAGGCAAGAAGTGGTACCCAGTCAAAGCAGATGTAGCAACAGCATCAGACTGCACAGGATGTGTAGATTATATATATAATATATATATAATCTTTTTATTTTTTCTAATGGCGTATTAAATATTTTGGAGCACAGAAGATTTAATTAGTTTCAGAGGTCCCCCATACGGGTTTGTGTCCCACAGCTATCCTGAACTTGGAACCCATAACATTTTTGGTGGGACTGTGTACATTTAAATTATACCATTTTTTAATAGCCAAAAAAATCATGCATGCTTTTTTATAGATTTTATTTTTTTCAACATAGTTTTAAGACAGTGTAGAAGCACTCCAAGAACATTAACATACATTAAACTAAAAAGGAGCCTAAAGGCATTTTCTTGAATTTTGCCTCTTTAATTCGCCTTCGGACTCGATTGTTTACCTGTACGTTTACATCAAAATGTTCAGAACGAACTCAGCTTTCTCTATAGTGCAAACCACTGCAGCAACTTCAACAACTGTAAACTCTTTGCATGTCATTTCACACGTGACTCTGGTGTTGGCTGTAGTGATTCTGACATGATTTCTTCCATTGACATCCACAATTTCTTCAGTGTCCATTGGCTGGAACCAAGAGCGCTGTCAGGCCACCTCTAGCGATTGTCCTTACATGATAGACACTCAATCCACCTAACTACCCCAGAACCCAGCATTGAATAACACATCCTAATATATAAACAATATATATAATCTTACCAGGCAAAAAAAAATGCTCTTGCAGATGTTGCTGCACGAGGATGATTGGGCTATAAATACCATGTGTGGAGTGATTGCATTTGGGGGTACCAAAGACCATAGTGTGAAGGAAGTAGCTGAATCTGCAGGTGTATGGAAGCGCATGGTCATACGGGTCCACCAGCAGTGGCTAAAATCCCAGTCTACAGGAAACTCTCCTCAGAATTGTGCCAGGGAAGGCATCCACCAAATCTGGCCCAAGTACGCAATTATTTGATGCAAGAGTGGCTGAACATTGATGTGGCCTACGTCCAGAAACAGCTGTTTTTGGTGCTTGTGGAGGTGTTACATGCTATTAGGTACGTTTCAGCCACAGGTGATTCATTTTTGTTTGATGAGCTTACCTTTTATACTGTTTACCCAACTGAGTTGCAAAGTTGGATAAGTTATTTATGGTTTTGCGTTGGGACAGTGTTGGTGATTCTGTGTGGTAGAGCTGTGTGTCGTACTATCTGCTTCATACTATATGCAGTATGCATGTAGTGTCTCCACGAACGATCACTCAAAACTGATCCAGTAGCTGCACAATGAAGCCACATAGGTGCTAATGAGGCACTGATGCCGAGATGAGAGTCATTTAAATTGCCTCAGCACTCTTAATTAAAAGGGTGTTCCTGTCTAGGGTCCTCTGCAAGAAGGCTTTGTCACTTATTGGATGCCGAGAACGTTTCAGGTTTTTATTCTGTGGAGCAGAGGACGATTCCTCAACGTCGAACTCCAAAAGAGGAACCTTAATATCCGTAATCTTTTCATTACAAATTGAAGATTAAACTCTTGCGCAATGATGGAGCACAAAGGGCAGAGATATCCTATTATAGAGATATTGTGTAACACTTAATTGAACTGAAAGGAAGTGTACGAGGGGGACATTCGTTCCTGATGAAGCAGCTGGAGGGATATGAACAGAATGTTTGTCGTTATTGACATGAGGCACAGTCGACTGTACATCAGGCACTGTTTCAGACTAGTGTGATGTGCTGCAGGACTTGGGGTTCTGTCGTAAGAGCTTTAAGAGACAGTCTAAACTGAGGGGCCAGGAGACCATCATTTAAAGTTAACTGCCAGTTTACTGCCAGTAATATTAAGAGCATTGTATAATTAGATATTAATTATTTGTCAATAATAGCTCATCAAAGTGTACAAAATGTGCAGATTCTTCTTCTTACTATTATTATTAATTATTAATGGTTGTTAATTAGTTCATAAACACCTTAAAATGATTAATATGGGTTACAACATGTTAATTACAAGAGCAACAGTGATATTTGCTGAACAGAGTGCCACATATAAATCCTCTCATAAAGGCTAAGCAATGTTTAAAATTTGTTTATCAATGGTTATTAATAGTTCATAAACACTTATAGTTATAACATGTTAATAACAGAAACTGGTTATGTTTGCTGAATGTAGTGGCACATGTAGAGTATGTGCTCACTTATTAACTTGGTATGATACATCATTTGCTAAATATAAAAAGTGCCACAAGTAGAGGATGTTATTGTCATGTATTTATTTGTTTATTTATTTATTTTTCATCACATCTCACAGCATACTACTGTAAATCCCCTCATATAGTGTATATAAATGGTTTGAAAATGAGTTCATTAATGTTATTAGTTCATAAATACCTTAAAATGATTAATAAGCATTTACAACATATTGCTGATAACATGGACAAAGTGTTATTTGGTGAATGATTAACAAATGTTAATTTATAAGCCTGTTAAACCTCAGACTGATTTTCGTGGTTATCAGATATATCAGGCATGGGCATAGGTTTGCATATGGACGTTAGGGACATGTATCTACCAGTATTTTGGGAGGTCAGAATTGCCCCTGAGCAAATGTGTCCCATTTAGACAAGCTAGCATTTGATTGGCTCAAGGTGAGAGGGGCTATCTGAAGGCTTACGTCACAGCATTGCAAATATTCTACTTACTGGCAGACATGGAGTTGGCGAGAACTAATCAGAGTGCCGACAACAAGTTATCAGGGCTTGCAGTCCACGC
Source organism: Semaprochilodus insignis (assembly GCA_034552555.1). Lineage (NCBI taxonomy): Eukaryota > Metazoa > Chordata > Actinopteri > Characiformes > Prochilodontidae > Semaprochilodus > Semaprochilodus insignis. The sequence goes on from CM067494.1 coordinate 24,556,255, forward strand.
TTCAAGCATGGGTGAAAATTGACCTTTATTACCTGCACAGCAGAGCACACATATGTGATTTTGTCCATGAAAGCATATTTTGTACTTTAGATCCCACCAAAAATTCCAAGGTAACCTTAAAACAAGCAATGGAGTTAGAGGCAAGTGTTTAACTGAGTCACAAAGTCAAATGATGTGCAGAAATATATGAAAGAGTAGCAGGTAATGGGTCAGTTTCTCTCTTGTAACAGGCTAGTTTCTCTCTTGTAACAGGCTAGTTGCTCTTTTGTAACAGGTCAGCTTTTCTCTTGTAACAGGTTAGTTCCTCTCTTGTAACAGGTCAGTTTTTATCTTGTAACAGGTTAGTTCCTCTCTTGTAGCAGGTCAGCTTTTCTCTTGTAACAGGTTAGTTTCTCTCTTGTAACAGGTTAGTTTCTCTCTTGTAACAGGTCAGTTCCTCTCTTGTAACAGGTCAGTTTTTCTCTTGTAGCAGGTCAGTTTTTCCCTTGTAACGGGGTCAGTTTTTATCTTGTAACAGGTTAGTTTTTATCTTGTAACAGGTCACTTTCTCTCTTGTAACAGGCTAGTTGCTCTTTTGTAACAGGTTAGTTTCTCTCTTGTAACAGGTCAGTTCATCTCTTGTAACAGCTCAGTGTCTCTCTTGTAACAAGCCAGTTTCTCTCTTGTAGCAGCTCAGTGTCTCTCTTGTAACAGGCCAGTGTCTCGCTTGTAACAGGCCAGTTTCTCTCTTGTAACAGGCCAGTTTCTCTCTTGTAACAGGCCAGTGTCTCTGTTGTAAAAGGCCAGTTGCTCTTTTGTAACAGGTCAGTTTCTATAAAGGCAGGGCATGTACTGGATACACTTTGAAACTTTAACAGTGTTTACATCCTGCATTATCCTACAAAAATCCTACATTATTCAAAGCAGCACGGAAAATGTGCTTTGATTCCTAGCAGACCTTGGTCAGAGCATTTCCAAAGACTAGAGTTTGACAGTTTTTCCTCTCTTTTTCTTTGTTTCTCTCTCATAGAAGGCGTATAACCTGGAGCAACAGAGTGCGAAAAGTGGAAGGCGGATGAATGGCATGGGTAAGCCTGCACTCATGTTTCAGTCTTCCAGAACAATGCCGGCTCTGCGCTCCGCTACACACTGATCCCGCTCACCTACAATGCGTGGCTATCACAGTCTCGCCATAACTGACCTTGCCTCTTGACACGTCGCTGAAAGACTTCCGAAGCCTCTGCCATGTTTTCTTCAGCGCTATAAGGGGGTGTTTGTTTGGTGGATGCTGACCTCAACACAACCGCTTGTGCAACACACAAAAAGACACATAGGCACAGAAAAGCCCACTTTACCTGGAAGCACTTTTATGCATTAGTGAAACTGTTAAGAAATTATACTGGCCTAATGAGCTCAGTTAGGCAAATTTGCTAAGATCTAACGTACAGTATGTTAAGATTTAGGTGCCCTGGTGATATAGAGATAAAGGGAACGTAGTGTACATGTCAATAAACAACTAGAAAAGTGCATTTCCTGAAGAAATGAGCTGAGTGATTGTGCAGCTTAAGCTTGTTGCTGGCTGTTTGCAAGGTGTTGCTAAAAATCAATAGGAGTGTATGGGAGGGACGAATAAACAACAAATAGAGGAGTGCAGGTCAGTGTGGCTGTGGATTAGAGTTTGGGGACCTGCCCTCAGTGAGTACATGCAGTTTGGTATCTGTAGGTTAAAGGAAACAGTAGAATTTGGGTTGGCCTAAAAATGAATGGGACTCTATGGGAGAAACGAGAGATGACAACAAGTGCGAGTCAGAACAACGCTGAATTTGTGCTCAGGGCTCAGTGTATGCGAAACAGTGTCTTTCAGAATTCCCATATCGGCATGACCCTAAAGCAGAATAATGCTGACTGATAGCTACTAAGTTCCGCTCATTGCTTACTATGTGAGTGTGTTCAGGTGAGTGTTGACCCACAGGCCTTCCAACACCACAGTTCATGTGTTATATAATCTGAAGCTGGCTGCAGTTGGTTCACAGCCTGCAGATAAGCGTCCGCGGCTTAACCCGGTCCGTGTCGCCGGTGCTGAAATCATGTCACTGCTGCAGCGAGCATAAGGACACAGCATGTGTGCATATGACGGTGTGTGAGTGTGTGTTACAGTCATTTGTGCAGGATGAAACACTCTCAGTACACTGATGCAGTTAACATGAGGTTTAGCAGAAAGAGAGAGGGAGGGAGAGAGAGAGAGAGAGAGAGATAGAGGGAAGGGGGAGAGAGAGAGAGATTAAGTCCCTTAGTAATCCCTTCAGAATCAGACCCCTACCCTGATAGAGAGAGAAATAAAACTAGAATGTGGGAAAAGGCAGAACGAGACAGAGTAAGTGTAGAGAGAAAGATGGCAAGTACGAGAGAGAGAGGAAGAGAGACGGAAAGGGAAAGGGAAAGATGGAGTGAGAGAATAGTGAAGGAGTGCAGGAGAGAAAGAGAAAGCAGATAAGAAGAGAAAAAGAATGTTGGAGGAAGGGAAAAAAGGAAAATAGACAGAAAGAAAAGAGAGTGCATAATGGGAAAGAAAGAAAGAAAGAAAGAAAGAAAGAAAAATAATGAAAGAAAGGGTAGAAGAAGAAAGACTGAAAAAGAGGGAATGAGAGTAAGCAGAGGACAGTGAATGAATGAGACACAAAGACAGAGAGAATGAGGGAAAGCAAAAGAAAGAGAGAGCAGGATTAAAAAGGACTGAAAGAGGTGGAATGAGAAAGAGAAACAAAAAAGGAAGATAGAAGAAAGACAGAAAGAGAGAGAAACAGTGGAAAGGAAGATAAAGAGAGATAGAAAGAGAGGGTGCCAGAGAAAAAGAGAGAGAGAGAAAGATAGTCATTTATACATACAGAGTGGAAAGAGAGACAAAGAGAAGGCAGAGAGACAGAAAGGAAGAAGGAATGAATAAAACAGAGAATGAAAAAGAGTGACACAGAATGAGAGAAAGCACAGAGAAAGAGAGAGAAAATGAACAAGAGAGAAGCATAGAAAGAGAGAAAGGGAACGAAAGGCAGAGAGAGTTTCACAGTGTGTGAGTGTGGAGAAGGAGGGGCGTGGCTGTGGAATGCCCAGCAGGTCATGTGACTGTTTACATCTGAGGGTGAACAGAGGAGAGGCGTGAGTGTGTGAGCAGTGCAGCAGAGCCCGAACATACACACACACACACACACACACACGCACGCACACTCATAACCAGAACATGTAGAGACTCTGAGTACCGCACTCACACACTCGCGCAGACACAGCAGCAGGATGGATCAGAGATTAGGACACAGTCTGTACCCCGACAGCCCACCCAGCAGACCCCGAGATGTGCTGGTCAAATCAGGTAAGACAAGCCATCACACTACAGCACACTGCACAGCTCTCACATTCACTGCTGTTACACTACATGTGGCACATATGGTGATAGCGTTCGGGTCAGAGCTGTGAGACTGACCGTGTGCTCAGTGTGTTTAACAGGCTGTAGTAGGACATTATGTCCCACTGTAGACACACTCAGTTAAAGCACATGGCTCCAGAGTTATTTACAGAGGAACAAAGCAACTTACTGAAGTTTCTGCAACTGAAATTCCCTCTGGACTCAAACAGGAAAAGACGTGATGAACCAGGATAGTATGTCCACTCATGGAAATTAGTCTCCTGAGTTGTATGCACAGTTTGAAACATTTAAAGGGCCTGTATCACGAAGAAGCAAACTTTTTAAACTAAAGAGCTCGGTTCCATTCAGTCTCCACTTCATGCAGTCCATATATGGAAACAACACTGTAAAAAACTGCCCTTTTTGAATTTGTTGCTTTTGTGATGTCACAAAAACCAGCTAATTTGAAAATGTCCACTTATCAGGCTACGTCAGTTTATCTCAGCCAATTGAGCTGATAAAGGGCAGTTTCACCATATGAATTACGTATAATACAGAGTAGCCAATCAGCCAAGTAGCCACTTAGAACAGAACTCATTTACATATCAGTCTGCAGCAAAATTTTACTGGTTGTCATGTGGGTAATATGGGTATTAGATTATTTAGATTTTATAGATTATATAAGCCTGATTGTGTGGGGGAGTCAGCTAGCTGACCACACCATTCAGCTACATGGTGAAGTTTTATTCATGTATTTACTTCACAGTAGAACGTACGGGGTTGAGAGAGCAACGTTACCCTACGTTCACACTAGCAGACAACAAGTCGCCTAAGCCGCCCTAATTTTCTCTTGTGGACATGTTTGAGGTCGCTCGCTTGTCTTGTATGGGCATGTCCAGGAAAGCTAGCTAGTTTTGACAGCTCATATTTGTATGGATTTAATATGGAGACCTAACTGCTGGCATTGGTGGCTAATTTTATTGGCATGCTGGCTAACCTATCTAGCTATCAAGTGACCAACTCACTACAGGCACCAGCAAAATCGGCTACTTTCTTCCACGCTTCATTTTACTTCGAATGAATATATATATATATATATATATATATATATATATATATATATATATATATGATGGCATGAGAAGAAACAGCGGTTATGAGCTTCCCCTCCATGTTGAGCTCCAAACTGCTGAGCATAGGAACAAAATGCCAGTAGGAGCAAAGTGTTCAGGCATATTGGTCTGAAGAATTGCTGGAGCCAATCGCTTACAATGTGGCTTCACCGCATCATAATTCATTTGCATGAAGTTGAGAAAATCTCAACTTAGCGCTTGTCGCTCTGTCGCTTGCCACTTGTTGCTAAATCAGAGCTACAAACGTGTACTTCCATAGGAAATGACTGGTCGCTTGTCACTCTGTCGCCTGCTAATGTAAACTAGTCTCACTGATCCATGGCTAAACACCAAACATGTCTGGGTTGATCGACTACATCTGGTGTGAATGGACAGTTATATGTAATTCATTAAATGAATGTTTGCCAAACCATCTATTGAGTGTAGTTGCAATGAAGTCTATGTATATACTGAATTATAAGCCTTAAGATGTAATTATCATGGACGCTTAAGGAGTTAAACTTCTTCATTTACAAAACTCATTCATTGCAGAAGCGTCCACTGTGGTGGTTCCTCCATGGCATTCCACCCAAGAACCCATTATGGCATCATTATGTTGAAGCAGTGTATGGCAGAAACACTACAAAGAACATGTGAAGAAATCTGAAATCTTTGCAGTTCCATAAGAGACACAGAGAAAGAGAGAAAGAGAGAGAGAGAGAGAGAATATAAAAGAGAATGAGTGAAAACTGAAAGTGCCTATAGGGGCTCTGGATCTCGTATTACTTCCACTTTGTTACTCCTGGTAATCCGGGCCACTATGCCACTGAGTTCTCCAGGGAACAGCCTTAATCATGAAATTCTTAGCTTTAAGAAACCTGGTTGACCATGCGCTCCTACACACAAACTACCTTCTACCCACGCAGTTCAAGGTACATTGCACAACACTGAACCCGGGAGAGATCTTTAGTCTAAAGCTGAGGCAAGATTTCATTAAAGAACAGTTTTTTTTATCCAAAGACATTGTTCCAGACCCAAACACATTTGGAGCCTCCCTCCTCTTTATATTGACAGAGGACCTTCTTTCACAATTGCTGCTTTAATTTTCCACCAGTCCAGTGTTTACTCTCGCAGGAAAAAAGCACAAGGTTCACGTAGGCTGCTCTGGCCAGCCACGGGTGGCCTCTAATAAACCACGCTGTGCGTATTTGCACAGCCATCCGAGGAAGTGCTGTCAGTACCAACACACCTTACCGTATCACGCCACTCAGACTGTTCTGTCCTGTCATTTAAAATACATATAACTCCCACAAAGATTTATGTAGCCAAAGTACTAAATTAAAACTCTATTAAACTGCAATGCTAATATGCACTTGAACTTAAACTTGATAGTAGGCACCTAAACTTAAACTTGATGGAAGGCACAAACGCTGCACTACTACCCCATAGCCCAGCACAGTCCAGCGGCCCAGTCCAATGGTGTTCTGCATGTAGTCATTCTGCATGGCCATGCCTCCCAGGCGTCTATGGCTGATTGAGCAATCAGCGGTATGCTACAATAGCACTGTTATCAAGCCTTTTGTGGGCAGAAGACTACTTATATCCTATATCAAGAACACAATATATCATCTCTGTGTAAGATATTGGTGTCTACGGTGATCATTTTCATACATAATGTTCCATATAGTTTTAGTCTGAGGACATATTTCATATTTCATAGATCTAGGACAGAATACAATGTTCTTACAGTTGACAAATGCTCTAATCCAGGACAGTTTACGATGATGTGTTATAGTAGGAGGCAAAAGCAACATCCAGATTCTTACCCTTAGCATGAGATTCTTACCTGAGCAGGGACTCGAGCCCCAGTCTACCAGTGGTGGTGGGTGACCACATGATAGACTTGGGTTTTGTTGCTAAAGCAGGCACCAGTTTACCATGTGGTGGTCTAGCAGTGTAACCCACTGCACGATCCCAACCATTGCCTCATAAGTTCTCTTCATAACAGCCTTATAAATGGCACAAATGTCTGGCAATTTACATGAAGCCTTTATGTTAATCCAGTTTCATTTACTTTAAGAGGCACTTCAAGCTGCACTTCAGCTACGAAACACCAAACATCTTTCTGTGTTTATGTTTTGCTAAGTATGTTATGCATGTCTGTAGATGCTGTTGGCTTGGTTCTTGCTCAGCTTTTCTAATGCTAATGCCTTGTCCGAGCTCCAGTCTCAATCCTGTGGCTTGCCAAGGGTCAGCATTCAGAGTGGATTATGGGAAAATGGCCCCCTGTCCCCTTCACACACCAACAAGTACACACAAACACACACACACACACACACACACACACACTTTCCCCCACCCCATTTCCTCCCCCACATGGGAGAACAGCAATTCTGGACATCCCCGGAGAACGCTGATGTCGCCATGACAACAGCCAACCCTCTGTTTGTATACAATCAGAGGAGGAAATAAACTGCTTCAGAAGCGGAGCTTTGGGAGCAGCAGTGATATAACACTGTACTAATATATATTTACTTCTTACAGTAAGATAAACATGTTTAATTAGCACCAGAGTCAGGACTGCCTTACTGGCCAATCTAAATGTCACTTGCAGGGACTTTGTCTTGATGGTAGCGGTCTGCTAAAGCCATAGTCACACTGGACTTTAGCAGTTCCTGTCACTTTGTGAAATGGGCGTGATCAAGACATTTGAGGAAAATTGCTTGTTTGTTTGGGGTAATTTTAGGTGAGGTTGTGAGTCTTAGGGTGTCAACACTGCTAGAAAAAAACCAATAGACCAGCATGACTGGTCAACAGCAAAACCAGCATATGTTGTGTTTTCGATGCTGGCATGCCAGTCAACAGCAATGCAAGGCAATGTGCCGGTCACCAGTAACACCTGTTGTGTTTTGGAAGCTGGTATACTAGTCAGCAGCAATGGAAGCGAATGGGCCGGTCACTAGTAACATCAGCATGTGTTGTGTTTTGGAAGCTGGTATACTAGTCAGCAGCAATGGAAGCGAATGGGCCGGTCACTAGTAACATCAGCAGGTGTTGTGTTTTGGAAGCTGGTATACTAGTCAGCAGCAATGGAAGCAAATGGGCCGGTCACCAGTAACACCAGCATGTGTTATGTTTCGGAAGCTGGTATACTAGTCAGCAGCAATGGAAGCGAATGGGCCGGTCACCAGTGTGTTTTGGATGCTGACTATGCCGGGTGACCAGCTAAACCGACAGATATGTTTAGACCATAAAATGACATTACATGAAAGTAAGTCTACTATTAATCCTCAGCACTGTTATACACCAACACCAACTATGCACACAGCCTATAACTGCCAAAGCCTTTAAAACTCTTTGACAAAAACCTGCTAGTTTGTTTGGGGTAATTAGGTGAGGTTATGAGTCTTAGTATGTCAGCCCTCTAGTAAACATCATTATATAGTGGTGTACACTGATCTGTAGCAGGATCAGCTAGACAAAACAGCAGAACCAACCAGCAAAAAGCAACATATGTTGTGATTTGGATGCTTGTATGCTTGTCCAAAAGCATGACCATGCTGTGGTGACCAGCTAAACCCACACCATACCAGCATAGAGCATGTGCTGTTTCTCTCCAGCAGGTGTGTATAGATTACTGGCATGGTTGTGTGGCGGGGAAGTGACTTGTATGGTGCTACAGGTAGCCATGGTATTAACATCATAATTGACCAGCTGGCGAACTCATCTAAAACAAACTGTAAAACCATAAAGGTAAACATAATAATACAGTCTCCTGACTGACTGACGTATGTATGTATTTGCAGCCAGCGCGGTAGGAATGGTAAAAGGTTTGCACACTGGTTAAATTAATGTTTAGTTCATTTGGGAGGTTCCATGCTATAAAGGGTGGTCCCTACAGAAGGCAACACAGCCAAAGCTTTAGTGCTGGACCTCTGAAGTTGTGTGTCATCCTGTAGTTTGTAGTAGTACCAGAGTGTTTAGTGGTCAAAATATGAAGCTACATACACTCATCTTCAAAAGAATAGCTGCACCCAGAAGGAAGTGTGGGATTGCAGTGCTATTGGGAAGGAAGATAAAGGTTACCAGGAACAATAAATGATGATAAATTTGCTAATGCAACATGCCAGATGTCTCGGCATGAAGCTGTAGAGGTTCCTAATGGTGTCCTGTGATAATCCATCCCATGCAGCTTGAATATTCTTACACAGTCCACAGTGGAGGTGGAGTGACACCAGGCCTTCTGGATGGATGTCAACAAACCGTTCATCTTGACGCTGACCACGGTGCCAGCACACACAGATTCGTTTGGTAGTCTCCACCAAGACAAAAGCGGGACTCGTCACTAAAGACGACCCACTGAGTCACTTCATGACAGTCTGGCACGACACCATTGCAGTCTTTGGTGATGGTGACATCGCTAGGGCATTCGGGGGTCTTACTGTATCTGTTCTTCACGTGTCTGCATGGGTTTCCTAAAGGTGGTCCGGTTTTCCAGCCACAGTCTGATGCTGCCCCTATGCGTGTGATTGGTGGCCTGTCCAGGGTGTTTCCTGCCTTCTGCCCAATGAGCGCTGATGGTATAGCCCCCCCCATGACTCAGAAGGATAAAGTGGTTTGGAAGATGAATGTATGAGTTTATTACAACACTGTTGTTTATTAATGTTTTTTTTTTTTTGCTTTGCACTGAAGCACTTTGAAAGGTGCTATAGAAATAAACTTGCTTTGCTGAGCTTTGCCTCGCCTTTTACATAGCAACACCAGCTACCCAAAGTGCCTAAAGCTGCCAAAGCCTCTAAACTTGGGCTGTGTTGGGGTATTTGCAGAATGCCATGCAGTTCTGTTACAGAGAAAAACAGCTTATACTCGGAGATCCTAATACAGGACTGGCAGGAAGAAATACATTACTACTTCAGAGGTCTAAGGCAGAGGACATGATTAAATTTGTGTATCAGGGTTCATGGCATAAAACGTATTTCCTCTGGAAGTTGCATTGAAATTAATGTAATTCATATAATGCAGACAAATGCAGGTAGAACTGGGCCTCATGACAGAGTAATAAATCAAGCAGATTATAAAAAGAGAGATGAGAATAGTGCTGGTATCTGTGGAAGCCCATTTCCGCCGCTTAAAGAAAAAAAAGCCTATATGGTAAGTCATAATTATGAGAAAGTAAGTCATAATTATGAGATGCTAAGTCATAATTATGAGGTGCTAAGTCATAATTATGAGATGCTAAGTCTTAGTTATGAGATAGTAAGTCATAATTATGAGGTGCTAAGTCATAATTGTGAGATAGTAAGTCATAATTATGATATAATGAGTCATAATTATGAGATAATAAGTCATAATTGAGATAGTAAGTCATAATTATGAGATAATAAGTCATAATTATGAGATATTGTATGATAATTTTTTCTTGAAGTGGTGGAAACAATCTTCCATAGGTATCTAATATGTGCATTCTTAATGATATCTAGAGTATAACTGAGTTTCCATAAGAGTTCAAGCAGAATTCCATTGATCACTGCAAATGGTAGTGGAATTGAATCATTAAGAGGGTTTCGATGTGGAATTCACCATTCAAGCAAAACTAGAGACTAGAAACTTTTCACAGTGGTGGTGGTGATGGGAAAAAGACTTCCAAAGCGCTTAATACCGCTAAAAGCTCCCTCACAGAAAGATATTACACCAAATGGCTCCAAATACGTCGAGGTTGGGGCCCTACCTGTGGTTCAGAATCGCAAAGAAATGGAATTGAATTACTGTTCGGCTATTCCTGGAAATAGACTCGAGTCTGGCCAGGTCTTTCTCTACTCAACATGTTAAATGACTCAGAAGGTCATCAGGGAGGCGGCTAAATGCATTATGGTCATAAAACGAGAGGATATTAACTTTCAGATCAGAGCCAGAAAGCTCTCTGCCTCTGCCCTTCGTGTCATAGATATCGAATCAATGCGAACATGGATCCTGCTCCAGAAGAATAGTCGATACACTAACATATCTAGTTACTCGGTTGTCTCCCTCTTTTTTCTGTCTTGCTCCATCTTTTACCCCATCTCGTAATCCTTCTCTCAGGCATGCACACATACACGCTCACCAGGTCACTCACCGCAAGCCCTGATTGCAATGTATGAGCTTGTCAGCACTTCCTGAGAGAGACCACATTCCATTCATGCCAATCCCCCAACCTGCCCTTATAATCCACATCAAAAAGCTGTCGCTTAATATCACACAAATTATAACATACCTTGAGCCGATTCGTGGTGGTACAGTCGCTCACCAATAGTTTCAATCTATCGTGATTCCCAATCAAGTTGGCAATCCTGGTTACAGCTTTAAGATGGCTCTGGGATGGGTTGGCGGCCTACCCAGGGTGCTTCCTGCCTTCTGCCCACTGAATGCTGGGATAGGCTCCAGTACCCCGCTACGGTTTAGAAAATGAGATGATGAGCTTTAGTGGGGCAATTGTAGGCTGGAGATTAAGGAATCAGCCCTGTGACCAAAAGGTTGCTGGATCGATCCCAGGAACTGATGGGATAAAAGTGCCCTTGAGCAAGGCACCTAACCCCCATCTGCTCTCCAGGCACCATGGATAGGGCTGCCCACTGCTCCTGGCAAGTGTGCTCACTGCCCCATTTGTGTTTGTGTGTGTTTCCCAGTAGCCTTCAGGCTAATTCATATAGTCAAGTTTTAGCTGTTAAATTCAGCCATTTATAGGCTGTAAACAGGTGATTTATTAAACTTAGCATGGCCAGACTAGACTGGTGGCACTGGACAGCAATTTCTTTAAGTGGCCACCTGCATGCTTCACCTATCCTGCACAAGCTTAATGAAGCCCTGCATACAGTTTGAGCCGGCTGGGAAAAGGTTTGGGGGTCAATTTTTACAGGAACAATTTGGGTTATTTGGGTGCCTATTGAGTTCTAGTGTAGTCAAGTCACCTCAAATAAGCAACTAATCTTTTTCTCATCGTCTGTCTTAGCGATACAGTGTCGGTAGCTAATTGGGAACAAACCCATTTCCTCGTGAGTCATAGCCAAGTTCTCCAGGCAGTGGGCAATCACTGCTCACTGTTCACAAATAACGCCCACTGGTCATGACTCAATAAATCCTAATCAACTTAACTTGGACCCATATATCATACAATTGGATAACTTACCATTACACTTTAAATTGCCCTGCACTCCTTTTCAGATTCTCAGACTTTAGACATCTGTATGTAGAGAGTCTGTATTCCCAAACCATCACTGTGCTGAGCTTGAATCATTTAGACCTGAAATGGAAGCTTTAAACCACACTGACAAGTCTGTGCAAGCTTAATGAAGACCTGCATATGGTTTGAGTAGGTTGGGAGGAGGTTTGGGGGTCTATTTTTACAGGAACAGTTTGGGCTTTTTGAGTGCCTATTGAGTTCTAGTGGTTGTTAGCAAAGTCAGTCTTGTAGCTTTAAACTAAAGAAGCGATATCTGGACTCCAGACATGCCTTGGCTGATAGACTACATTTGGGGTAATTTGGATATAATTAGATTTTTCCCCAAACTATTCATTTAATATCAGCCAGTCGATCAGGCCTTACAAACACTGTTCTGAAACAAGAAGTAATTTGCCCTGACCTTCACCAAACGTAGGTGAAACTAAGTGAACCAAAGTTTCAAAACATAATCTCTGCAGCTAGAAAATAAGGAAGTGTGAGCCAGTTGCCTGTCAGTGGTGTCAACCGGGTTTGACTCACTGTTGGCTCACTGTGTACTTCACTTCTACAGATGGATAATATTTGGGATGATATTTGGTTTGACCTTTTCAGTGGACATTTCCTGTTAACTCAAGTGCCATATTAAACAAAAAAGTCATATCCAAAATATGTGTGCAATATACATCCATATATGTGACTTACTTATATATAAGGATACGCTTTATCAAGTACATGTATCCATACCCATTGTCCATTTCATCAGCTCCACTTACCGTACAGGTGCACACTGTAGTCCATCTGTTTCTCTGCATACTTTGTTAGCCCCCTTTGACCCTGTTTTTCAATGGTCAGGACCCCCACAGGACCACCACATAGCAGGTATTATGTGGGTGGTGGATCATTCTCAGCACTGCAGTGAGACTGATGTGGTGGAGGTTGTTAGTGTGTGCGGTGCTGGTGTGAGTGGATCAGACACAGCAGTGCTGCTGGAGTGTTTAAACACTGTGTCCACTCACTGTCCACTCTATTAGACACTCCTATCTTGCTGGTCCATCTTGTAGGTGTAAAGTCAGTTGCTGCACAGTTTGTGTTGGTCATCTCTAGTTGCTCTAGTCCTTCATCAGTGGTCACAGGACGCTGTCCACAGGACGCTGCCCAGTTCATCTCATGAAGGGTCTGATAATTACCTGACAAGTTGAATGGGTGCGTTAGAGCAGGCCAAGCATAAACAAGGACTGTGAATCCAGAGTCAGTGGTTTTGTTGCTAAACTGGGCGCCTGTGGTTTAGGGATGACATCACTGTTAGATGAACATAATTATCTTCTCTGATTACATGCAGTCATGTAACTTTGTCCTACCGAACACTTTTATCCTATCTGCTGGACCGTCACCCGGAAACAACAGGGACCCAAGACTTTTTCGTATTGTCTTTCTTAGCAAATCAGTGTCGGTAGCTAACTCAGACCAAACCCCTGACCTCTTGACCTCTTGAGTCATAGCCAAGTTCTTCAGCCAGTGGGCAATCACAGTTCACAAATAACGCCCACTGGTGATGACTCCTAAACAGCTTAACTTGGTCATTTATAATGTGTTATTACAAGTGGATAACTTACTATTACTAGATTACCCTACAGTTCTTTTCAGATTTACTCATCCATTCTCGTCTTCATCTTCCTGTTCTACCCTGCTCTGATTTGGAGGAGCTGTTGGTTCAGACTCTATTGTGATGCAGGTTTTAATATTGAATAGTGGAGATGGTCTCTGGTTCCTCCTCAAACCCTGCCATTGTTCCGGCCTGGCCTAGGAGAATATGACACCTGATCTTTTTCCACTGTCACTCCGCAAAGGATCACTTCACCTTCCATTCATAAAGGGGTGAAGGAGTCCACAGTGTTCTGAGGCCTGCCGGGTTCCCTCACGGAAAAGGGCAAGCTCTGGGCTGTCTGTCAAGAGCGTAAGGGTCAATGAATTACACGTTCAGTTCAGCAGAGTCAAGTGCACCATTGGGCCCATTCATATTTCAGTGGAGGAACTGGCTTTGGCATCTGTATTAAATGGCCTACGTTAAAGTGATTTGTCTGCACATAATCAAATGAGCACAATGTTCCTCCTACCTCAAATGTAATCAGGACATAAAATCTAAAATTTAGCTTTAGCAGAGATACAAGGCTAACGTCACCAGGCTTGGCATAGTGAACTTTTACTTTTATGTCCTGTTGGCAGACAAGCCAAATCTCTTCTCTTCTGAGTTAATGTTTTCAAACAAAGCACTCGAAATGGTTTCACTGAATCGATTGTGTCCACTGAAACATGTGACGAACAAACGTGAGCGATTGTATCACTAGCTAGCTTGCTTCACTGGCGTTACTGATTAAACTCTGGCATTAAAATGGCATCCGTGTGAATCATTTGGGGTGGGATTTGGAGGAGGCAAACGTTTGTTTGCAACATTAAAAGCTTTAACAGGTTATCCCCAGGTATGTACTCTCATTATGAGGTCAAGCCTGGCTCTGAGAGACTACTTGCTATTATGCCACTAAGCTGCAGAGCACTCTTCTTTCTGGGAGTCCCATGTTGGCTGTAAGTGCGTTAGTGCCTATCCATGAAAGCTCTGATGTTGGTTTTAATGGCGGCAAATTGTGTGGTTTAACAGTTTTACTTCTGGTAAAGCTCTTTTCTAGTATGGGAACGCATTTATAAACATGTCTTCAGTTTGAGAAAGTAGCATAACCAGTTTGCTACAGTGCTGCAACTCAAGTTAAGAAAACCAAAGACAGAAGCCTGATGATTTTAGGTGAAGCAGCAAAACAGTGACATTTCACTGAAATGTTATTGTATTTGATCATCTAATTGTCCCTAACAAACAACATACCATCAGATTTAAAGTTCTTTTTCAGGGAGCCCCTCAAATTTTGATTTTGAGACAGTGGGCTAGAAGCAAGCAGCTGTGGCCTGAAGGTTAGGGCGTTTGGGGAACCTAGCCATGTTACTGGAGGGTCGCCTATTCGATTCCCTAAACTGACAGGACACAACTAAAGGGCCCTTGAGCCTAGAACACCTAACCCCCAACTGCTCCTCTGGTGCTGTGGACAGGGCTGCCCACCGCTCCGGGCAAGTGTGCTCACTGCCCCCTGGTGTGTAAAATCACTAGCGTGTATTGGTTGTTTTACCACATGGATTGGTACAATGCAGAAGCCAAATTCCTCTGTACCGCAATCACAAATGGCTCTAAATCATTCTAATTCTAATCCAAGGGCTCCAAGAGGCCCCCCTGGAGTCCCTGTATTTTGCACCTTGGGTAAAGCTATTGATATTGTTGCCATCAGCGGAGGATCGATCGAAATTCCCATTTAAAAGTTGCATTTGAATTTGCAGACTACACAGTGGAAGAATACTTGAATACTTTACTAATTGTTCATAACTGTCACATAATTAACATGCTAACGTTAATACTGCTATAAACAGAAGGTCATTCCGAGTGGTTTGATGTGATCAGCGTAGATAAACTTATTGGCTGATTTCTTTACAGTGGTGCTGACAGGAAACAGGGGTTGTATAGTCATTTATATAGTCAACTATTCAAACCCACCAGTGAGCCTACACATCCTCTGAGCTTTTATTTGTTATGTGGATGATGGTGAAATATGAATAAATACGTTTTCTTTTGGGACTGTTTTCTGTTACGATGTCTGTATGCACCTCTGTGCTGTGAATGGATTAAAATGAATAAATAAATGTGTTTTAGGCTGTGATTTAATCACAGAACTAACGGTAAGCATCTCAGGCATCTGAAAAGAAGTGTATGTCAAACTACTCTGAATGACTTTATTTACATTTCAACCATTTAATCATGCAGCTGGAATTTTCCTTTAAGTCTTCAGTTCAAGTTGTGTTTTCTTCATAAGGCAACACGCAGCCTGTAATGGCAGGTAGTGCATGGCTCGTTAGAGGTCTGCTGTTTGGATGTACAAATTGCAGGGTTCAGCAGACAGGAAACGGATCTCAGGAATTTCCTCCAGAAAGGAATATAAACAGTCATAAGACGCTGACTGTTCACCTGCTACCTCTGTAGCAATTTCTCGTTCTCTCTCTCTCTCTCTCTCTCTTTCTCTCTCTGTTTCTCTCTCTGTTTCTCTCTCTGTTTCTCTCTCTGTTTCTCTCTCTCTCTCGCTCACATTATGCCAGCTCACATGGAATCACTCATGGTCTGATTTCTTTCCTTTTATTTTCCGTCAACTTCTGTCTGCAGTTCTGAGATTATGCTTCCACTGTTTGCCTCCATATGCACAAAAAGCTCACAAACAGTGTGCAGCATTTCACCAAACTATTTCAAACTGCAGCAAACTGCATAAAATACAATTCAAATTTTAGATATTCAGAATTCAGGTATTATTATTACAGGGTACTCTTTATTGGGAGGTGGCCTTCTTCTTGGTACACTCATTTGTCCACTAACCAATCATGCAGTTTTCAAAATATCAACACCGTTCCAACTCCAGATTGTTCAGTCTGATCAGGAACGGTGTGCTTGTATACAGCTTTTTAATCCGACATACGGTTTTGGAAAAACTTTGTTAAATTCCGATTTTTTTCCATTATGAACGAATGGGATGGAAAAGTATACGCTCATCTACTGTACTTCTGCTCGACCGACAGACACTGTTTCACATACACTATCTAAGGGCAGACCCCTAAGCATGACTTTAATGTTGGTCCAAGCCACACTTGTCTGTTTGTCTTTTTTCTTCCATCACTCGTTCCTCCCATTCATTTTCACCCCCATTCAAACCGTGTTGCTCATTTAATCTACAGCCACCAAACTGCATGTAATCACTCAGGGCAGATCCCCAAACTCTAATCCACAGACATACTGACCTGCACTGTCATATATTCATCCCTTGTTCCTTTCATAGAAACCCATTCATTTTTAGCAATACCTTAGCAACTGGCTAACAATACGTTTTAGCTGTGCAGTTACTCTGCATTTTGTAGTAGTTCCCTTAAAAGTGGGCTTTGTAGGGTGTTTGGACATTTAAAGGGAATGCAGCTAAAGGGTTTTAGTCTGTAGGTGGAGTCATGTTTTAGTCACACCCCTCATGGCCACATGGTGAACACTTAGGTTTTGAAGTAAATGCTTCCCAAAGTGTGAAAATTAGTGTTTTAACATTAAGAACTGTCGCTACCAAAACACATATATTCTGCATAGTTAGTAGGCTTTAAACCATTACAGACCATTACAACAACTGTGTGCTACTGACAAACATAAGCATCATGAGTGTACAACTGGTTCACTACTCATGTACTGGCTGGCTAGTGTTTCTGAGTTTTGCCAAAAAAAATTAAAGGAAAGTCTGTTCACCCTGCGGCCATCTTGGCAATGGCCATGGGGCAGTTATTTCCAGTCACCAAACCAGACTCCTCTCTGTTTGACTGGGAAAAACTAAAAGGCCAAAAACATTATTTGAAATCACTGGTAAATTCATCTCATAGCATTTGGCTCAAATAACACGCAAAAGATGTGTTTATTTGGGTTGTTCTGGCTGCTGTGCTTTCTCCACAATGAGGGGGAACTTGTCCCGCTCATGACTTTAATAAGCCAATTGGCTCTCCCTCTTTATAATGTCTCTGGTCAAGCTCAAAATGACCTAAAATTGTCACCACCGAAACAGTCACTGCCGAAACATTGGATGAGGTATTGTGGGTAATGTTGTGACTGTGTTGTTAGTGACTGACAAAAAGGAATGTTCAGTCATTTCTCTTGATAAAATACATATAATTAAATATAGGTATAGGATTGCTTAAAGATATAGGATTTTAGTCCATGGTCCAGGTCAGTTAAAAGGTATTGGTAATAGTGGTGTACACTGGTGATATTGGTGAGCACCCAGTACTGGGGTGTGTGTATCCTACAGAGTGTGTTATCGGTAGCCTTACTGCGGCCTAATCTACTTAACGTCCAAGAGATGAATGTCTAATTCCTCTTATCTTGAAAATAATGAAAGGCTTTTTCGACCTCATTCATTTAAAGCTCCCCTCGAAACACACACTGACAGATATCTGACCGTAATGAAATTCGAAACACTACATCACTTTTTTAAGGTATGAACGTCTCAGGTTACGTACATTGAGTGAGGAACCCTCAGGGCCTTCAATGCCTTCAATTTCTAATTATTTCTGCTGTAATATTCAGTTCATTTTTATTGAACAGAACCATCATGCTGTTTGTATTTAAACTGCAGGCATTCTAGCAATACTGCTGTAGCTGTGTTTATTTTGTTGCTGAGATTTGGTTGGACACAAGTCTAGTTGAAATGGCCAGTAGAAAAAGCAATTCAGTCAGGAGTGATTTCACTATGGTTTCCCAGGTACACACAACCAAGCAAGCTATACCATGGGCTAGGACTTTAGGAGCTGCAATGAAAGCCTTGTGTAATTGGTAACTCATCAACATACAGTACCAGTCGAAAGTTTAGACACGCCTACTCATAGAAGGTTTGCTTTAGAGTAAAAGTGAAACCATCAAACTATAAAACAACACGTTAAAAACCTCCAAAATTGAACTTTACAGCTTCTTTAACGGCAATGGAGGAGGATAAATTATGGACCAGTTCTATTGGTCTGTCCATCACGAATATCCACGAAACTAAAAGGGGAACTAGAGCTTTTAAACTGTGCTAAAAAAGAGATAAACATTTTTGGGGGGGCAATGAAACATATATTAGAGGTGGCGATATAGCAGAAATATAATACTGTGATATGTTAAGAGTATATGGGGTATATCAGGATATGTATTGTTTCAGATGACATCTCATCAGTTGGAGCTGTTAAGTGTAAGCCTGTAGAGTCTTTAAGATCACCAACAACATCCACTTAGTTAGGCTAAACTTTTGACTGGGACTGTACATTAGGAACTGGTGTTGCCATCTCAGTTTAATGTGGGACCAATTTTGCAAGAGAAAAAACATCTTCTACAAGTCCTACATATGCACTCAACTTTAAACATGCCTGACCAGTACATTTAGTCAGATGCCAGTAATCTTTACTGAAGGAGTGACTGTAAAACCATAACAATGTACCTCCATATTGGTTTTCATTTATTTACATAATGTAAACAAGCTAGCTTCATTTTACGTTCTTACGTATGAATTTCATGTTTAAGGCAGCAAAAGAAAAGGCCCAAAATTACATACTCTCCTGTAAAGTTACCATTTTTGGGCAAACAAACTTTTGCCAACAGCAACAGTCTAATACAGTCTTAATGTCTAATACAAGCTTCAAATAAAACATGGAATATCATCTTCATAAGCTTCAAATATCTGCATTTAACAGCCAAAAACGTTTTCATGGTATTCGCCATTAGTTGATTATTACCATACCATTAGAATCCTATAGGGCCACTATCAGTTAGCATTATCACAGAGGTGTTTTTATCTGGTTTGTAACCGTATTTTGACACTTGTTTGAACTGAACTCTCTCTAATACCCATGATTCACTGCTGCATACACCATTGCATAATGTAATAAAGCCCCTCTTCTTCTCTTTCTCTCTATCTCTGTCTGTTTCTCTCGCCAGCATCAGCTTATGCAGATATCCAGTGGGAACAGCCTCATCAGCCTGATGGGCCACGCCGGGACCCGCTGCGTTACCCACACAGGGACATCCTCCCCGTGGCCAGCTACGCCCCTCAGCCGGATTATATGGAAGGGGACGATGAT
This sequence comes from Semaprochilodus insignis, assembly GCA_034552555.1. NCBI lineage: Eukaryota > Metazoa > Chordata > Actinopteri > Characiformes > Prochilodontidae > Semaprochilodus > Semaprochilodus insignis. The sequence continues at coordinate 24,575,654 of CM067494.1, forward strand.
CTCATCAAGCCCAAAAAGCTGATTAATCCAGTGAAAGCCTCTAAAAGCCACCAGGAGCTTCACCGAGAGCTGCTCATGAACCACAAACGGTATGAGGACATGCATCAGGCTGAAATGAATAATTATTAATAATAATAACTGATTTGTCTACGGATCACATATTAAAAACAGACCATCACACCCTCAGTGTTTTCCTCTCACTCTCAGATATGCCCCCTATGCTTCCTTTAGGCTACTGCAGTCTGTCAGGTTTAAGTGGTCAGGTCATCTGAAAACTACCCCCGGAAAACTATGACAATGTATAAGAGCAATAAAACAAATATCAACATGCTGAATAGACTCAAGCCACTACAAAAAAAACCTCCCCTCCATCCCCCAATAACTGTGTGCCCTATCTGTCTTTTACCCCTCCAAACATCATAGATATGGATAGACACACAGACGTGTTTAGTTGCACATGACTTGTTCACAGCCCAGGACTTGGACAGTAGTGGGCTGGAAGTTGGGGAGCCAGCCTTGTGACCAGAGGGTCACGGGGTTCATTCCCTGAACTGACAGTACATGACTGAAGGGCCCTTGAGCAAGGCACCTAACCCCCAACTGCTCCCCGGATTGCCATGGATGGGGCTGCCCACCGCTCTGGGCAAGTGTGCTTACTGCCCCCTAGTGTGTGGGAGTTTCACTTCACCGAATGGGTTAAACATGCAGGACGAATTCTTCTGTGTGCAAGCACAAATGGCAAATGGTTCTGAGTACTAATTCATTTACCTTCTCTGTATCTTTATGCCAGCTCTTCAATCTCCACAGTTCAATCCACACATAAACCTAAAAACTTAAAATTGTCCTAATTTAAGTGCATGTCACATGTAACAAACACGCTGTGCACTTACTTAGTGCAAGTGGTTCAGTAAAGGCTGAGCACTGTAGGCCTGATGATAATAAGGGTAAGACCCTTACTTAGTGATCTGAGAGTAATGAATAGGACCCTCAAAGCTGATTCAGTATGAGCAATCTGTCCAGAATCTTAGCTGAGCTCAGTGGAGGGGGGTCACATGCTCCTCCCAGTACAGCTGCATATACAAAAGGAAGACCCCCTACACATATACACACACACAGCCCCCCAAACACACAGGATATGTCACTATATATGCAACTAACTTATTTGTTCCATGAAATTCCAGTAGTTGAGATGTAAACACAGTGATTCATAGGGGTTTGATGTGAAATGGCTCATTGTAGAGAAACTTACTGACTCTGATTTCCCTGTGGTGGTGGTGGTGATAGGAACTACAACCCAAACATAGCCATTGGATTTCCTATCCAGTATCACCAGCTAGTCTACACAAGCTCTTATATGTAATGTTGGTAATGGTAAAACATTCATATGTCTGAATAAATAGTTTTTTATTTCCTGGGGACTGTTTTGCCTTGCGTAGCTCTCCACCATGAACGGATTATTCTCAACCATTATCATGTAATAGCTTTATGTGAAGCATCTTTTAGAGGCATTATACTCCATATACATCTGGCTCACATTTCTCTAGAATAGAGCATTTAATTTCACATCACTCTGATCACTCACTTTATTTACTGTCTTAACGGTTTAAATATACAGAAATAAACAAACAAAAACAAAAAATCATGGAATTCCCCAAAAGTCTAAAGAACCGGTAAACAACCTCCCATATTATATAAAGGGTCTGTATTAGGGCTGGCCTGACCAGCATTCAGGCTTTGAATACTTATACTGAGTAATTCTCAATTAACATTAACTAATATTTATGTTAGCCATAATTTCATTGCTTGTTAGTGCAGTTCAGAAGATGTCCAGAAGCTGGCAAAGGTGTATTAATTGTTAGGCCGAAGCCTAATGACCCATGTGCTGCTGTAGCTTTGGTTCAAATACAGACACTAAGCATGAATTGGGGTTACTGTATCCCTTATGATCATGGTTTTAGTGTTACTTAGTTGAAGTTAGTAGTGTATATTTGTGTTACTGAGTTATTTTTATTTGGCCAGTTTTGTATTTGGATATGAGATCAGCACTGAGGCACTCACTGTCCAACTTAGTGTAGCTCTGTTGAGGCAAAGCTGAGCTACAAAGAGTGGAGTGGGTGGATTAGCAGCCTTTGGAGCTACAGGCCAATCTGAGCATGAGGAGGACTGCTCTGGCAGTGGCTAGGCAGGTTCTCAAGTCACTTAAGTGTTATATCCAGTGGTGTACAGCGGTCCACATTGTCCAAATATGGTTTGTCTGGTCAACCTAAATTACTTAATATGGTAACAAGCAACTGATGTGGTTTGAATACTTTGAATACTTTTTTTTGTTTTCCACAATTTCAAACATCAAAACCACTTCAGATCAACTTCTGGCCTGTTCCACTTTTCCACAATGCAGACCAAATGCACTCTAAAATTAATTTCTCTTGCGATATAGCTTACAGCTAGAACATTACAGCTAGATAGGCAGGTGATTCATGGGTAATTAGGCTCCAATTTGCTATGTAGAACACAATTGTTCCTTTCAGACACAATCAAATTTGTTATAAACGCTAAAAATACTGTGCAAGTCCTTTGCCGAAGTGCTAAAGGAGCCCAGAAAGCCTCTCCATTTGGTCCTCTTCCTGGTTCCTCCAGTTCAGGAATAGTTTTCTGAATAAACGTTCTGAATACAAGACTCATAGTTGCCTGGAAACTGCCCACCACAATGCCTCCCTTCCCCAAAGCCTCTGATGGCAGTTAGCAGCTAAAGCGCCACATTCAGAACACACTGTCCCCCCTGTGTGGGGGACCGGGGCAACTAAAGCCCCTCCAACTGGCCAACAGAGGCAGCTTTATCCCCTCTCTCTCCTGCCATTCTGCTCCGTCATAGCTACTTCAAGGAGGGTTTTAAAGGCCCCCAGTCAGCCAGACAAGAGCACTTGGAAGGACAGTAGCTCTGTTCAGCTTTCTCTCGCTTTCCCACTGTCCACTCCCCGGGCCGGCCCTGTGTTGTGCTAATTCACTCGGGGCGGAGACCCTTGTCGAAAACAGATCATGCGGCCCTGTGATGCTTATGTAGCAATTCTATAACACAGCGGTCAGCTCCCACCAAAGCCCATCCGATTAAACGAGTCCCTTGAGTGCTATTAATGTCCCCTAGGTCCAGTTCATGGCCAGCAAAAGGTAATTTGCAGGCTAGATTTGAGTCAGCTCAATAAGGTTCTCTTCTTTACTGAAGTGTCAGGACCTGCTGTAATTAGTAAGGGCCATTAAAACAGGTGCGAATGGGAGTAAGAAAAAGAGGTAACACTTTACTCCTGAACGGCCAGGATACAGCCACACAGCCGCACATCTCTACACCGCTAGCCCAGCTCAGAACAGGACACCAAGCACATGCATGCTTATTCCTGGCCCCACATAATAGTACTACATTATATGTTACGTGCTAAGATCCCCTTTTGTAATACATTAATAAACACCTCACTTGTGCTTATAAGTGTGGGAATATGAAGCGTTTCACAATTGCTTTGAACTTAGCTTGGGGAGTCAGATTTCAGAACCAGATCTACACTAATCATCAAATAAATTGTTGCCCAAATAGTTGCACCCAGAAGGAATCAACCGACAGGAATGAAACTTAGTGGGTAGGTTTGACATTCAAAGGATTCAAGTTTCACGCTTGGCCGTGCATGTGACATAAGCAAGGATGAGCCTTATCGCTGTACCTGACTGACCCAACAGCCTCGATTGTGGACATTCAATGCCCTCCATGAGTCATCCTGTTAGTGCCAGCACCATTGGCAGACGACTGCACAACGCAGGACTACATGCACGCAGACCGTTACGTGCCCTTAACACCACATCAACATCGCCAAAGATTGCAATGATGTCATGCCCGACTGTCATGGAGTGATTCGGGTTATCTTCAATGATGAGTCCTGCTTTTGTCTTGGTGGAGACGACCAACGAATCTGTGTGTGGAGGCACCGTGGTCAGCACCAAGATGAACGGTTTGTTGTCATGTGCCACATGGCCAAAAGGCCTGGTGTCACTCCATTGCCACCCCTACCACACCATCTGCAGGAACTGGAGAATATTCAAGCTGCATGGGATGGATTATCACAGGACACCATTGGGAACCTCTACAGCTCCATGGCGAGACGTCTGGCATTTTGCGTTAGCAAACATGGGGGCCTGACGCCATACTGAGAGACACTACTTCTGTATGTGTAGCTCAATAAATATTGATTATATCAGTCTACATTTATCATCATTCATTGTTCCTGGTAACCTTTATGTTCCTTCCCAATAGCACTGCAATCCCACACTTGGTTCGGGTACAACTATTCTTTTGATGATGAGTGTATTTAAAAATCGATATTTTGACAGCTGACTAATGGCAGTTGGGTCTTGGTCAAAGATTTGAGCCCCTACATTGAAAAAAAGTGAATTCACATGATTAAGTTACACCAACTTAAATGCAGTTAATTAGGAATTTACACAAAGTAAGTATGTTGATGTAGCATGTTTCTTTCATAGGAAACCAGTGGACACATTTAAATCAAGTACAATTAATTCAAAGCAAACTTTTTAGCTCAAGTGCAAAACTAAATAAGGAAACTTTGGATGCCTTGGCTGCTTGGTTCCAACAAAGCTAAGTGGAATTCTCTGTAAATTAGATTTTTTGCTAAGCTACTCCTTTAGGATGGGCAGTAAGACATGTGTTAATGGGAATGTACAGAGAGAGGTATCTCAGGAGTGGCCCTGTTTATTAAAGGGTTTTATTATAGTGAGTGGGAGAGGTCCTGTGTGTGTTCGAGGGCTGGCGCAGCTCCAAAGTTGTCATTAGGCAGGTATCTGTTTGGACACTGTGGTTGTTTTGGCCCTGAAAGACCTCGGAGAGGACAGTCCATCCACGGAGGGCACTCCACAGGGAGAGAGGAAGATCGACAGCAGAGAGAAAGAGAGAGAGAGAGATAACAGCAACAGTTTATAGTCCGCGGCCTAAGTGGCAAGAAGAACTGGGTCACTGACTGAATGGCGTCTATCTCTCTTCTCTAACCCTTTCTAGATAAGCTTTTATATGCCCCGGAGACACACTGGGTCTTTAGTGTACACAGGAAACAGAAGAAGACAAAAATAAGAAAAAAGACAGAAAAAAACAACACTGACAACATCTACGCAGAAAAGAGGGCAACCCTGTTTGTTCCACTGTATGTACAGTACCATGAAAAAGTCAGAGACCACTTCATTTATTTCATTCCCAGTTAAATGGTCATTAAGTAAATAATGTCTTATGTATTTAGCAGAAATTACGGCCTCAACATCTAAATATAATATCAATAGTTTCTCAACAACTGTGCAAATGTGCAAGGTAGAAATGTGGTTTTAAGGTCCAACTGTGTACCTGACATAAATTTAAACCAGGAAAAACATGGTATATATTGATACCTAGGGTTTCGAAACAGGCCAATACATCTTAAAAATATATACCTGCAATGGATTATGATACAGTTGACAGTTATGATCCTTGACTAAAGTTAATGAAGTCTTCAGTTTGTTTACATATATCCACCTACTTAACCCACAGTCCATACTGAGGTTAAGTGGAGTATTTCAACTCAGGGTGCTTTTTAAATGAAGCCAATCAGAATAGATCTAATTTACATATATCCAGTCTTATAGGCACAGTGACAAAAGCAATGTTATTCATGTAGAAATCAAAAGGCTCACCAGACAAAAAATTAGCCACCTTGCGTGTTTAAGGTGGCTGTAACTTCAGGCTCCTGCAGATGGCGCTGCACAATTATGATGGGGCTATAAACACCTGCGGGGTGTGAGTGACGGGATTCATAGATGGAGAAGAGGTGCTACAGTGCAGTGAATGTCTCGTTCCATGTGTGGAAAATGGCTCCAAAGCAGATGTTACTGATTGGCTAAAAGGAGTGACTGCATTTGGGGTGCCAAAGACCATAGTGTGAAGGAAGTAGCTGAATCTGTAGGTGTACAGAAGAGTACGGTCATACGGGTCTACCAGCAGTGGCTACAGTGTACAGGAAATTCTCCTCTGAATTGTGCCAGGGAAGGCATCCACCAAATCTGGCCCAACTGTGCAATTATTTAATGCAAGAGTGTCTGAACACTGATGTGGCCTACATCCAGAAACTTGTCATAAGTACATAACTGAATGGCAGATGTTACTGGTGCTCGTGGGGGTATTTCACGCTATTAGGTAGGTTTAAGTCACAGGGGACTTATTCTTTATCCAGTAAACTTATGTGATACAGGCCCTTAAGAGTATTTCCCTTACTCTTCATTGTAGAGTAACAATGAGAAAATAAACATGGACGTTTCAAACTAAGGCTTGGTGTTCCTACATTGTTACAGCAATAAAAGGCTGTTGAACTGGACAGAAAAGAGAAGGAGACAGAAAAGAGAGCAGCTAACATAAACAGGGTAGTGATGTTCCTCGGTTAACAGTATTATTCTTGCTCTGGACCTTGAATGAAAACAGATGCAGTGTATGGATTACAGAAGGAAGTGGTCGATAGAGAGCGGTGTCTGTGTGTGTGTGTGTGTGTGTGTGTGTGTGTGTGTGTATGTGTGTGCTGCTGTGCATGCAAATTCTAGAAATATCTAGTGCTGCTGTAGCCCCCCATTAAATAGGAGACAGTGGTCACAACCTAGTCCAGGTTAAAATATAATATGCATTTTTGATGTAGTTAAACACATTAAAGTAGAATATGCATTGGGCCATCTTACTGTATTCTCATAGAAACCCCATCTGTGAGTTTTGAGAGCAATCTGATATCTGATATTTACTGTGAAGACTGATTTTGTTCCATAAAAGTATTGGATTGCTGGGTATTATGTTAAAGTCTCAGACTTCACACCTATCTTACTTAATTACCCTCATGGTGGCCTTTATATAGCATCATTTGGAAGCATCTAAATAGCTCACACTGAGAGCCAGTCAGGCTAAAGTACAGACTTCACACAGTGGGGCTACTTCTAAACTAAGCCTCCCATGTAAACATATACATTCAAATCAGTTCAATTTTTGGAATGTTTTTATGTGCAGATTTATTGGAAACAATCATCATATAGATATCAAATCCATCCTATTGATATTTAAGGCCCTGCTTTGTGGTCAAACATACATGTTACAGTTTCTGACATTGTTATTCGTATTCATTTTGATGCATATATTTATGTATTTTAGCTTATAAAGCTTGTCTGGTTTAAACAACATGAATGAATTGTGTTTATATAACTCAGCACCTCAGTCTTTTAAGCCAGGCACGTTTTTAGGCCCACTTTGGTCGTAGCCGACTGAATTTCAGGTTCGGTCATAATCGATTATGTGGTGTTTGATGTGCAGTGTGAGAGGGGAAGCTAGGCCCAATTAACTGCCCAAACGAGCTCTGAGTGAGCAGTCGGATGACCAAATGGATTTCTGACATTTCTGACAAATTCTGGTCACTTGTCTTGCAGTTTGAGCAGCCTCGCGACCTGATTCTCAACGTCACAACCTGTTTACCCAAAATTCATTGCGCATCAACCCCATACGACAGTGGGCATAAACCAAAAAACAATGGCACAAAGGCAACACATTGTATGGTCCAAGGAGGCCAGGCTAGTGGAGCTTTGACAACATCATTCATGTCTGTAAGATCTTTGGTTAGCCTTCGGTTGCCTGGTAAGTTTGGTTTAGCTGTGAGCATATAAAGGTCAGGATTCATCATGATGCACATAATGAATGATTCAAATGTGCAGTGTGATTTCCAAAATGGGACAGTGTATGGCTGGCTAGACTGCTAACTCTACCTATAGGGTATATTGTAACTTCTGCACACAGCTGAATTGGTAGGCGCTAGCAGACATGTGCGGGCAAGCACTTCATTTCACTGAACAGAAGCACTAGTGCCCCCTTGTGGAAAACCTTCAGCGTGTTAAACATGAGTGAGTGAGTGAATGAGTTTAAAGCCAGGGGCCATTATTCAGGGTTTCACTGTCCTACCTTTTGGACAGCTCTAGTGGTCTCCTGTCAGGTCATAACTGTCATAACCATAACGTTTAGGTAAGGTTAAGAATGTTTTATTACCGACAAAGGTACGGAGTCACTCAAGGTGAAAGGATTTTAGTCTAAAGTCCGAATCGGTTAAAAGTCCCACAGTTCACTGTGTTTTCAGCTCTGACTTTGAACCAGTTCAGTAGAATGATCCATATATTATGAGGTCTGCGGGATGGGAGTTCAGGGAGTGCGTGTTGAGGGCGGCTGTGTCTCTCACTCACCTCATTAATTGCCGCTTTGTTTATTTGTTGCTGCTGCCATGTCTCCCCAGTTTTGACGGGCACCATATAAATTAGAAGGGATGCTAATTACAATGTGCTGCACACACATACACATACACACTGACTTTCCCACATCTCAGCACTCATGTTGCCACCTCCCTGCGGAGGAAACAGACTCGCACCTAATTTAATTAGCAATCAGCAAGGGAGTGTTGTGTAGGTTCAGGCGTGCTTGCAGAAGTAGACTAATCCCATGGAAGCCTGGTGCTGAAGAGCCTACTGACGTCTTCCGACATCAGAGACGTCAAAAAGAGATCATGCAAATGTGTTTTGGTGTGACTGAACACGACTACTCCAGTCTGACTTAACGATAAACAGGCCCACCCAACAGTCTCACCGGAATTCACTCCCAGCATTCAAACTGACACGCTCTCTGTTAAGTAGTAATGAACTACCACTATTGTTTAAACAAAGAGTTCAGGTCTTCAGACAACTCTCAGTAACTGAAATGAAGCAGTCATACAGCCACAATGATCTGTTTTTACCAATCTATCTGCGGACGTCTCCAGCACTCAACTTTCTCAAAGCATGACTAGAGTGCCATCTGCTGGATAAATGATGAAGAGCATTATGCTGTCATCCAGGTTATGCCGTACCTTATTGTACAGAGCTCGGTTCTATTCTATTTCATTACATCTCATCCTGTCGAACTCAAGACTATACTGTTATAATCAATTCCATTACTACTTATGGCACAATGTGTTGTACACAACTCTGGCAATGCTATACACCGTTCCAAACTACAGGGGCAAAAAAGTTTTGAGAAACTCGAATATACTCCTTGACTTTGCTCTTGCACATGTAAATAAAAAGGTATGTTTTCATAAACATTAAACATTAAAGATAGAAGGGAAAAAAGTGTTTAGATGGTGCCAATTAATAATATTCCAGTTCCTACAAAGCAGTTTAAAGCAATTACAGTTCTGAGATGTCCACAATAAGAGGTAATTAGCTTTTTGCAGGATTGTTGTTCAATGTTGGCCCATTCTTCTTGGCGAACTTGGTCTTCAGTTCCCCAAGATGGTGAGGGTACCTCCATTGGACTTGCAAACTTTAAAATCCTCCATAAATCTAATACTTTTTGAAGTCAGTCTGGTTTGTAACATCAGGTGATGGTGCTTGCATGGCCTAGCCCAATGGTTCCCAGTGTTAATGAGCTGACTGGTTGGGTCAGGTGTGCTGGGAGCCAAGCATATATTAAAATGTGCAGGGCAGGGGTTCCTCCAGGACCAGGGTTGGGAACCACAGGGCTAGGCCATGCAAGCACCAGTGACATCAGGATTGAGTTATTTTGGCTTTATGTTTGAGATCATTGTCGTAAGGAACCACTCATCTTCTCCCATTTCTTGGTTGATGGGATTAAATTCTCCTCATGCGTCCTAATATGTTTCCCAATCAATTCCTGTTACCTTTGATGATATGTATTGCCCCAGTGGACTCATATCATGATGCCTCCACCTGCAAACTTCAGTGTGATGCTTGGGATCATATGCTCAACCTTTATTGTCCTAACCACAGGTTTTTTTTATTCATCTGGCAATAATGTTCCAGAACAGTTCTGATTTGTCTAATTGCTTTTGTGCAAATTTCAGACTCACATCTCTGTTTTGGTACCTCTTTTTTAAAAGAGGAGTTTTGTTTGGGGTTGTAGATGATTGTGGTGCAGTTCTTTGCTTACTGTACCTGCTGTCTTCAGGTCATCTTGCAACTTTTTTCAAGTGGCTGTGAGAGAGAAATCTTGTACCTGTCAATGAACTGGGCTCATGGTGAAGTTTAAGGTCTTTTACATGGCTCTGTAGATCCTTCCATTCAAGTAATGTTTGATAATGTTTTCCATGAGAACTTTATGAAGCTCTTTCAGGTTCACCATGACTACTGCTTGTTGAGTGAAATCCTTCCAACCAGCGGTAACTGAACCATCTTCAGGTCCAAGGGAGCATTCTATTTTACTCCATTCCACGGCTAGTTATGCTGTGGAATATTGTATGCAGCCCTGGTATCATTGTATACCATTCAACTGCTTTCTATTCCCTTTCTTGGCCAGAGAATATTCTAATGGTCCCAATGCACTATAACCCTATTCTATCCCTGTTAGGGGTGTGGAGAACAAGCCAGAGCTCCAGCGCGTGTTGGAGCAGAGGAAAAGGGAGCAGATGATCAAGCAAAGGAAGATGGAGGAGGAGGCCAGGAGGAAGATCTCACCATTGGAGCAGGAGCTCCTCAAGAGGCACAAAAAACTAGAGGAGGTACGATCAATGTACCACTTATGAAGATGCTGAGGTTAGACAATGAGAACACAGCTTCACGAAACCAACTGAGCATTTGGATGACAAGGATTAGCTGTAGAAAGCATCCTCTATACAAGATGTGTGTATATATATATATATATATATATACCAATGGTTTGTAACACATATATCATCCCTGTGTTTTACAGCTGGAGCGGGAGCAGGAACAGCAGGAGGAATGCTCTCGCAGTGCTCCAGAGTTCATCAAAGTCAAAGAGAACCTGAGAAGAACATCATTCACAAGCTCCGGGGAGAAGGAGGTGTAAGGTGGAAGAAGCTCATGAACATGAGTTGATAACATAGAGATCGACCGCAGCGGTCTTCGAAGCTGTGCTTCTCTTTAACTCTCTCTGTCTCACACAAACAAGGTTCCACCGGACAAAACACTCACCTCGCCAGAACAGATTCAAGGGCAGGGGAACGCTTCTCATCGAGAAAGCGAGAGAGGCTTTCCTTTATTCCAAGTTACTTTCTCCATGGTAGATGCGATGGTGCCCGGAGAAGTCATTGTGTGAGTGTGAGCAGCGGACGGTTGTCTCTGGGCAATCAGAAGGAGTGGCCAGGGTTCCAGAGGGCCACTGGTTTGAGAGGGAGGTGCAAAAGCAGAAGTGTCTCTTTTTAACCTCTAACATCTTTACTTATAGCAATCAGAGAGCTCCATCAGTATTAATGCAAATGGTTGGCCCCCCAGCCGCCAAATATATATACTGTATGTCCCAAACACATGAAAACACAATACCACCTATGTAAAAACAATCAGCACAGGTCACTTTTGCACCTACATAGAGACACTAATATGGTTTTCCACCATTGTATCATTTTGGATGAAGATAAGTGAAACTGCTGTACTGTGCAAACGTCAGAGATCACTCTACATTCATCTCTACATTCATTTGAGTTCCAGTCAAATTGACCATTAAGTACAAGGTACTCATTTTCAAGGTCAGGTGTTTTGGTATTTTGGTGTGTACGGCCTTCACCCACCATTATTACAGCTTCCATTCTTTTTGGGAGACCCGCTTTCAGTTCCTCAAAGGAATCTCCACACGTCCAAAGTTCGGTCTTGCAGGTTGGTTGCAATTTCTGCTTCTCATAATCCACTTGATTCTAAACACATTCAAAGATGTTGAGGTCTTGTTTCCCTTTCTCAGTAAAGGCTTCTTGTCAGCTACACATCCTTTCAGACCCATTGCATTGAGTTGTGTTCTCACAGTGGAAGGATGGACAGAAAATGTGGATGTCTTCAGATCCGAAGCAAGAGCGGAGCTTGATTTTCTCCTCTCTCTCAAAGATGCCTGGAAAGATACTTGTTAAATTCAAACTCCGAACAAATAGGGGCCAACATATCACCAGACAGTTGTGGTGTCCACCCCTACAGTAAGAAACATTGGAATGCACAGTCCCTCCTTCTCTGTCTTCACTCCTTACCAGTCATTCCATTTATGTACTCTCCAACAGGATCTCTCATGGTGGAAAGCAACACCAATGTTAACTCTTGTCTTGCTTCTATTTATCTAATTTACTCTTCCTTTCATTGGCTACCTCTCCTTAAAGGATCGAATCAGAAGGAGGACCTTCAACATGACTTTTTTATTGTAGTCTTCAGGAAACCAACCAGCCAACAAAGCCAAACTCCACAGGCCAGTAGAGTGTGATGTGCCCTTTTCAATGAGCCCTGATGGAATTGCTACCCTTCGGGAAACCAGACAGAAGACCCTGATATCACCAGGATCCCCACCTGTTGTCTTCTCTGAGGTGTCCATGTTATATTCATGCAACCAATGACTAGTGGCCATCAACCTTAAAGCATAATTACAAAGCAGTAAAGTTCAACAATTTGCAGTCAATTCAACTAGTGTGCGCAAACCGAGGTACAAAGTGGTATTACAAGACTGGACAGGCCAGGGCTAGTTGGCTAGCATGCTAACTTCAGTAGATATCTCTGCAACATATCTTGAATATATATTTCCTGTTGATAATCTTTGTTCATTTTGGAATATTTTAAGCTGCATATTTATGTGTACAAGTGCAGTGTATCTGATGGCGACAGTTTTGATGACCTTTCAGGCCTTGCTTGGTTGTTAGGTGTCCCATCTTCACTGTATCTTTAAATACATTTTTATGTCCAGTTTTTATAAACTCCTGTTTTTATTTACTAACTTAATTCACTTTCTCATGCTTGCTTTATATCTAATCCTCTTAACCATATCACCAGAAATATTAATAATTGTACTAAATGGCTGTTTTGACTGGAAACGAAGTGAATGAAATGTCGTCTCTGGCTTTGTCACAGTATTGTACATGTCTATCCACTAAGAACTGACAAGTGCTAAGAAGACCTGACTGTTACTGTGATAACACGAACTGCCGTTGTAATGTAATGCGATACCACCTTCACAAAAATACGTACATAATAATCATCGAGCACAAGTCACTTTTACTTTCAAAACCACTACTATGTTTTCACCATTTCATCACCTAAAGAATGAAAGCACATGTGTGTGCAGGAGTTGTCCACTAAGAATTGACATGAGCTTCGGGAAACCTTATTGTTACTGTGATACCATAATGGACCAGTGATAGTTATGCTGTTGCACAGCGCTCATCACTGTACCACAGGAAAAACAAGAGAATGTATTTTTTATAGAGACAGGGCGGAGCTGTTCTGCTGGTCTCTGCTCTTTCCAGTGCCTTTGTGAGAGCAAGCAGGCCTGACTGTTACTGCATTTCAATCAATATTACGCAAGATCTGTTCTTTATCAACCTAGATGGCTGAATACTGTAGCGCATAACTGCATATGGAGTCTGTGCGAGTATGTGTGTCTGTATGCGTGTGCTTGAGAGATGCATTCTCCTGTCTGTAGTTACAATCAGAAGTTAGGATAATCAATCGCTGGTAGAAGAAGAAAGCTCAAACTGATCTCCAACTCACTACCAACATATATGTACATGAAAAAAAACTTTGGCTTTAGTTCTTAATTCGCTGGTTCTGATACTTCATCAATATTCTGATAGCGCTTATGAAGACGATCTGATAGAAACACTATGGGTTCTAAAGCACAAACACACCCTGGTCCAATCACATTTAGTTGGATTTTAAGTGAGCATAGTTCCTGTACAGGGAACAAACCGGCATATTTCTGCATCTGTTTGCTGGGTTTCACAAAAACCATAAAACATAACTTTTGCACAGGCCACATTTAGTGTTTTTGCTTATTTCCAGATTTGTTAAATCCGGTTAATCCAGCAAGATTGTGCAGAAGTATGTATATGGCGTATGCTTATTTTCACAAACTGTAATTTGGCCAGAGGTGCATAACCTTCTGCATAATCTGATTGTATAATTGGATTTTGCCTTTAATGATCTCTAAAGCCATTTCAAATAACAATCAATACTACAAATCTGACACATGTTAGTATTGGTATTCTGATTCTATGTTGTTATTGTTTTTGTTGTTGTTTTTTTGTTGTTCTGTAACATTTCAGTAGCTTTAAATCAACAAGGGAAGGCACATATACTTTGCTGTAAAAATGACAAAAGAAGTGTTAACTTTATATACAAATAAACTTGGACTAATATTGTAACACAATATTGTATTATCTTATTTTTATACTGTAAGATATTATAGATATTATAATGTTGCGTTAGCTACTGCTATTGGAACAGTAGTTTAAAGCGTAAATCTGCTGGTTTTTCAAAAACTTGAATAATTAATGGGAATCAGAGGTTGCAATATATATGACACTAATATATCCATTTTGTTTACTATGCAAAACAGCAAGTGAACCAATACTGAACCAGTGTTTATATATCCTGGCTGTCCAAAGAAGAACATCTGCATTTTTGTCGATTTTTACCTTTATGCATCAACTGAACACAGCAACTGCTGTTTACACTATGTAAAAATTCCATGATGAATGGACCAACTGAGTGAACCGGTTACTTCGCCACCTTGAGGCAGACCAGTGCTACAGCTAAAATTAATCAAGAAAGACAGAAGTTTGATGGTTGTGGGTGCAGCAGCTGAACAATGAAAGCAGATCGTCTATAAGTATATTTTCAGAGACAAGTCCCCCCCAACCCCGAGTTTTGAATTTGCGACTATGAGTGGGTCAAACCAGTTAATTGGGGGGTCCTCAACCCTAGCAAGAATTTGGACCTTGGATAGATCCAGAAAAGTGATTCATACAAACATAGAAACCAAAAACTGGGTTTACTTTTGTACTATTTGGCCGTATGTGTACCTCTCCACTATGGATAGACTTAGAAGTGTGTATGGCCAAAACCTCATAATAAAACTCTTGTAAACAAGTTTTTAGAGCTTTAAGAGGTATTAAACGCTTTCTATCACTAACATTACAACAAATTATGACTCATTAAGTTTGTCTATAGTGGCCCATCAGTCTGCTCTGAATGACTTTGTTTACATCTTAATGATTTAATTATCCTTTAGCAATAATAACTGAAAGAAAACATTTGCACATAAATACCCTAATTGTGTTCCATGTACTCACACCAGCTAGTTTACAATGAGCTATCAAGTTCAGCTCTCTTTAAACTGGCCAGGAGTCCAGAAGTTGGTGGAAGAGTCAAGAATGGCAGTTTCCTGCGTGCAGTATTTCGCTAAGTGAAACCGTAGAGAATAATGGTGGCACGGATCTCAAGCAGCAGCCACACCAAGAGCTTGCAAGCAAACACCAGCGGCTGGCACAAACCAGCAAGGAACACACAGTACATGGCAGATCCCATTTGGGGTTATCATGGTCAGTTTCTAATGGCTCTTCGGTGGAGTGTTTTCAACCCATGGAACTTCTCCATCTTTGCCTTCTGTCCAGGTTCTCGATGGCTTCTTAATTAGACGGGGAAGTAACAGTATACCCCGAATCACAAGACCCTTTGTCCATGAAAGCACTCTATCCACCTCCAATCTGTATAATCCCTTAGAATCTTCAGGATCCGATTTGTCGCGCTCTAGTAAACAACGGCTAAATTGTTTGAGGTGGGACGCTGCTGAACCTGAACTGAACGATGGCACACCTGAAGTAGCACACCTGAACTAGTGCAGGTAACTGAGCCACGCCGATATCTAGACGCGGCACAGGTGTGAGCCAAGCAGCATGGGTCTAAACAAGAGCGGACACTGCAGGGTGCTCATCTAGCAGCCATTAGCTCAGTGGTTCCCAGCCCTGGTCCTGGAGTGCCCATCCATAACGATAAACCCCCAAAAAGGGGTTTAAGTGATGTCACAGAGGAAAGTGGTGGGGGTGAGGAAAAGAGCGTGAGAGGAACCCTTTAAAGCTTGAAGAGTCCTTGCAGGTTGTGAAGGTCTGAATGTTCTTGATGTCTTCCCTGCTTAAACAAAAGTGGCAAAATATTTGGCTAATTAGCGAGCCAATTATTGGTTTGAATCAGCAGTGCTGAAGATGGAAAAACCCTCAAATGTAGGGGTATTCCAGCTCCAGTTTTGGGAACGACTACATTGGCAACTACTCTTTTTTTCACTGGTAGAATGGGAATCCTTTCAGATATTTGCATTTCGTGTAAATACAATCATCATCAAAAGAATAGCTGCACAAGTAGTTGCACATAGAGGAGTCAACCGACAGTAATGAAACTTTGTAGGTTTGACATTGTGAGACATGCGAATGATTAAAGTTTCACGCTCAGCCGTGCATGTGACAGAAGCAAGAATAGGCCTTATTGCTGTACTGGACTGACCCAACAGCCACAACTGAGGGACATTGAGCGAGCAGTGATGCCTTCCATGAGTCATCCTGTTAGTGCCAGCACCACTACGGCTGCACCACGCAGTACTACATGCATGTAGACTGTTATGACGACTGCCCTTAACACCACGTCAACATCACCAAAGACTGCAATGGTGTCGTGCCAGACTGTCATGGAATGACCTACCATGGCAATGGGTCATCTTCAATGACAGGTCCTGCTTTTGTCTTGGTGGAGACAACCAACAAATCCGTGTGTGGATACACCCGTCATCAGCGTCAAGATAAATGGTTTGTTGTCACGCATTACATGTCCAGAAGGGCTAGCGTTACTGCACCTCCACCCCTACCACAAAATCAAACATGGCGGCCTGGCGCCTTACTGAGAGACACTACTTCTGTATGTGTAGCTCAGTAAATATTGCCCATATCAGTCTTGTCATCATTTATTGTTCATGGTAAACTTTATCCTTTATAACACCTTCTTCTGGGGGCAACTATTATTTTGGTAATGAGTGTATTTTTCCAAGTAACTGAGGTGACTGATAAATCAGCATAATGGCCAGTTATTAATCTCAGTGTTACTGAGCTCTGCTAAAGCCTGAGTAGACTGATGAATCAATGTGATGATCAGTTATTAATTCCAATGTTACTGTAGAAAATAAAATAAATATACTATTTAATTAGCGTTATAATATACTATTTAGTTAACGTTAATCAATGCTAGCTAATCGCTTTCTTTCTCCACAACATCACAATCTCTTCAGTGTGATACGCTGAGCACAGCTGTTTAATATTGCTCAAAGTTTGGGAAACTGTCCGAAGCCAAATGTGCAGAGCAAACTAACAACTCTGAATTAGTTGTCCAGGATCTTGTTAAAGATGTGGGCCCTGAAGATGGCTTCCTATTTGCCAATCTGTTTCACTAATTTCCCATCCCACCTTAAATGTTCCCACAGTTAACTTTTTGCGTTACTGTACACCACTGTTGGCTTATCAGTATGTATTCTAAAGGTACTCTGAATATGTGACTTTCTATATATTGTAATGACATACATTAATGCAGTAATGTGTTTTGGGAAGTAGGATACAGTATTCTTCCCAAGTCTGGAAGTATATTTTCCCAATATCAAGTGCATAGTACAAAAACTGAGGGGCCTGCAAAGTACCAGTAACCTGCATTTCTCTGCCTCCATTCAGCTCACTGACCCATCAACAACCACTAACAAGCTTGTAATCATGGCATTGTTTACTTGGACTAAACGGACCGCAATCAAGCTTTTAGGGCCAATGTGTAAACCTGATCATCCAACCGGCAGCTATTACGTTGCAGATGCACAGCCGGTGCTAGTGGTGTAAAATATCTCCTACTCATCGTGTCAAATATCCCGCAGCTGCTAAACCTCAGACTAGGCCCCTGTGCTGCCGCTGAGCTTGTGTAAACGTGATGCTGGTGCCGGTTCAGGTGCATCCACCCGGGGCGGATGCTTGGGGGCCACACCCCTCTGGATGGTTGTTTGCAGCAGTTAGTGGGAGGGGCCTAGGCTGGCAGGTATGCTACAAAGCGCTGGGGTTTGGATGCTCTGGGTCTCAGTGCTCTGAGAGAGGGGGAGACATGGGCCGACGAGGGGAACTGGCTGTATCTCTGCTTGTCTTGGCGCTGATGGCCTATATCTGTGAAGCAGGTAACGGAAGCTTGCTCTCTTTATCACCTTGAGCCCGTAGAGTTTGCTTGGTTAGTCATCTTTTGCTCGGACACTCTGAGTGGCTAAGAAGAGTGGGAAAATGTTGTTTTGGTTAACTTATTAAACCCACTAAAACGCGTAATATTCATAAAGTTACACGGAGGAGGTACATGGAGGAGCCAAAGTAATAGCTACATTGGTCAATTCCTAGAAAGCCAGTCTCTTGGAAAGTAGCTAAATAACTACTAAACTTTGTTTAGTATGTGTTTCTTAATCCAGCACCTGCTGACCCAGAGCGCTGTACGGTCCCAACATTGGCTTTGATGATCAGATGAGTTGGGTTAATAGTTGAGACTGTGCTGTGGGTCACCAGGAAAAGAATTAATGCTGTGTTCAAGTGGAAACTGAGATATATCAATTGCACCCAAACAGCTGGCCAAGTGGGAAAGCTTGGACTGGATTCTATGCAACCTTTCCAGCACCTCTGTGTTCTGTTTAATGCAGTATATTGAAAATTACCCAACATATTACCTAACTGATGGCTATATCTTCCAATGAGCCCCTGAACACAGTAAAGCAATATAGTTTGGGGCGCTCCTGGTCAAATGACATGTATTGCTGATTTTCAATGTGAATATAGGTGAACACATTTTCTATAGGGAACAGACTTCTGCACACTTTAATGCACAGTCATGTTTAATGTATTTTCATTTATTGTTTTTTTTTTCTGACATAAAATTCAGTTCAATTCAGTGAAATATTAAGAATTGTGCAGAACAATTTGCAGAAAAATGGCATACACAACTTATGCATACATCTCCATAATTATTTAACCCTGTATGCTTTTCAATGAGCACCAGATCAAATCATAAGAGCACCATTTTGTCACTTGTCACTGACATTGCAGCGCTGCTAAGGAGGTCATCAGCTGCCGACTTTCTGCGGTCAGGGAGAGAGAGGCGTGCCGGCCGGTGTGTGAACGGCTGCAGCTCGGAGGACAGCGAAGCTGAGGAGCTCCTGGAAGCCAACTCTGATTACGTGAGTGTTTTCCAACACTGGCGGCACACTTACAAGCCGTACAAGCAGCCCTCTGTCAGTGCGTCTCACAGCACTGGGCACCAAACCAACTCCAGCTCCCTATGAGTTGCTTGCTTTCTCAGGTGTATATACCAATGTTAGGTCAGAATGCTTACCACATATTGGGTGTTTAATTCCTGGAACCTCCTGGAGGACCCGGGTCCCTCCAGCACAGCCTTGTAATTTCCCTGCTCATACATACCTATTAATGCAGGTAATTAAAAGGCTTTGGCTCAGGGAAATCACCCAACTGTGCTGGACATCAGTCCTCCTGGTCCAGAGGAGGTTGTAAGGATTTACTGTACCAACACAACATAAGGATACTCAAGGTGTTCTCTGGGAATGCTTGCAGCTAAAATCAACATCAATGTGGCAAATTTGTTACTTGCCCAGTTGAGATTGAAGTCACCAAACACTACAGCATTATCAATAAGTGCTCTGTAATGTAGACTAGAATGGTATATAAATGTGTTAATCTAAGATTTTAGAATTATTACTCTGTAAATAGCTAAGTAGGAATCTTAGCATTTATGCTAACCTCCACAAACTAGATGTGTTGCATATAAAATATGAGCTTTGTTTGACTTAACACGTGATTCTGTGTAATTACGACCAGTTTTTGTGAGAGTGTTGGCACAGAACAGTTTCATGTCTGCTAATAACTAATAAACTAAGCTAGCTAGCAAGAGAGGTAGCTAATTAGCCAAATTAGATGCGTATGAGTGGCAAAAATATGACCCAGGAGATGAGTACATTGCTAAGCAAAGTTATGATGATGCTTCCAACTGTCTCTTATGCAGGTGGGAAATGAACTAGAACTATAAGTTCTTGTTTGGTTCAGTTCTTGTTTTGGGAATGTGCATCAGAAAAATGCACTTATTTCCAAAAGCCTGACTTATTTACCGCAAAACCTCCATGGTAATAGTTTAACAAGGCCCATCAGACCGCTGCTATCCATTCCTGGCGATCTCTTCATGGGATTAAACACATGCAATGTGATGAATGAGCTTGTTTGTTGTTTGTTTTAGGAGCAAGACAACTCCAAGGCGTTTTTCCCTGGCGGATCTCAAGCAGGGCTCAATAAGGTAAGACAGCCTGCACACCTGCTGGACAAAAGCGTAAAACGGCATCACTTTTTTCTCAGATGATGAACACACAGTCGATCCATCCTTTCACACCTGGTCTCTGATGTAAATATTTGTATGCAGTGGTGCTACGCTAGACTGACCTATGCCTACTTGTTAGGCTGTTTTCCGCACTGTGCCGTACGTGTTGTAAGTGTTAATGCTTTCATTCAGCAGCTGAGAAGGCTTAGTGCTGCAGTAGAGTGGAGCAGGTGGCCATTTGTTCACTTTCCTCCCTCCTTTGATAACTTGAAAAAGAGCCGGTAACACAATCCATCCTCTGGGAGCTCCCTTGTTCCGTCTCTCTTTCTCTGTCTATCTCTCGCTTGCCCTCTCCTCTATCACGCTGAATCACTAACAGTCTGATTCTCTCTCTCATAGATAAAGAGCCTGAATCATTAAATTGCCCAGTCATGCACTTGTATGCAATCTACCTGTCTCTTTTTTCCTCTAGGCCCCTCACGGGGAGACCAGGCAGGAGGGTTCAGGTATGTAGCCCTGGGGCAGAATGCTGCAGGCCATTGCGTATACGTGGCTGCACTGCAGGAATTCAGATGGAGAGCCTCCGGGTATCCGGGCCGTGACAGCTCTACAACGTCAATGGACTGGATTCATGAAAATGTCTTAAAAAATATATTCTGATATGGTTTTTTTTTTCACATCCCCCTTAACTTCGTAGGGTTAGACGAAAGAATGGATGATAAACTGTTATTCCTTGGCTAAATCTAAATCTCCAGAATTGTTCCAGACTTTCAGATTCCACCAATTTTTCCAAATTCCACTGGTCGGTTGAGAGGTGAGCAAAGTCATTCAGAATTGTTTGATGGGAAATGGGACATGGTAGAGAAGGTTATCAACTTAGACACATCTTTGCAGTGGTGGTGATAGAAACCAGGAGATGTGATATGATTTGTGTGATGTGATGTGATATAATCTGAATTAAACAGGTTTTCTGTAGGAGTTACCCTCCATCTACCTTGCATGAACATCATATGTGGATGTTTGAGGCCAGACTTCGTAACACACTATCGTAACACAGTGCGTTCATAGCAAAACAGGCCTTAAACTCTTTCGACGTTTGGTTCCCATCACCACCACTGTGAACAATTCTGACTTTGCATAAGTTTCCTAAGGACGGAACATCTCTGATTACTCTGAATGACTTTGCTTATGCAGAGATTTTGAAGAGAGAGGTGCTTGGGATGCTGGCTTCGGCAGACTTTGCTCACTAAACTAGTTTAAATTCATAATGAACCGCAAATCCTCAATCAAAATGGGAGGAGGAGCTCCAACAAATGCTAGGACCCAGGCTATGGTCAGATAGCAACGATAGCAACAGAAAATGAGAGTGGACTCTCTCCCCAAACCTGCCATCAGAACAAACACTGGAAGAGTGTTAAGCTAGATGAGATGCGTCCTCAGGGACAGGGATATGTGCTGCTTGAAACCAGGATGATGGAGATGAATCTTCAAAGAAGTCTAACCAAGTTTAAATTGGTGTACTCTATTTTGGGGGCTGTCATCTGGGATTAGAACCCACAACCTCTCGCACTCCAAGCTGGTGCAAGAGGTTGAGAGGGACTACAACAAAACCAAGACACTCCAGAAAAACAATGAATGTCCTATATCAATTAACTAGCGCTGTCTATACGCTTGCAGCTTTGCAGCCTCACAGATCCGAACAGAACAACCGTCAGGAAATGGCACCGAACGTAGGTCCAAAGCCCGTGAGTCCACACGTCCAGTCTGGAGTCTGGAGATTTAGATTAGTCAGCTCTCTTTTGAGAACATGAGCAATTCTTACCAAGCATGTTTTCTTTATCTTATAATAATGTCATACTTGTCTTAAACAACTTAAGGCTCTAAAAAACGGCAACTAGTGTCTAACATGGGCCTATTGAGGCACTATCTGTGATAGGCTCTAAAATGTAATGGATATCAGTTGGCTAGATCAGTAGTTCTCAAACTGCTCCCTGGGGTCCACCTGGTAGTCCACATTTATGCTGAGAACCAGTCTGAGAGCCACTGGTCTAAATGATAGATAATAGAATAGCACACATTTTGTCTTTGAAACTATTTTGTGTATCTGGCCCAGTACCATTAGACATGTCCATAAATCACATAGAGGGACCAGAACACTTTGTTGCATAGAGGAGCGAAGCAGAAACCTACACTCTTATCAGCAAATAAGTATAGAACTCTAATATCTTGTTGCTCGAATCGAATACAAGTAAATGTGTGTACAATTTCGATATGTTCTAGTCGTTCTTTCTAAACCATATGAAACGTTTTGTTCTGACATGGAGAAGATTCTCATTTAATGTACTTGGCATTATATATATTAACATAGATGAGGTGCTGTAAACCTTGGTGCTTTCATTTGTAAAGAATGCTGCTGACCATTCTGTCCAGTTTTACCCTTGTATCTCTATAGTAGAGTGATGGTGCTGAAGCTACATTACAGTAGATCTTATGTTGTTCATGTTAAAGAGTAAAATCCTTATAACCCCTTACCTGGATCTTGACCTTGTTGTGAATTTCAAGGGATCAAAAATTCATCATTTTAAACATGCTGTATCAATGACGTCTTCTGCTATGTACAGTATAAACACTCTTGTATAGCTGTTTGACTATTTTAAGAAATTAATATGCTCTGTATTATAAGCTATTTAGTTTATCTTATATCTACCAAATTAAAGATTAAGTACATTCATTCATTCGTTTGTTCATCTTTTAAGCTGCTTATCCTTCTGGTGCATGGGGGGTGATAGAGCCTATCCCAGCTTTCATTGGGCAGAAGGCAGGAAACACTCTGGACAGGCTGTCAGTCTCTTATAGCGAAGACTAAGTTCACATTATATATACTGTATGTATATATATATATATATATATATATACACACACACACACACATACACATATACGGCTCAGATGACAATTCTCGCATTCACAGGGCTGCAAATGTGACTGATTGGCATGATGAACATTCAGGAGCATTCCCACCTCTGGACTGGTGCACAAAATCCCCAGATTTGAACCCTTTTGAGAATCCGTGGAACTACCTGGAACTACAAGTAAAACACCAGGGAGGGCATTCACCAAGTCCGCCCCATCTGTGCAATTCTTTGATCCAACGGTGGCTGAACATTGATGTGGCCTACACCCAGAAACTTGTTCAGTCCATGCCAAATCAAATCAGAGCTGTTATTGGTGCTCATGGAAGTATTACACGCTATTAGGTGCTATATGTAACATGTAAAAGCTGCTATGATTTTGCTTTTACCTATAAGAGGCCACTTGAGGCCACATTTCGCCTAGATCAGGGGTGGCCTATGCTGGTCCTGGAGGTCTACCACCTTGGAACTCTCATATCTAACACACCTAGCCACCTCTGAAGATCTTTAGTACCTGGATCATGTGTGTTAGATTGCCATTGGAACTAAGCTCTGCAGGTTGGTAAATCTTTAGGAGCAGGATTGAGCACCCCACCAGAGTAGACTTACCAGACTCGCCAAAGACACTGATCGACCTTCATAGTGGAGATAAGTTGGCCTTCCTCTTCTTTCATCATTTTATCAGCCTTGCAAAAATGACGCATTCAATCAATCAAGCCCAGTCAAACACTGACCTATCCAATAACCATGAAACCTAAAGCAGCTTTAGCTAAGACACCACTCCTGTGCATACATGACAAAAGATGCTTTATCTGGTGTCTGCTGCCATCTGCTGCCTGCAGCGTATACTGTGCAAAGCTCTTCCAAGGCTTTTCACCATCACCCTGCATTCCAGCAAGGGTACAAAAGCCATGCCAATGAAAGAGTGTGAAAACTTTGCCGCCGGTGGCCGAGATGCCAGTGTTTTGGTTTGTTTTTCCATCAGTTCCAAGACAAAAACACCTGCTTCCTTCACCCAGTGGCCTCAGTCAAGTTGAGCGAGAGAATGCTGACGGCTCAGATGGCCCGCTTACAGGCTCACCTGAGGGAACACCGCCACACCTGATACGTCCAGCTCCCAGGAGGCAAGTTGCTAAGAGATGCGGGACACGGAAGTATTGGAAGGGTGACAGCCATACCGTGGGAGCAGACACGCTTCAGCGAGCCGCAGGAGCGAGCCAGCCAGGAACGGGAGAGAGGGAGAGGGAAGCCTATGGGAAACAAGGGCCAGGTAAGAGGTGCTGCGGAGGAAACGGGACACCAGAAGAATGCAACAGCAAACAAGAGTGGATGGAGAAAAACATGCTTGTTTCACACTTTCATAACATCTAGTTTACTATCTAGAATGCCTCTTCATTGGCATTCCATAATAAACCTTGCAATCAATATGTTCCAAGTTCTGGATAGGTCCAAAAAATCTGCTCATGCCATTGTGGTTCTATTGGTTTGGCAATGCATTTCAATATGTGCAGCTTACAGTTTGAGCAGTTCCTACAAAGGTAGGCACCTACAGTGCAGGGGGCAGAGGTGTTACCCACTCCACTATACTGACCACATGCGTTCAGTTCTGTGTATTTGCTTATAAAGAACCTTAAAGGCCTGGCACCCCTCTCTGTAGCAGACCTCCTTCTCACCTATATCCCTGTCCGTTCCCTAAAGGCTTCAACCACTGGCCCCTCTCTTTAAACTTCTCACTTTTGGATGGAGATCCTTCAGTGTCATGGCACCTTATGGAAAACTCTTCCTCTGTCTCTCCAACTCTGGTCTTCCTTTTCTTCCAGCTTCCATTCCTCTTTCCTTTCCTAATGGACT
>CM067494.1:24624366-24673994 GCA_034552555.1 Semaprochilodus insignis
ATATATATATATAATATAAATAAATAATTATATATATATTATATAAATATATATATAATATATATAAGGTGGCAATATGGCACCTTTGTGAAGCATCAGGAGTATAGGCCTATGTGGTATATCAGGGTATTTATTGTTTTAGACATCTCATCAGTTGGAGCTGTTTTAAGCATAAGCCTGTAGAATCTTTAAGGTAAGTCTCTAATCTAACCAACATCTATTTAGCTGGTTGTGTCTAAACTTTTGACTGGTACTGTATATGAGATGATCGATCATATCTTCACGATATTCACATATTTGGTTCTGAAAATGTTCCATATCAACTGATAATTTAAAGTGTTCCCATGCATGTGACTTGGGAGGTGGTCGTGGATGCCTGGCCAGATTTCAGGATGCATTCAACAAATCCAGGTACTGATTGTTTATTTCTAATGTTTTCCACATATATTAACAACAGCTGTTGTATCTAAAGTCCTTTCAGAAGGTTTGTATTGTAATTTAGGCCGCAATCTTTTTTTGGCTTAACAAAACGAATGAAGCTTCCAAACACTAAATAGAAAAGACAGTACCATCCTAACAAACGAATACTTGCATATTCAGGTCATTCTGGCCAGCCCTAAATGTTTCTCTGCTTTGATTTCCTGGCGCATGTGGATCACGCACATGATATTATTGACTTGGAAAACGCGTCCATGTGGATTGTTTCAGAGTAGAGGCCGGTTTGCAATGCTGACAGATGAGGGTCATTCACTAGCATGAATGTGAATCATCGAGAGAAATCCGAGCAAAAGTTTGGACCGGCTGTAACAGTGATCGTAATGTGAACTCTTGCCATGTACCGGCATTTCTGCTTGAGCTTTAACATCATTGTGGATTCCCAAATCCCCCTCCTAATGGCATTATTCAGTGTAAATGAGTAGCACATGTTCTTAGCCATGAATGTAAGAGAGTGTGTGTGTGTGTGTGTGTGTGTGTGTGTGTGTGTGTGTGTGGTAAGAGTGGCAAGAAGTACTATACCACACCTGGGTATCATCTAAACTTTTCACAGTTCATAAGCATGCTTTATGAACCCCGGCAGCGTCTTGGACGGAGGTACAGAGGACTGGACAAAGTCTTTGTTTAACAAAACTAGAATCAGCTCTTAGCCTACTAGAACTAAAGACTCCATTCATGGACCCTGGAATGCACTTTGTAGAGCATTCCATAACTCCACTACTCAAGGTCAGTTGGCTGAATCCAAAACACCCCCCACACAGTGTCCAAAGTAGAACACAAGGTAAAGATTTGTGGTGTGTTGTAAGTAAACTGGGAGCCATGTGGGGTTCGGCCTGAGCTTTCATCAGCCAGGCTGTGGATTACCGGCTTTAAAGAACATGAAG
Organism: Semaprochilodus insignis; assembly: GCA_034552555.1. NCBI lineage: Eukaryota > Metazoa > Chordata > Actinopteri > Characiformes > Prochilodontidae > Semaprochilodus > Semaprochilodus insignis. Next base: position 24,625,746 of record CM067494.1, read on the forward strand.
CTTTAGGTCTAGAGCTTTTGATGGTCCTCCAGAGAGCCCTAAGGGGATCCGGATGGATGAGCCGTGTGGCTTCATGGGCCAAAATCAACACATCCACCAAAACACTTCCGGCAAACTTACAGCCGTCCAGAAAGTGTGTAAAAGATAGAGATAGAAAAGAGAACAAGGACAAGAGCCATGTAGACTGGGCTGCAAGATACAGGCAACATTCCACATTGTTATTACATACTGTGTTTCCATGAAAAACACATTAGTCTACATTATGTTGGACCAAAATGATCTGTTGGCTCATGAGGCCTCATCTAGACTTTCAAAGAAATACTCATTTGGAGCATCTATGATTGGTCAAAGAGACAGATTGACCACATGTAATGACGTACAAAGTGCTCTGAGTCTGATGATTCCTCAAATTTGGAAACATGGAAACAATTGATATTTGAGCGCAAATGACAGATCAGCATCAGTGCATGAAATCAAGAGCCGGTCTACTAGTACCTCGTTTACAACTCATTTAATGAGGCTTGCCCTAATTCATGCAGATGTTTCAGTAGAGAGCCAATAAAACAACAGCTTTCAATGGCTCATTAGGGAATGGCTGTACCTGTAGGCAGAGTCTGAGGTCGACCGGTAAGTGCACTGCTCCCTCTACTGGCCAAACTTTATAGTGTTAAAATGGCAGCTACTGGTAAAACTCTGTAGTCTGATTATGGACACCCTGGCGAAAATTTCTGATACCGTCAATAGCTGATTCTCCAGGTTTTAGATCTCCAAAATGCATAAACTTAAAGATGATACATTCTCAACTCAACATTTTAAACAAGATTAGTGTATTATTATCAGTGTATTATTTGGAAACACAGCAGGAGAAGGTTATAAGAAGACAGCAAGTCCTTGTCAGTAAACAGCACATAGATTCATCACTTCATCTGCAGCTTCCATAAACTACAACCTCAACCTTCACTAACCTGTACTTTCTAATTACACTCATCCTTCAGAAGAATAGTTGTACCCAGAAGGAAGTGTCAGATTGCAATGCTATTGGGAAAGAAGGTATAAGTTACCAGGAACAATAAATGATGATATCTATTGAGCCACACATACAAAAGTAGTGTCTCTCAGCACGGTGTCGGGCCGCCGTGATTGCTAACGCAACATGCCAGACGTCTCAGCATGCCATTGTAGAGGTTCCTAATGGTGCCTGTGATAATCCATCTCATGCAGCTTGAATATTGTCACAGAGTTCCTGCAGATTGTGCGGTAGGGGTGGAGATGGAGTGACACCAGGCCTTCTTGACATGTGACAACAAACCGTTCATCTTGATGCTGACCACGGTGCCTCCACACACAGATTCGTTGGTCGTCTCCACCAAGACAAAAGTGGGACTCGTCACTGAAGATGACCCGCTGCCATTCAGAGTCACGCCATGACAGTCTGGCACGACATCATTGCAGTCTTTGGTGACGCTGACGTGGTGTTAAACCCAGTTGTAGTCGTAACAGTCTGCCTTCATGTCGTGCAGCCGTCTGCCAATGGTGCTGGCAACAGGGTGACTCATGGAGGGCGTCACTGCTCAGGACGCAGGCATCTTGCTCGTGCGGCCGAGCGTGAAAAATGAACCATTTGCATGTCTCACAATGTCAAACCTACCCACCAAGTTTCATTCCTGCCGGTTGATTCCTTCTGGGTGCAACTATTTGTGCAACTGTTGTTTTGACGATGAGTGTATTATATTTAACAAGGATAATGCTCTGTTTCTGCTAGCACATCAAGCTGCAGTGTTAGGGACCGTCACACAATTACCGGCAGAAAGCACACTAATTACTGGGTAGAGTCTTTGTCCCACATGTTTAAAGCAGCAGTTAGTGAAAAGAGGCTCTTAAATTTACAGGAGCTGAAATACTGTACATTGCATTTAGTCCACCTTACCTGCAATCTGAATATAGCCAAGTGATTGGTCAGATGGTTCATTTGCAAATATCCGCTTGCATTGATTTGGGTATTGTTAAGGCTATTTTCTACAATAACCATTAACAATCAATATGGCATGCAGCCCTAATGAACAGCTAATTACATTGTATTGTTCTATAAATGGCCCCGGCTGAAGCAGTTCAAAGATGTGGCTCTCCAAGGACACAAAGCACAAACGTAATGCTGATTTAATTGTAGCAATAATACTTTAGGCATTAGCACACAAATCCCCTTACACAAACACTAACCGCACATGTTCATTTCCTGCCCTCTACGATAGCTCACACCATTACGTTTGCGCTTCTCAGATTGTAACAGACGACAAGAATGGAAAACCGTGCATTTCCTTCCTTTCAGTCACTTTCTAATGATTGAGCTCAAGCACTGCAAGCCATTAAGCCAGCGATTCCCTGTCATCAGGAAGAGTCCAAACACGGATCTTGGAGCTAAAATACTAGGCCGATTTTTTCTCCTCTTGTGGCTGCCTGCCAAAACTCACAGGAGGAATAAAAAGGGTCCAGCTTTAATCCAGAGGCAAAACAAAAAGAGCTTCTCCTTTCGCTGCCTTGTGCCAGTGTAACCATGGTTTTGGTATTAATATTTCTCCAGCCACCCTCAGAACTTTGATAACGGGCTTTCCTTATTTTCTCACCGCTGGGAAAGAGTGGATGTGTATGTTCAAGGTTTCAGAGGAACAGCAAGGGCCTGCCAATCATGATTTATGAACTGTTAGCTCACCCAGGAACAAGAAAGAGCGATGAAGAACTGTGTGTGTGTATGGGTGTGTTTTCCAGGGAAAGAGAGCCTAAAATCTGATTGTCTTTGACCCATAATGATGTAACTTGCTAACGTAACTGTTGTTTTGAAAGCAGGTGCATTATATAAGCTCACCGGACCAAAAATGAGTCCCCTGTGAAGTACCTAATAGCATGTAATAACTCCACAAACATGAATAACAGCTTCAATTTGGTATGGACTGGACACGTTTCTGGATGTAGGCCACATCAATGTTCAGCCACTCTTGCATCAAAGAACTGTGAAGTTGGGCCAGATTTGGTGGATGCCTTCCCTGGCACAATTCTGAGGAGAATTTCCTCTCGACTGGGATTTTAGCCACTGCTGGTAGACCCGTATGACCGTACGCTTCCATACACCTGCAGATTCAGCTACTTCCTTCACACTATGGTCTTTGGCACGTCCAAATGCAATCACTCCTTTTAGCCAATCATTAACATCTGCTTTGGAGCCATTTTCCACACATCGAATGAGTTCACTGCACTGTACCACCTCTTCTCAATCTATGAATTTTGTCACTTACAGGACAGCGCAGGTATTTATAGCCCGATCATCCTCGTGCAAAGCCATNGCCATTGAGTTTAATTGGTAGTCGTTTATGTTCATATGAAGTTTGACCCATTACCCCCCACCAGAGAGCCAGTTCTTTGGTCAGCTATGTATTAGTAAAATGTACTATGCAGTTATTTGTTTAAGAGCTTACTGAATGTGAATACATCCAGGTTGACCCATAGAACCAGCAGGTATTAATGTAGCCTGTATTGTTTTTCCTCCCTGTTGCAGGATGGACGAAAACTACAGCATTATTCCTCATGGAGTGAACTTCCAGGACCCCATCTTCCCTGACACACCCGAGAACCATCGTATGTTCGCCAGCCTCTTCCAGTTCTCCAACTGTACAGCTGGAACACAGGTCCACATGTACACTCCTGAGTGGGAGGCTCAAGAGGACAGCCGGGTAAGCATTCGCTGCCTCACCTACAATTTCTGAGGGCTGTAATGTGCTGGTCTCGTCGAGCTTAATTTCAAAGCTTTAGCTCTGTAATCTACTTTGAGCAAACCATATACAGTATATACAGTTTATATGTGTCAATATATCAGACTGGCTGTATCCAAGTGACGAGGTGACCTATTAGCACTATTACTGGGCTTGCATTGCTTTGCTGAAACGGATCTTGAGGAACACCTATTTCTAAGGCCATTAGGATACACACCAACCAAGGGGGTACAGTCCAAGGGGGCAAAGGGGGCAGGAGATCAAGAGGAGCAAATGTGGACTTTTGATACATTTTTTGGACTCTCTACCTTTATATGTTCCCATATTGAGAAACCGCAGCATGTATAAGTACTACTCTCCACCAGAGGGCAGTTTAGAGTTGCACACCAAATGCGAAGAACCGCAATAGTACAAAGACGACATATCAAATGTTGAAACTAAGAAATTATATTCCATTTTGAAAAATACAGCATTATTACTCATGGAGTGAACTTCCGGGACCCCATCCTTCCCGACACACCAAAGAACCAACGTATGTTCGCCAGCCTCTTCCAGTTTTTCCAGCTGTGCAGCTGGAACACAGCTGAATTTAATACCAGCAAGCCGTTTCAAAAAGAGAGGCAAGAGTTAGAAAGGCTAGTAGTGCTGGAACATCACACAACTAATTAGGTTAATTGACAACAGGTCAGTAGCAGGAATGGGTATAAAGAGAGTATCTCAGAGAGGTAAAGTCTTTCAGAAGTCCAGATAGGGAGGAGTCACCGCTTATAGTGCAACAATTCAAGAACAATGTTTTTTAGTATTTCGTCATCTATAGTATTTAATATAATTTACAGATTCAGAGAATCCAGAGTAATCTTTATGCAAGGGATAGCCAAAGTCTTCCGGCCCTAGATCAGAACCAGACATGTTTAAACTCTGAAATTCAAGCAAGAATGGGAAACCTTTCACTTTGGAAAATACAACAACTGGTCTCCTCAGTTACCACATGTATAGTTAAAAGAAGAGGGACTGCAACAGGGTAGTAAATGTGAACCTGTTCCAGCTTTTTAAAAACATGTTTCTGACACCAAATTCAAAATGGCCATATATATATATATATATATTTTTAAATATATATATTTCTCAGTTTCTACATTTGATATGTCGTCTTCATCATGTTTTCAGTTAAATAAAGAGTTTAAATGATTTGCACAATGCATTGTGATCTGTTTCCGTTTCCATTTTGCACAGCATCCCTACTTACTTAGAAATGGGTTCTACAAAGCACACAGGAAGCACCGGAGAAAAGCGCCCATAAACAAGAAGCTCAAGGTCATTTTACAGCTGCATGGATAATACAAACCCACACAACTGATGGGGCAGTCACAAGCTGGGGGTTAGGGAACCAGCTGGGTTAGGGAACCAGCCAAACCCACACAACTGATGAGTGGTCACGAGCTGCCAGCCTTGTGCCTGGAAGCTTGTTGGTTCGATCCCTTGAACCGACAGGATGCAACTGAAGTGCCCTTGAGCAAGGGATCTAGCCCCCAAGTGCTCCCTGGGTGCTGTTGTTAGGGCGCCCACCACTCTGGCCCTATTACGTATGTGGGTGTTTTACTGCACGGATTCGTTAAACGCAGAAGACTAATTCCTCTGTCAGACCTTTTCCATTCCCGTTCACGCACCTAAATTTGGACTGTTCGGCGCATGTCCACCTTAAACAAATCCGAAAAGTTGGTTCCCAGCTCAAACCATGCAATAGTAGGTTCTTCAGCATGAACCGTGACGGCATCCATGGGCGTGTCAGTTGTTAAGGAAAAAGAAGGCAACAATGGCGACACAAGAAGGCAACAATGAAGGCAACAATGGCCAGTGGTCACCTTCCTATCAGCAGTTGTTGATCCGTGCTTTCTCATCCATGCTGTGTCCTTTGATGTTTCTTGGTTTCATTAAAAAATGGTGCAAACGCAGACTGGCTCCCTGAATAGCACCAAGGTTTTAAGAAGCCTGAATGGAACCGGTTCAAGAACCAGGGTTCTTTTGGTCACAAAGGGCTGTGTGTGCAAGTGCTAATGGCTCTCAATTCAAACCTGCTGTTCCTCAGGTAAAAGGTATCAGTTGAAATGTGTTACTAGGCCAATACAGTTAGCTGAGGCCTTTTTCTGGCTGCTTATCTTAAAGACTTTCAGATATTTGTGAAAGCAATCAGTAGCAATATAACCGCAACACCAGTAGAAGACTAGGAGACACACTGTGCTGTGCGGCAGACAAACGCTTCACCAAAGCAAGAAAATAAAGACAGGGTGCCTTAGAGTATTGTTGTCTGCGTTCTTCTAATGTGCGTGCCTGTGGCTTTCACTACGTCTGAAGAGAAAGCGGAATGCTGTCAGCAAAAAGACAGGACGCATATGGTTGTTGTATGTTGCTTCCTTTTCGACTCTAAACAGCTTCAACTCAACTCGACTCATGTTGCGCATGAGTTCAGTGAGTTCCAAAGCAGTTTTCCATACAGCTTTGTTAGAAAAAGGGGGAGTTACGGACTTTCATACATACAGTTTATGTCTGGGTCGAGCTCTTTGGAGCCTTGGGAGCAATGATTAGGGTGTCAGACAGGCCGTCTTTGTTTCTTTAGTTTGAAGGTTCTTTTTTTTTGTCCTCATAAATCAGTGGTGTATATTCAGCCCTATATTACACACGCTTACACTGTTTTCCTAATGCGATTCTTGGTATGGCCAGACAAGCTCTGTGCATTTCTGCATAACTCTGCAATGCCTCTAAGGCCCGCTCGCGTCACCCGGCTATGTCAACACCAGCCTGCATGCAGCGAAATCCTGTTCCGTCATTAATTTAGCTTTCCCCCCTCGAAAAATCGAATAAATCATGGCGTACTCCCCACGTTCCTTTCGATGACCTTGCAATTTATGTCTAGGGAGCTGGTTTCAATCAGGTCCTGAACGCCCATGAAAGCTTTCTGTCACGGCGCGCCAATGAGAGCGGTTTGGGTTACATTAATGAGATGGTTTCAGTTCATATCAGCAATCAGATGGGAGGCCAAGGAACAGCCGACGTCACTGGCTTTCAGAATTGCATTTGTATTATTATATGAATAAGGTCGAAGCACAGGCGAGCTGAAAATGTGGAAAACTGGGGTTTTTTTTCTCTCTCTGTCTCTCTCTCTCTGTCTCTCTCTCTCTGTCTCTCTCTCTCTGTCTCTCCCTCCATACTGGCAGCCCAGGCCCCCATTATTAAGAAGCGATAATGACTGGCTATGTTTCCCAGGCCATTCTGGACACACAGTTAACCTATTCATGTTCCGCCCACAAATATGTACTTTGGTAATGACTGTGAAGTTGGTAAGCTTTACAGAACACTGACAAATCACATCAAATCACATTTATTGTCCTGTCACATGGTATCACACTGCTGATTGGGCAGAAGGCCGGAAATGCAATGCAGAAGTTACATCAGTTAGTCTCAGCCTCAGAATCTGAAACTTGCCTGTCAGATCTATCTGCGCTTTCATGCACTGATTTTATTGGTCCAATGAGAAACCAACGATTGTTTATCCAGTAGCACACGAGTGATCAATCAGCCTTTTCTGAGAGTGATATACCTGCGTAAAGGAACACTATGTTTCTTCTAAAACTATACGTTTTTTTATACGAGTTACCAAAGAATGTAATTTGAAGCTGTTAGCAGTGAGTAAACGAGGTTTCCTTGCATGTTTGCCTGGTGTACCGTTTTCTGTCAGCCGTTTTTTAGTTGCACACATGTTGCGCTAAATCAGCAGAATGATTATGGCTGGTCGTTTTGCTTGTCAGTCAAATAAGTAAACAGTTGTCAAAAGTGCAGCTTACAGTAGCCTTTTAAACACATGCTTGCTGATGCATACACATGTGTTTCCTGCATGTTTGTTCTTCATTTAGCCAAAATTTGAAAACTGTCTGCCCCTACACATCAGACAACAGTAATGGTCTATGGTTGGTCATTCTGCGTGTCAGTCAAACAAGTAGACTGTTTCTGACCACACTGTAAAACTGACAAAAACTGTATTAACTGTGCATATGTGTTCTCATGATAGTAAAACGATCGTATATTATATGTGTGTGTGTGTGTGTGTGTGTGTGTGTGTGTGTGTGTGTGTGTGTGTGTGTGTATAAATGCCTGCATGGAGCAAAATAAATGGGCCAAAATAGAAAAAAAAAGTACTTGGTGGTTGGTGTGGGACAATAGGTAACACCTGTACCTGCCAGTGAGCTACCACCACTGTGCTACACCAGTAAGATTCCTTGGGCAAGACTCCTGTCATTACATTCGCCTACCTGTAATACAATTAACCTTGTAAGTCGCTCTGGGTAAGAGCGTCAGCTAAATGCTGTAAATGTAAATGCAATGTAAATCTACATTAAACGTATAGTATGTTTTTTCCTTCTCCTGTATAGAGGTATAAGGTGTATAAGGTGATGTTCCCAACAGCAACAATATATACATAGGCCCCAGAATAGACATTGACTGTGTTTGTAGTTTTACACAGCTTGCAGTAGAACTCATATTCATTTGACTCAAGACTAATAAAGTACTTACGGCTGTTTTTAGACTCTCCTGTATTTCATTATTCATTTATTACATTATTAGTTGAGTAATTGATTGTTCTGAGCAACCCCCTTTGATGACAATATAGTCCAGTTAGGTAGAGCTTAAGTTAAATAGGATTTCTCCCAACTGTTCTGTAAAGCCTATCCAACTTAACAAGGAAAGCACATGGGATGCTGGCCAACCTACTGAAAACAATCGCTCTGAAATGTTTGCATTCCTATAAGGCAGGTAGTCATGAGGGTGTCGTCGGTTTGCTGAGCATAGTGGCAGCTTTTGTCACAGACAGTTAGCCAGGCATGTGTGTACAAAAAGGCCTCGTGTCAAGTGCAGTGGACAATGTCCAAACAGTGAGAGACAGATGGCGAGATATTGCTTCATGCAGGTATAGCTGCGTATGATCTTCTTTACTTTTGTTATTGTGCTGTGTAATAATGTTTAGTCTGGACGTGCTAAACCAAAGCCATAATGTTGTAAGCACACTACAGTAGGCTACTTCAATGGCCACCCAAACATTTCTCACATTGTTCTAAACCCTGGCATAGATATATATTATTCTATGTTCATTTCACAGGAGCACTCAAGTCCAGATGGTAGCAATATAGAAAGAGCAATTGAGGAAATCTCTGCTTATAGATCTGGTCATGCTGACTAGATCATCTGAGACTCATTTTCAGGTTTAGGGTACTAAAAACAGACACTAGCCAGACCTGTGAGACAAATTACAGAGTCAACAAATTACAGAGAACAAAACCATGTAGATCCAACATAGCAACTTTCTTTTTGCTATTACTGCTATTAATCTTAATATAATAAGGTTGATTATGGCTAGTTGCACTTTTGAACCATTCTTGTTGCACTATTCATCATAAGACCATTTAAAAGGCATCTGGCATCACCATTCAGAATATGATCTGGTATTGTCCCGCAACCAAACTAAGTAAGTAACTCTGTTACTATGGCGGTATTATAGGACCTGGAAGGAATTGTTAGCATTAGCGCCTGTTCATTTCAATGGAACCTCCTTAGTAACCCATGTACACCCAGAAGTATGCGTCCTGGATCCTGCCATGTCAGCTTCATGGAAGCTTTCCTAAAGGAGCATTCCAGCTTAAAAGTGGCATTTAATATGTTATGTGTCATATTATATAGTATTCTGTGGCTCAGGCTTGCATCCTTCAGCCTCATCGGTTTGATAGATTTTATGATTTTTGCATGCTTTTCATGGTGTTGTCCATTACTGTTCTTTCATGGCAATACCCAGCATGCATTATGCAAATACATTGTACCGGCAAATGGAACCCCACCTGCTGAAATGAAATGTAGAGAAATCATGTGATAATAGCATTAACTGGTTTGCTTGGCCTGAATGAATGAACGATTACTGGACAAAGAGTTGCCATAATGAAACTGAAACATAGAACAACTTAAAATGAATGTCTACAGAGATGCTTTTTAAACAGTTTGGGCTCTAGGGCTACCTGGACCAGCACTTGGCCCACCAAACAGCACCTCTCATATCAGGTTTCGGGTCACTTAATTTCATTTCATTGTAATGTAGAACCATTTGCACTTACACATAGGGGAATTTGCCTTCTGCATTTAACCCATCCATGCAGTGAAACACCCACACAGACACTATGCCCCCAGCGCTTAGGGAGTTAGGTGCCTTGCTCGAGAGCACTACAGTCATGCCCTGCAGGTTTGGGGACTAAACCAGCAACCTTACGGTCACAAGGCTAGTTCCCTAACCTCCAGCCAACTGCACTTTTTTGTGTTTGTGTTTCTATCCTAATGGGTGCAGTGAGCACACTTGCCCACAGCGCTCAGGGAGTAGTTGGGAGTTGGGTGCCTTGCTCAAGAGCACTACAGTCATGTCCTGCAGGTTTGGGGACTAAACCAGCAACCTTACAGTCACAAGGCTGGTTCCAGCCAAATACACTTTTATGGGTTTGTGTTTGTTTCCTAATGGGTGCTCTTTGTATGTAGCAGATTGGTTTGTATTCAAAGTAAAATCACTGCATACATTTGGCATATTCCTGCAAAATGTATTTCCCCTATCTCTGTCTATTGTAATCTTGTAGGTGGAAGCTATCCACTTCCAGTGTCAGATGTGGGGTTCAGTTTATAATGTGACTGCTTTGTTTGTGCAGTTGGTTCAACATTGAACGCATACTAAATTCAGTTCAGTATTTACATGGTAGAACACACCTGTAATCTTTAAGCATTTAATAGACACTCTATTACAGAGTGCTTTGAAGTGGTAGGTGATATGGAGACTCCCCCAAGGAGTTTCATTCCTTGATGGCAGTGAGGCCAGAATAGTGACTGAACCTACAAACTTGCATGTCTCTCAATGTCAAACCTACCCACCGAGTTTTATTCCTGTGGGTTGATTTCTTCTGGGTGCAGCTTTGTGTGCAACCATGTCTTTGACAATGTGTGTATTTGCTGTAATGATTTTAGACTTCACTCATCCCAATTAAGAGATGTTGACAAGGTACGGTGTCTATTTTGGAAAGGTCAGAGGACCCAAAGGCCTTGCAGTGGTCTGCCCACCATGAATTTGGGATCGTAGCCTCTGCTTCACTGGGAGCGGACGACTTTCACACAGGCATCTTCCTGTGTCAGAATTAGTCACATCATCTCAGCCCTGCTCCTTCTTAAGTATTGTGCAGTGGGCCAACTTGCAAAAAGACAGAATTTTGTGGTGCGCTAGAGTTATTATTGGAGAAGGCTGGAAAAATGTAAGTAGATGTTGTACCTTCGCCCCGAGCTACGGAACATTCCGTAGCCCCTGAAAATTAGGCTAAGCCACCAGACTCGCGGTTAAGTCTCTTATCAAAACCATCAGTGCTTTGCACTCACTCAAACAAAGTCTGCTTCTCATACTGCGGTAATAAGACACAGATACAATTTAAACGAGGAACACTTGGTCTCTTCCTCAGGTGCTCCCGCAACACAGAATTCCTAGCCTAGTTTACTGGAATATTAGTCATTCATTAAGAAAGAGAAAACTCTATATAAACGAATGATGCACTGTGGTGTATTTTCAAACAGCCAGTTCATTTAAGTCAATTAAATTTGACTCTAAGATATGACATAAGACAAGGCTTCATGCAGTTTAACTTGGCTGACTCGCTACAAATGGAGTGATGTGGAGCCATGAAGTGACTTTTTAGCCATAATGGACACGAACTTGAAGAGTAAGTACTTGTAAACTTTAAGTATTGCACCTGCCAGGCAACTGAAAGCTCTTCAAATGAGGTAATCACTTTACGTGAAATGGAAATTCAGCTTTTAAGTTACTAAAACAGAGCATTCTCCAGGCAAAATATATGGTCTTGACTTTTGAAAAAAAATATGTAGAATAACTTGAAGCTAAGTTCCACCAAATCACTGGCTTCTCTTTTGCTCTCTGCTTTCAACTATAAAGATTGTGCAGTTTTGCTTGTACTGTATTCGTGACCAACTATGACATGGGAAGGTTCCAACTTCCAAGTAAGAAAGGTCCATTTAAACGGTCATCCAACGTGTAAATCCCACTCAGAAAACCGGAAATTGTCAAGAATTGATTCTAGGGGTTGCACAGATTAGTCAATTTGTTGACTTCTTTCGACCATTGGTTCCCCCCTGGGGACAGTTTGCCCCCTCTCTATCACAGAGTTTGCTTTACTGGAGACAGGATATGAGACCCCGGGAACGTTGACTCAACAATGGTATACAAGCCTATAGCTATATAAAAGTTTTTTTCTTCAGACTGTAGTTTGGAACCTGAGCTCAATAAACTAAGATCATATCCGGAGTGGTCTCCTCTCTTCAATTAACACCAAAAGAAGGTGAAAGAATTACAACATTGGAAACTGCATGTCACGCTCTACTGGAGTTTGGCTTTGTTCTGACCTTTTAATGCCCGCTGATCCACAGTGCTGCAAAGATCAGATATTGAACACTGTTATCTCTGTTTTTCCTGAAGACTACAATAAAAAGTCGTGTGTGGTTGGAGGGGAACAACATGCCCTATAATCCTAATAAGTTTGAAGTCAGTTACTCCTATTTTCGCCAGATTATGCTGCTCTAAATTTCCATGGTTCTCCAGACCACTGCTGCAGGCGAGCCTCATGGCAAGGATGCATAAGTAGCATCAAAGTTGCATAGCAATTAGTAAGATTCTGGGGTCCATATCTCCAGTTCCCTGGAAGGCTAGCAATGTGATCCGAGGGCTCGTTGGAAAGGTGTCACGCTCTCAGACAAGGTATTCTCTTCTCCTGTGATTTTATTCATGACATCATCAGTGATTAGTCAACATCAACTAGACTTTCATTACATAACTGTTGACTTTAAGTCATGTGACCCATAACTGAGTTTCAGTTCATTCACTTATCTGACTGAACTGTGGGTATGGTATTGCTTAACACAATGAGTGAACTTAACACAAACTGTTCACTTTTATATGAATATTGGTGTTATATGAATGGTGAATTGCCATAGCCTATAGCCTACAACTCTTGCAGCTTCCATGTGAACACCTTTTAAGAGCTATACAAGTGCTAGATAATTATAAATGACCATTTTTTTCCCAACCTTGAAGTTTTTCCCCCACCCATGAGCTCCCAGTTGTCATGAATGTACCTCCCTATATATATATATATTGTTTAAATATGGTGATTGGACAATTCTTATACATTTAGGCCACAAAGTTTGACCCATTTTTACTTGCTTCATGTTTACATCTATTCTACCTCCTCTTTTACAGCTCCTGTGCTCCACAGTGCAGAAAGCCTTGTTTGAGGAAGAGGACAAGGTAAAAACTCTCTCCCAAAAGGTGAAGATCCTTGAGAAAACCAACAACCACCTGAGGGACAAAGTGAAGAACATGAAACGTCTGTTGAGGCAGGCCAAACGAGAGACCAAGGATCCGACAGTCCTTCTCAAGCAGCTCCATGAGTCTGAACCAGAAGTTCCACACCCACACCAGGACACCACCCAAGAACAGAAACCAGCTCACAGGAAGGTCCTGCCCAGAAAGCTCAAGGACTAAGCACTACTTCCTTACGAAGTACCCTAATTACTGCCAGGGATGATCAGGATGACTGTACATAAGGAACATTAGCAGGCCCTTGGCAAAAGCCCAAGTCCTAAAAATAAAAGTTCTTAAGAGGTTCTTAGCTTGGATCTAAGGGAAAAAGATAACTTGGTACAGAACCTTAAAATTATGTAGAGGTTCTTCATAATTCCAAACCTTTCAAATATCTTTCTTTCCGTCCATGCTTGGATTCTTTAGGGCAGTGGTTCTCAGACTTGGTCCCCCAGATGGTCCGCATTTTTGGTCCAATACAACTTGCAACACACAAGAATAGAGGAAAAGAGATTAACTCTGTGAGGGATCCTGAGAATGGGTTTTTGGGAACCACTGCTTTAGGAAATCAAAAGCAGCTCTTCTCTGGCAGTGAACCCTTGGCAGTGGTACTTTTATTTTGAAGAACAGAGGTCTGTCCATATACAAACTGAGACTAGAATTTAAGTGGTTCTAATAGGTTATGCAGTGGACTGAGTAGGCTTGTTTTAGCATTGATCCATCCAGGGCTAGTCACCGGGCTAGTATTCTTGGTTATGCACTTCATTAAGTAGTAGTCATGTAAAATGTCAATATGAATATTACAAACTTTGAAAAGTGTTTGACCATTTTTCCACTTAGCACATATATTATCAGAGCACAGCCACAATACTGCACACTGTCGCCAAGTAGTTGGTAACACTTCACTTGAACCCTGCTGCATAACAATGCCATAACTATGTCATGCTAGATGTCGTACACTGACACTGAGTTGTTATGACTGGTTTTGTTCAGTATGACACACTATATAGCCAAAAGTTTTCACTCACCTGTCCAAATAATTGTATTCAGGTGTTCCAATCATTCCATGGCCACAGGTATATAAAACCAAGCACCTAGTCATGCAGACTGCTTCTACAGACATTAGTGAGAGAATGGGTCGCTCTGAGGAGCTCAGTGAATTCCAGCATGGTACCGTGATAGGATGCCACCTGTGCAACAAGTCCAGTCGTGAAATTTCCTCACTAATAAATATTCCACAGTCAACTGTCAGTGGGATTATAACAAAGTGGAAGTGATTGGGAACGACAGCAACTCCGTGACGAAGTGGTAGGCCACGTAAAATGGTCAGCAGATGCTGAGGCGCATAGTGCACAGAGGTCGCCAACTTTCTGCAGAGTCAGTCGCTACAGACCTCCAAGCTTTCAGAATATTTCAAGAACAGTGTGCAGAGAGCTTCATGGAATGGCTTTCCATGGCCGAGCAGCTGCATCCAAGCCTTACAATACCAAGAGCAATGCAAAGCGTTGAATGTAGTAGTGTAAAGCACGCAGTCACTACACTCAGCAGTGGAGACGTGTTCTCTGGAGTGACCAATCACGCTTCTCTGTCTGGCAATCCGATGGAAGAGTCTGGGTTTAGTGGTTCCCAGGAGAACGGTCTGACTGGATTGTGCCAAGTGTAAAGTTTGGTAGAGGGAGGATTATGGCGTGGGGTTGTTTCAAGAGTTGGGCTCGGCTCCTTAGTTCCAGTTAAAGGAACTCTTGAGATTTTGGACAAGAGATTTTGGACAATTTCATGCTCACAACTTTGTGTTACATGACTGAGCAAAATCTGTCATAACTCATGGCAGCATATGACATCTACTACATGTTAATGGCATGATGTCCTTGTTATGTAGCAGGGTTCAACTGCTAATTTTTCTTTCTTCATGACGGTATTGACAAAAATAGTATTTCATGGGACAATGATCATTTGACCTCAGTGGCATGCTAATCAGATTTTGTCACTCTGTTATTATAATCATTTTCATAGACTGAATAGACTTTCATAGGTTATATCATGGTCAGATCCTAATGGATAGTCACATGTCATCAGTAGGCAGCTATAACATTATTACAGTGACCCATTCAATGACAGCAATGATCATTTGTGCTAGCGCTAATATGTGTTATATATTCAAGTTTGATAGCACTCAGCTAACAGCAGTTCTCAAAACATCTTTTGGCTGATTTCAAGTCCTGACTCTCGATCCTAATTTTGATCGATTTGGCTAGATTACATATGGACATTTGCAGCTTGTAAAGGACCATTTCCACTATTCCATAGTTCATTTGAATATATATTTTGCTATGTAGCAGTTATACAGTGACATCTTTAGGAAAGAACCCCGGCATACAGCTGCTGCCACTGTTTTCCATTTCTAACAACTGACTGAGAGACATTGGTCAGGATACCACTCACGTTTATAGTCAGTAAACATATCTAGGACATCCAGATGGTCTAGAGTGATTTTCTTTCCCTCATGAAATTTGTCCCATCTTTGGAAATCAAAACGACTGGTTGATTCTGCTGTCAGTTCCAATTACATTGGTTAAGGCCTTCTGTCCAGTTCCTGAAAGCCTAACCAATGGGAGAGCTCTCTTGAGGATATCTACCGAGATACCGTGAGTGAAAAGTGATCAAGAATTTTAAGAATTGAATACTTTTATTTCCAAAAGAAAACAAAAGTAACCAAAACTGAATAAGTAGAGTGTTTCTTTAAATACAAGAAGCATGATGATGATATGTGAAACTGTGTGTAACTTTCTTATTTCATATTTTATCTTTCTGCTGGCTCTGAAGGCCTAGAAAGCTCTGAGGGTTCCTCTCCAGTGCACTTCATTACAGTCTTTATTGTATGCCCTATATGATAAAGTATTCCTGTATTTCAATTTGTGAAAAGTCTGTTCAGTGGGGAGTTTGATGTATTAGAAGCAGCCAGGCAGGCCGCGGTACTGAAGTTGCAGCTCCTAGTGCTGTATAAAAGAATGCCAAATGTGCACGTTATTTGACCATTTATGGCTGAAAAGGAGTCTATGTTTTCAGTTATTCTGCACATATAGGCCCAGCTGACATGGATTCTTGACATCTCTGGATTTTGTTACAGGTTACTTTTTCCAAAGGCTTCTCATCTCCCGTTTTAAGACTCCAGACTGTGTGAGTGTTTTTGTACTTATACTGAGCAAAAATGATTTTTATATTTGCAAACAGGGCGCTGAGCGCTCAATAAACGCAACCACTACTCAGCGAGGCTTATTTTATAGTTAAAGGTTTCAGCATTTACTGAACTATGTTTCTGATCAGGATTTGTAATGGTAAAACTATCAGTTTTATTATAATGATGAATTGTAAACCTGTGTGGTTTTGTATGTTTAACATATTTACATGTACGCCATTTAAATAAGGAAATAAACTCTCTGTTTTACTAAATTAGCAGTTTCCTGTACTTAGTTCTACTGGTAATATAACTAAATTAAAATAATGAGTGTCTACAAGGAATTAATGTGTGATAACAGGATCCTAATTCATGGCTACCACTTAGTAAGGTGTGGGAAAGAGTTAATTATCTCATTCCCATTCCTTACTAAGTCATGGTCACGACTTATTGACAAATTAATTATCTCGTTCCCACACCTTACTAAGTCATGGGCACAGAAACCACAATCATATCTCTTAAGAATGATGAGCTGTATGTATGCTTACTAAGTAGTGGCCCCACTCTGCAACAGATGATTTTATCTTGTTCCCACATCTTAAAACCATGACCACAACTTTTCCTGACCACATCTTCCCCTTAACTTACTAAGTCATGGCCACTACTTAATTATCTCATTCTCATGCCTTACTAAGTTGTGGCCACAACTTCATCACAATTACTTAATTATCTTGTCCCCACATCTCACTAAGTCATGGCCATGACTAAAAAAGGATGGATTTTCTCATTCCCACACCTTACCGAGTGAGGAACACAGTTTCAGTCCCACACTTTTCATACTATTCCAGTTATGGCCATGACTTAATATGGTGATCTAATGATCTAATTCCCACACCTTACTGAGCCATGGACAAAGCTTATAAAACTGATCCTAATATCTCACAACACAATAATGTATATCTCATGGTAATGATGATCTAATTATCTTGTTCCCACCCCTTTACTATGTTGTGGCCCTACTTAAAAATGGCGATTTTATTATCTTGTTAGCACACCTGTCCAACACAAAGAAATAGGTGCGACGCTAGCAGAGCTGAAGGACAAATGAGCTTTATTACACAAACCGAAAGCTTTACACAACAGCAAAGGACGAGTCAGCAATGTAAAGGGGAAATACCTGGTCATAAGTAGAAGAGACAGGCAAGGGTCGAGATCCAGGAAGACAAGCAAGAAGGCAGACTGAACCAGAGGGGAAAACCAAGCGAAGACAAAGGGACAGAAACAGGGTCAAAAACCAGAGAGGCTAACAACGGGCAAACTAGACAAAGGGAGATGATGAAAAGAGAAGTCGAAAAGGGAAACAAGGTCGAAGCCAGAAGTCAGAGACAGAATAGTAGGAACGCTCAGAAATGCTTTAGGAGTTGGCAAAACTTTGCAAAGACTGAAGGTGTGTGGCGGGTTTATAAACAGGCTTCTCACCTGAATTCAATCAGTATTCTGGAGACGTAGACCGGGAGTGATTGGTAGACTGCGAACATGCGGGTGTGATGTCATCGGGCTGTGCACTCTGGGAAGTGGAGTCCGGAGGATCAGCGGAATCAGGCAGACCCGCGGACGTGACAACGCCTTAAAAAGTCACAACCCCTTCTTGACCACATCTTTCCCTCACGTTAATTCCCTCACCTAATTATCCCATTCCCAGACTTTACTAAGTAGTGGCCCCACTCTACAATTGGTGATTTTGTTATTTTGTTCCCGCATCTTAAAAAGCCATGACCACAACTTTTCCTGACCACATTTTTCCCCTCACCTTACTAGTCATGGCCACAACCTAATTATCATGTTCCCACTCTTTCATGGACCCAACTATAGCAGTGACTTAAATATCTTGTTCCCACACCTTAAAAAAATTGTGACCACAGCTTTTCCACAGATGTGTGAGCACATCTCGTTCCTATTCCTTCTAAGTTGTGGGCACAGCATCATCAAGATGACTTAATTAACTTGTTCCCACATCTTACTAAGCCATGGTGACTTCAATGATGACTGCTTTATTTGGTTCTTATGAATTACTAAGTAAGTTAGTACCTTAGTTATGTTTTTCTTGCCGTACTAAGCCTTTACTTCATTATTTAATTCCCATGCCTTACAAGTTTGTGGCCATGACTGATGTATCTGTGGCCACATTTTAATAATAATTACTTATTTATCTCATATTCTTACCTTATTATGTGGTAATATATTATTCTTTATTGAGCAGGGACATCATGGGGGGGCTCCAGTTTAGTGCCCCCTTTTTTTATAGGAGATAGAACCGCTTTTATGGATGTTGCTGTTCAGATCAACTACGTGCTCAATTTGTCCACCACCAAGGTCAGAGCAGAGCTTGTCATGAGTGGTATTGATCCTGCTTTTATTCCACACAACCCACCAGGGGCAGTTGATCTGAGATAAAGAGAGCCAACAAAATGAAACTCATCCTCAGATTATCACCTACTCCCGAAGCATAACAGCCCAGATTTACTGATAGGGCATCTCAATAGCTCTAAAAGCCATCGGGACATAGATCAAGTGAAATTAGTTCCATGTTGCCTTTGAGCTGTGAGAAGTATATCCCTCTCCTTCCTGCCTGTACTCTGACAGGATTAGTGAATCTCAGACTTTCATTTAGGGTGACTGTTTCTGGAATATGTGGTTTCGATTATGAGCCATTATGAGTTCTACAATGATATATGGACCCACTGCTGTTTCATTTCGCAGCAGAGTGGGATATCATTTGTTCTGGGAGCTAACACAGAAGAAGTGTTCATCTGTCATATTTGAGACCTGTCTCTGTGGCCATGCAACGGAAATAACAGGCTTGCACTTGAAGGCGGAGGGCTGATTTCAATATGTGGCTGTACGCTCTTAAAAATAAAGGTTCCTAAATGGTTCCTGACCTGAACAAATAGTTCCGAGAATAAACTTTAATTGCTGTAAGAGGTTCTTTAAAGGCGCACTCGGGCACCTTCTACTGCTGCGAATAGGTTTAAAAGGTGCCATAGAATGGAAAACTGTGATAGAGTTGGCATAGTTAAATAAGTAGAGTTCAGTACATAGAACTGACATACCATGAACCTCAAAGACTGTTGTTTCCTTTGTAAACACAAATCCAGCATTTGCAAAAGAGGGCCAATTCCAAAATCCTAGACTCATTAACATTTACGCACCCAAAATTTGCATACATCAACTCACATTGTAGGAATGAAAACGGCAGACTGTGCAGACATTTACCGTTCCCGGCTGGGAAGGGGATGTTGATTCTTATCATACCCTTCCCAAAGACTGTCAGTGGGAATAATTGGTGTTCATCTTGAAACAGGCTTAAGATGGCTTCCTATTTGCCAGCTTCTTAATCCAATGTTCCAGCCCACCTTAAATGCTACAGCTTGTCCGGTTGCCAGAATGTAACCGTGACACCTTTTAAGACGGAACAGAAAATCTGCAAAACAAGTTGACAAACAGGAAGCCAACTTCAGCTCCCACATCTCTAACAAGATCCTGGACATCTTTAATTCAGAGTTGTTAGTCTGCTCTGCATCTTGACAGTTTCTCGAACCTTGGATGATATGGAGCAGCTTCACTCAGTGTTTAACAGTGAACAGACTGAAGAGAGGAGCAGTTCCACCTTTATTAGCATCACAACACCAACAGCAGCCTGTAAGTAGCAGCCATGCTGTGAGATTGTATCAGTGTTTGCCGGTTAAAGGTACAGATCATATTAAAGTGAGAGTTTCTTAGTGAGGAACAACTTTAATCCACTTTGTGTTGATGTCCATATGGAATGCGAGTAGCTAGTATAGGTAACGTTAGCTGCTACCAAGTATCTAGCATAGCTAACTATGATGGCTGAGCTTATTTACACAGAGGTTAATTTTTTCTCCTGCCCGTATCTACTTCCACATTGCCTCTGTGTGGTCATTGCGATGTCTCGCAATAAACCAGCCAATCAGAGCAGTACTCATCAGATCATTCATGACCTCACCAAAACCAGGAAATCAGCTCGTTCCGTTCTAGGACCAAATTATAGGGTGTAAATGGGCGTGTAAAGCCGCGTCTGGACCTTTTCACCCCAACCAAAGCCACATACCTTCTATGTAGACATCAGAGAACATGTTAAAGTTGTGGATAAATGCAGGTTATGGCATCTTTAAAGACCCCCCATGACGTATTTGAAGGTAGAAAAACTACAGCCTTGTTTTGGGGTGTATTTTTAAGGGTGGTCTCTTAGAAATGCTAATGCTGGCTCAGGTGTATTTATTAGCCTAGAGCTATAGTTGTATGACCTAGTTATGTAATAAACAGTAATACATAGAACAGCAGTGAAAGAACCACTCTAAGAAATGAAACGTTTTAATCAGATTGTTTTGTTGACTTTACGTAATACAATTTTGTGAGTAAAACTGAGTCGGTTTTGTGTTGTTTTAATGAAAGTAAGTGAATTGTCAGATTTACTTCATAATTGTTTGGCCATGAATAAACGACACATAGAGGAGTGCAGGTCAGTATGGCAGTGGATTAGAGTTTGGGCATCTTCTATAAGTGAGGGCATGCAGTTTGGTGGCTGTAGGTTAAAGGAAACAATAGGGTTTGAATGAGGGTGAAAATGAATGGGACTCTATGGGGGGGAAGAAAAGAAAATAAAGACAACCAGACCAGTGCGGGTTGAACCAACACTGAATTCATGCTCTGTCCTGCGACAGTGTATCAGAATTGGTGTCTCTGGGTCACGCAAAAGTACAGTAGATGGGCACGCACTTTTCCATCTCATTCATTCTTAATGGGAAAACATTTTGGAAAAATCCATTGCTATGCAAAAATCGTGCATCCGACCAAAAATCTTTATACAAGCACACCGCAGGATTAGTTAGTGGACAAAAAATGTGCACCATGAAGAAGTAGTAGTAGTAGTAGTAGTAGTAGTAGTAGTAGTAGTAGTAGAGGAATACACCATCAGCTAATATAACCCGCATTGCAAAGCACTTTTTACTGGCGAGTTTTAGGACCTCCCTTTATGTTATAGGTTCTTAATATCCATGCAACATTTATAAAAGTATCAACCACAGAAAGTTCACAGAGGAAGTTCAAAGTGCTTCCTCGATGAATCTGCTCTTCAAGAGTCACATGGTCAGGTAATTCATTTTATCACATAAACCCAAATACCCACAGTTTCCAGCCTGTAAAGGGATCTCCTTATAAAGGAAGAGGAGCTCTCCTTAGCGGTGATAAATCAGACAATGTGATACTCCGCAAACGTAGAAACGGCTTCCTAACACATCATTTCTTTTTACAGAATTTAGAACAAAGTTCCTCAGAAAACAACGCTCTCCATCCTGGAATTCACTTGGCAGGCTACCATCTACCGTCATTCTTCTCCACACACTTTCCAGGGCAGATATCAAACCCAATCTTTTCCATATGTCCAACACAGGAGGGAAAAAATGAAAATTTTAAATGGCCGCCTTTAAAAACGTCCTTACAATGTGTTCTCGCTCCAGCTGAGCCAGAAAGCCATATCATAGAATGGTGACAGACATTTATAAGCTCCCTACGTGTGCGCATGAGCCCCTGATGAGGTGAATCTGGCCTTTCAAAAGGAAGACAGGCCGTGGAGCGAATGACACGCTTCATTCTGCTCTCCTCAAAACACTGCATCATACCCGGCACCACACGGGAACCCATAATGGCTGGGAGGAAACGCTCCAAAGATGATATACAACTTTGGCCATCTTAGCATAAACGTGGTACACACGGGCAAGCTGCAGTCCAGATGTCCCACAGTAAAGTTCACTATGTGGTGGAGAGAATTCTAATTGTACACAATTTTATTTGTATGATTTTTTTTCCTTGCTTGATTTTTGCTCTGTTATGGATATTGAGGGTTGTGGTCAACTGGCGGATTTCACTGGAGGTGATCTAACAAGCACCAATTGTTCCAGCAGCAAGTGAACAGAACTTTGCTTCTGGAGACAAACTACTGTAAAGCACTTACAGGACAAGCTTGGATAAGTCCATGGAAGTTAATTTTGCGAATGAACATTTATATTATAGTCAATTTATAAATGTGATATACAATCATCCTCAAAAGAATAGCTGCACAAATAGTTGCACCCAGAAGGAATCAACCGACAGGAATGAAAATTGGTAGGTAGTTTTGACATCATGACACATGCAAATGATTTAAGTTTCACGCTCGGCCGCCCACGTGCCATAAGCAAGGACAGGCCTTATCACTGTACCTGACTGACCTAACAGTCACAACTGCAGATATTCAGTGATGCCCTCCATGAGTCATCCTGTTAGTGGCAGCGCCATTGGCAGACGGCTGCACAACACAGGACCACATACACACAGACCGTTACGACGACTGCCCTTAACACCACGTCAGCATCACCCTAGCCTGCAATGGTGTCGTGCCAGACTGTCATGGCGTGACTGAGAATGGCAGTGGGTCATCTTCAGTGACGAGTCCCGCTTTTGTCTTGGTGGAGACGACCAACGGATCTGTGTGTGGAGGCACCGTGGTCAGCGCCAAGATGAACGGTTTGTTGTCATGCATCACACGTCCAGAAGGCCTGGTGTCACTCCACCTCCACCCCTACCTCAACATCTGCAGGAACTGCGTGAGAATATTCAAGCTGCATGGGATGGATTATCACAGGACACAATTGGGAACCTCCATGCCAAGATGTCTGGCATGTTGCGTTAGCAAACATGGTGGTCCAACGCCATACTGAGAGACACTACTTCTGTATGTGTAGCTCAATAAATGTGGCCCATATCAGTCTAAATGTATCATCATTTATTGTTACTGGTAATCTTTATCTTCCTTCCCAATAGCACTGCAATCCCACACTTCCTTCTGGATGCAACTATTATTTTCACAACAATTGTACAACAAAGATTCTCTGACAAATGCCCATGGTGCAAGGAAACCACAGCATCCTGCTTGAGTCTTCCATCAGTGTTGTTTCACTTGTCATGTATGTTTTTTAGTAACTTTTTTGGACAAATGTTTCAGTGAACAGATCTGATCATATACCAAGTTTGTAATCCAAACTTTCAGACTTTTTGAACTTACATGTTGGCTGTCTTTGGTTGCAAACACTCTAAATTAGCTACCTGCTTACATGACACATTAAGCATTCTTAGGCCATTCTTTGGTCTTGATCCTGACCATTTTACAATTATGGCACAAATCATAGAGTGAACTTATGTCAAGCCCCTGCAGTCATTGCAGGTATACAGCCGAGAGGTTTTGGCTTGTGTGGTTGGGTATTATGGCTGGGTGGGTGGCATGGGTTTGGACAATTATTGGATGGTTGTAGTAGTGAACAGGCGAGCAACCAATAAGAAAAATACAATATGAATTACAAGCAGCAAAATACATAAAGCTATTACAGCCAATCAGTAATTCTTATGGCCAAATTTTCACCGATTTCTTTTTTCCATGACGATTGTGTCGCAGCCTCAGCAACTGTTCTGGCTGTAATTTAATTTCGTCTGACTTGTAGAAGTTGTGTACAGTAATGAGCTACAATGCTGACACAGATAAAAAGCAAAGCCATGAAGACGTGCAGTTTTTTTTTGCTTGGCTGTGGGTGCTGCCTGCTTGTCTTTCAGCAGTGACATCATGCAGTGCAACGCTCATTGGTTTTGTTTAACCTACAAGTACACAAAATATTTACTTGCATTTTGCAACGCTGACAGGTTTATTTGTGCATCTGGGCGCACGGAGATGCCATGATTGTGAAGGCTCTTTCATCGTGTCACAGAGTTTGTGTGGACATGTCCTAAGTGGAGCAGATTAGAACGAGCAGAGGTGGGGGTTGATGAGGACCACATGCATAGCCCAAACTATGCATGGTACAGGTGGGCATGGCATATTGTTGGATTGGGCAGATATTGTTGAAATGGCTTTGTGCACAGGAGGCTGGGCAGGGATCGCTGTAGTTTTTGCCAACGCAGGCAGACGTGATTACTGGTTGAATCAGGCATGTGCAGGCATTAATAATCAAGCCTGGGCAGACCTCTAGCTGCTAACTTGTTTGCCCCATCACACAAGGCTGCCAAACTGTTGTGGTGAGGGCTAGCGCATGTATCCTTGCAAGTGATGTGAAGTCATAAATGTTGACAAGACATGTGAGGTCAGATCAAGTGTTTCTCAGGGCCAGGTCAGAGTCGAGTCTCGTTATGAATGTGCAAGTGGAGCCTTAAAGCTTTATTAGAGAATCTAAAAGAAAGTCGCTTATCATCCTACCCACCCAGAGAGAGTTTGGCCAGCCATGTTCTCTCACACTTCCAGCCATGGGTGGCTGGGCATCACCACAGATCAAACCAACGATCTCCTGCTCTTAGAACTAGTGCCTAGATGGCTGAGCCATTCGAGAACCTTGATTAGTCTCTTTAAGTACTGCGTTCTTTGAAAGAAGATGGTGTCCATAAATTCTTATCTCACTCTCTGCTACTCCAGCTAGAGCCTTGTGAAACAGAAAACCCTAAATGGATTCATCTTGCAAATGTTGCCCATGTTGTCTGCCTTAACCCAGGCGTAAATCTACCACAGCCCAACACAGTTAAAGTTGATGATGTACACCAGAGAAGTCTTTCAGTTTTATGCCCGGTGGAGCAGTCTAAAGGCCTTGACCACATCTGGTTCTGTCCGTAATTACCCCATAATTCCCAGCAGCATCCAGGGCTTCCTCTTCTGAAGAGGAACCCAAACTCCGCCGTGTTTTTCTGATTAATAACAGCCCTGTAAAAGCTGAGATATGCTTTGGTCTCTGTTTCGGAGTGGCCATAGTAATTTTCCTGCATTCCAGCACACTTGCTGGCTCCACGTTTTCCGTTTTTATGGTGAGATTTTATGAATCTCTAAATGTATTGCGGCGACTGTAAAACCTTACGTGATTCTTTGAATGGACGCTCATGGCTGATGAGAATTCGGAGAAGAATATACGTTGGAAAATGAAATGGAAACGAAAAATACCATTTTATCAGGTGTCTTGGGGCACTTTTGGTACTACAATTGCAGGTTTCCCCGAAACTAGCGTATCCAGCTCCTTGCATTGGTTCCAACGACCTCGGCATCAGTATTGTGAGTGCATTTTTGGAGGTAGCATGCAGTTGTTCCAGAGGTTCCTTGATGACTATTCCATCTTTCTCTCACATCATGAATCCAGCAACCTCAGCAAGAGGGGGGAAAATTGTCTCGGCCGGTGCCTGCCAAGGTAAGTTCTGACCTCACAAAGAAGCACTTACATTGACACCCTGCCAGTGGTGTGTAATTAAGAAACATTGATGAGCACAGATCACTGAAGCACGGTGGCAAAAGGAACTGAAGTATTTATGGTGTAACACTGCCATTAACATCTCCTTCAGAGAGGTACTGCAGACGATCCCTGAGGATTCAGCTTTGAGAGACACCATAAAAGGTGAACTCTCACCGTGCTGTGGAACAAATGTGAAGGAACGTGAAGAATGTGCCAGAAGGGCCTTCCATATAGGACCAATCAAGTTTCACATAGAATTCAAAGCATATAATTACAGAGACAGCCACACATGCTACTCTGGAATGGATTTTATGGATTGTGATTAGAAGTTCTAACAGAAAGACTCAGGAGGCAGAAGTGAAGAAAGCCAGGAATGCCAAGAAAGGAGTGATTTTAATGCTCAACGGGATTTTAAAAGATAGCAATTCAGTAGAAAATAAAGAGCATTTGCCTTAGGCCCTCCTCAGTCCAGGTCCTGAAGTGTTAAGAACCTAGAACACCATGCCAGATCAGGCCTACCCCTTGGACAGCTGGACAGGGACCACAGTGGTAGTGGTGGGGAGGAGGAAGGAGGGGGACATTGAAACCTGAAATGGTACATAATTAAATCATTTTAAAGACAGGTGTAGATCAGTGATTGGTCAGGATTAATGATTGAATGAATGGCATAGCATTAGATTAAAGTTCCCATATCTTTTAGACTTTTAAACACCTTCTGTGATGTATATCTGAGGTGGACAGAGTATACAAACCATGTAGCTGAGTTAAAGTAGAGATCCCCAAGTTAAAATATTCCTCCAGTAAAAGTGGAAGTTCCTCCCTTTAGACCTCCACTGGAGTAACAGTACTCAAGTATAGCTCTGGGAATAAATAAGAGAGCACTCCAGTTTCTTCTTAAATCAGCATCTCCACATGTACAGCAGGTTCTTAGTGAGAACAGAGGGTTCGGTTCTAGCTTTACTGGCAGATACAGTGAGCGTCTGGTTCATAAGAACAAGGTCAAGCAGCAAACACACAGGACAGCACAGGTACAGACTGGCAGAGGGCCAAAACCACTCTCTACTGACCGTGATGAGGGCCACCACATTTTAATGTCACTTAACCACCGTAAGATGACCTCAAGTAACCTACAGAAAGACTGGTGAGCGGTGGCTGGGGTGAAATGCACAGCAGGCATGGTTCAAAAAACAGGCTTCTGGAGGCGTCATTAGTCACTTTCTAAACAAACCGATCTAAAATACAATATTTGATCTGGAATTTGGGAGACATGTTTCCAGTAGTGTATAGAATAAAACAGAACTGCTCATTTTGGTCCAACACAAACCCAGAAACTGTAAAACTAGAGAAACTGATCATTTTGAGGTGGTCTCTTAATTTTTTCCAGAGCTGTATTTACATGTACTTCAGTATGGAGAGTAAAAGTAGCATGATTTATTATGGCTCTAATGTCCTATTATCATTTCTTAATCAGCCTCAGTGTAGGTGAGGAGACTCCAGTGTCTCTCAGTCCTCCAGTCTTTAATAGAAGGTCATAACTTTGTTTGAATAGCAGTAATGTTAGCTGCATCAACAGAAATCTCAAAAATCTACCCCTCAAGTTTGCACCCCACCCTCCCACCTTCAAGATGCATCATCAGAAGGGAGTTTTCCCGGTCTTTAAATGATCTTGCTCTAGAGAGCCCTTGTGGCACCACTGTAGCGAATAGGCTAATAATGCTTATATTTTTCATTTCCTCTTTGAATTGCCGTGTGAAAGGTTTGTGCAGTATGAAATATTTACGATGCCATGCTGGTGTCATTTTAACTGATAAACCTTGAAGAGCAACCTCAAGGCTAGTCGATCCGACAAATAGTGTGAATATTTTATCAAATCAGGCAACAGTATCCCAACAACAAAGGCTCAGGTTCCACTGGCCCTCCCATAGCGATTTTATTTGCTGTGACTCACAGTTCCAAAGCTTTCCCATGAAAAAGGCCGTGTGAAAGCAGGTTATAAAGGCTTTGTGGTGGTTCGGTCCCGTAACTCCGCTGCTGAGTCCATTTGGCAGCAGTTGAGCAAAGTGTCTGAATACATCACAGGGTAATTAAAAGCTATTTGGGGGGATGGTTTGAGGGACCAGGGAAAGCAGAGTTTTGAATAAACAGAGTCTGGTATCCCCCAGGCCCCTGTGCTTCTATCCAACAGACAATAAAATGACCCGACTGCCAAGAAAAGCAGCGAAACAAGCTAGGTTTTAAACGCAAAGCTGCAGGGCGAACGAAAAACAACCCGGCGTAGGGCTAATTAAGGATTAAATGAAGCCATGGACCACGGCCAGGCTAAGCGTTGCAGATGTGAGAATTACAGCATTCGGATCTGCTGCACATGTGACCAGCATTCTGTCTGATACAATGTATGTGTGTGCAAGCAGATCCTGGCATCCCGGAACGTTCCCGAGTCCAAAACACCTCAGACATCTCAAGAGCCCCGGCAATAATATGCAGTCTCTTTCGGGCTGATGCGAGTAGCAGATTCTACTTTTGTTTATGATTTAATAAGAAAAGATGTCGGTCTCCTCCACATTCCACACAGTCATCACTCATGGCTAAGAAAGCTGGGGTTGGCAGCCCAGGTCTGCTCCTCACAGCAGATTTACATAAGCAGCAATGGTTTATCACAACAGTTTATCAGACAGCGGAGGTGCCTTCATGATTAAAGCGTGGCCAGTAACACGCACTGATTGGATTTACTTTAGCATAATGTCAACCATTTTACACTCTTTGAAAATGCCACCCACAATGCATGGCCACAAGTATAGGCACCATCACACCTTTATGAACCGCTGGACATCGAATTCCAAACCTATATGCAGTAATATGTTATGACTATAACAGCCTCCACTCTCCCGGGAAAGCTTTACACAAGATGTTGGAGTGAGTCTGAGGGAATTTGTGCCCATTCAGTCAAAAAGAGTATTTGTGAGGTCAGGCGCTGACGTTGAATGAGAATGCCTGGCTCACGATCAACATTCAAGTGCATCCAAAGGTGGTCAGTGGTGTAAGTGCAGGCCACTGGAGCCCTCCATACCAAACTTGTCAAGCCATGTCTTCATGGAGTCATGCTGGGACAGGAAAGGGTCTTCACCGAAGCACATGACTGTCTTAAGTGTCTTTGTATACTGTAGCATTAACATCACCCTTCACTGGAACCAAAGAGCAAACGCAAACTTTACCGTTGGCATTATGCATTCTGGTTAGTAGCGTTCCTCTGGCATCCAGGAGTGATGCATCCCTCCAAAGGACCACCACTCCAAAGTCCAAAGACCTTTAGTATATAGGTGGAGCTTATTTAAGCTGTAAGGACCTAGTAGTACTTGCTCTGTGAGTACTTGCTCTTGCACATACGAGAACGGATCCTTGTTGGCAGGTGCTTCTCCATGGTGAAATGCCATGTGTCCAGAAGTGTTGTTCTTCACAGCTGGAACATTGTTATCCAAGGAAAATAATAAAAACGGGTGAACAGATGAAGCTGGTGCCTACCTTTTTGCAAACGTGCACACAGAAATGTGACATATGGAATCGCACAGTCGATCCACAGTTTAGAAGGAATTATTGTGTGTGGAAACAACGCAGCAATTATGAGCCCTTCCCCCCAAACGAGCCCAGAATCGGTCCAAGCTTGAAAATGCCTTTATTTTATCTGCATTGCCACTTTGGAAATACATAAGCTCCCTGGACAAAAATCATTCCCCTCTGTGACGTTCTGGGGGTGTTTTAATTAAGTGAAAATGGGTTCCTTGCTTGAGGTAACAGTAACTTTGAACCACAATGCCAACACTGAGCTGCTGGACAACCAGGTTTTGCCTTTTGCTCATCATCTTATGGAGGAACATAACATTCCAATCCCAGTATTCCAAGATGACAATTCTCCCAGGCACAGGGAGGCAAATGTGACTGATTGGCATGATAAATATTCAAGAAGCATTCACACATCTGGACCGGCATGCAGATTTAAATCCTCTTGAAAAACTGTGGGACTACCTGGAACAACCAATAAAACGCCAGGTAAGGCATCCACCAAATCTGGCACAACTGCACAGTTCTTTGAAATAAGTGTGGCTGAACATTGATGTGGCCCACATCCAAAAACTTGTCCAATCCACGTCCAGCCATGTACTGGCTAGCATTACTGAGTATACCAAAACAGTCACTACTGTGTTATGATTGGTTTGGTGGTGACAAAATGGAACATTCAATCATTTATTATCAGAAATGTGTTTTGAACTCTGATTAGGATCGATTTGAATGATCCATACAGCTTTTAAATGGGTTCTCTTGTGCACTGTTATTACAGACTTCAGCCATCATAACTTGTACAAAGAGTCCTGCCCAACTCTGTCTATAAAGTCACCTTTTCACAGATGCTAAATGTTTTGTAACAGCAGCAATGATGAACACCATTAGAGTGCAGAGACGTCCTTGACACATGCCAAGGAATCTTGGAACAGTAACTTTCCGAAACATTTCTAACGTGCGAGTCCTAAGGGTCATTCATTGAACCACTGCAGTTGCAGCCACTTTGTAAGGATCATTTGTGCTTTTCAGGCATAGCTGTAAATTAGCTGGCTGGATTCCACAGGCCTCAAATGTTAAGAGCTTAACCACAGTGCTCATTAAGTAAATGGCAGAATTAAACTCTTTTTGTGGGCTGTTTTAACTAACGTAACACTCACTACACACGCCATGCCTGGGAAACTGCAACATCAACAATAAAAAAAAAAAACGACCAGTAGCAGAAGAACTTGTCAATGTTGACACCAATTCTTCAACCAACTGCACTATTTTTAGGCTTTGAAAGAATAGCCTGTTACCGCACCGCACAGACTAAACATATGGATCTCAGATAACATGGATGAGAGAGAACATATGGCCTGGATTAGATGGAACACATATGCATCTCACATTGCATTTTTTTTTTATTACGTTTCAAGACTTGCTCACGTTTAACAAGGATTTACGAGTGCAGGTGCTGTTTCTGTCCCAGCTGCTTAGATACCATATTGAAGAGTTCTCATCCTCAGGAGCTTTATGAATACAGGATACAATTTTAGTTCCCAAAGACTCAGACAAGAGCTCCTTCTCTGTGGTCTGCTTTTGGTAAAGCTGTTGTCTGTGATCAAATTTCATAGCAAAGCCTTTGTCAATAGTTAGAATAATTGCTGAGTGTGTAAAAAATGCACAACAGTTGTCAAAAGATGTGGCTTTTATATTGCCATTATTTTTGGTTGACATTTGTCTAAACAATCAGTTTTAATACATCAACCAAAGATGTGCAATTGCTTAATTTAAAACACAATAGTGAAAATACGGCGCCAATGGATCCCAAGGTGGCACTATTAAGGGGCTCAGCGGGTGGTTGGTGCCCATGTTGATGGTTATACTAAAAACAACCTCTGAATGCAGGGAATGCTGAGGTGATGGTCAGGTCCAATCAAAGGAATAAGGAGTTACTTGAAACCACCTTACTGTATGTGTGTGTATGTGACTTGTTTATGGTAGTACTAAGATCAAATTGGTGACCTAGAAGTTATCCTGAGGTCCTCAGCCTTCACCCGACACTTTAGTACCACTACCATAACCATCAAGGTCGGTGTCGGTGATCAGTGCCCAATTGTGTTAGTAAATAATGTTTTGCATTGAAACAGTGAAATTAAATTTTAATGCAAAGCCATTTTTCAGTACATGCAATTACCGCTGAAAATGTACCCACGGGATGATATCACATTTCAAATTTGGTTGACATTTGTGTGAATCAGTTTTCAGCTCACCAGACAAAAATTTGTCACCTTGCATGTTTGAGGTGGTAGTAACTTCAGGCTCCTGCAGATGGCGCTGCACGAGGATGATGGGGCTATAAATACCTGCGGGGTGTGAATGATGGGATTCCTAGTTTGTGAAGAGGTGGTACAGTGCAGTGAATATCTCGCTCCATTGGTAAATGGCTCCAAAGCAGATGTTAATGATTGGCTAAAAGGAGTGACTGCATTTGGACGTGCCAAAGACCATAGTGTGAAGGAAGTAGCTGAATCTGCAGGTTTATGGAAGCATACGGTCATACAGGTCTACCAGCAGTGGCTAAAAGCCCAGTCTACAGGAAAGCATCCACCAAATCTGGCGCAACTGCACAACGCTTTGATGCAACAGTGGCTGAACACTGAAAGTGGCCTACATCTCAAAACTTGTCCGGTCCATGTCAAATCTAATCACAGCTGTTATTCGTGCTCGTGGAGGTATTACATGCTACTAGGTATGTTTCAGTCATAGGGGACTTTTTTGTCCAGTGATCTTATCAACCAATAATGTGTAATGTAAACAAGAACATGTCGATTGACAGAGGCTTGCTTCTTTCAAGTATAAATTGGGGGACAGAATCTTGCATGGGACGGTACAGAGGAATGCAGTCTTACTAAGGTCAATGGTATGAGGTTCGTGCTCTTATGACAAACACAAATATGTAGCTGGTTTTCCCTGGTGGTTTAACTTAATATGTACTTAGGTAAATACTTCTCAGTTACTACCTAGACATATGGCATGTGTTATGAGTACATACATATGAATGGCACACTAAGCCCTACTGTTAACATGGATGGTTCTGGATATGTACTATAGCAGAGTGAACAAGCGGCAGAATTTTATACACTGAATTTGCTGTTTTTTCTGCATTCAAAGGAGCAATATTTAATCTGCTGCAACCTGTCAAAATCATACTTCATACTCCAAAAAAATAGGGGGCAACATATCACCAGAAGGCTGTAGTGTCCATTTACCTTGTCCTCATGCTCCTGCCTCCATGTGCTTCTGTTCATTTTGGGTGCTAGCTCGTCCCTGTCTCCGCCCTCTCGTCAAGCTCCTCACCTGTTCACAGGTTCTGGCTCCTCCCTTCTAAGGTGCTCCTTGCTAGACCCTGTGCTTATATACCCCTATGTTTGCTCCCAGTCTTGGTCTGGCATTGTTAGTGTATTGTGATTGCACTGTGACCGTGTTTACGCCTGAGCGTTTTTGGTTTCTGGCTTTGCTGTCTATTCATCTTTGTCNGCTGCAATGAGTTCTCTAAACAAACAGCTACTACAGTACATTAACACAATATGAGGTGTTTTTATCTCAATCTCGACTCAAACAATATTAATACAAAGCAACAAAAACAACAAGCAACAAAGTTTGGTGGGAGAAACATGACCACTGCTGACACGACTGTCCGGAACAAAAGACATGTGACGCCGCCATTAGCTAGCTGCACCCCCTCCCTGACCAGGCTTAGTTTTCTCATTTCAAACAGCTTACATCTTAACAAAACGATCATCCTGGAGACATTAACCCATCAAAGAGTGGGATTACAGCACATGGTGCTTTTAATGACGGTTTTCAAGCGTTAGTTCACTTTACTAACCTGGAGAACAGAAGAGGAATCATGAAACACGGCAACACGGTTGAACGTTACTGGGTTCCAGCAACGCATGTAAACCAACTCTCCAGCTCACACTGCCCCCCGCTGTTACCCCATGGGTATAGCAAGCAAATTCTTCAAACTAGAAATGCTATACAGCATGTTGCTGGTCAGACAGAAAAGCATGATCATTTTCTCCCCAAATAAAATTCAACTTTAACCACCTATATTGTTTACAAGTAAAGAAAACAATTACAATATTAAAAAAAAAAAAAAGTAAATAGTCAAATTGGCCATTTTCCTCCACAGAAATGTGACCGCACCTTTGTGGGCGTCACATCTGCATGGGTTTCCTCTCACAGTACAAAGACATGCAGTCCGCCAGGTGTGAGGGAATGTGTGTGTCTGCCCTGCAACGGACTAGCGGCATATCCAGGGTGTTTCCTGCCTTCCCCGCCACTGAATGCAGGAACAGACTTCAGCAACCCCCCCGTGACCCAGAAGGATAAAGTGGTTTAGAAGGTGAATTTGCACATCTATCCTCTCTGTCTGGCCCTTCGTTTGGTTTTCAGTCATGGGCTGTTGTTGGTGTCCGTGATGCAAGAGCTCGCGCCATGACTTCATGTGTTTGTTGTTAGCGGTGCATGATTTGACTTTCAAATGTATTCGCTGACTCAGAGCAAACGATATTTATATTCTCATGTTTTCCACCCGGCCTGTTTATGGAACTCCTGAGCGATCTTGTGGGCAGCGCTTTAGTGGATTTGTGGCTTGGACATGAAAGCCAGTCCTGATGGGTTCTGGACAAAAAAAAAGATTATTAATGTTCACATAGATGTCCAGTCACTCTCAGCAGTTTAGCAACTCCCCATCAAACCATTAGAACACATGCAAGACCCTTTAATTTGCCTTGGAGAGAGTTGTGAACAATTGTAAATAATGGAAACAGGCTGGTGCAGAGATGTTTATGGATTTATGGATTTATGCAAAGCAAACCAAAGCTGTGCACACACAGAACACATTAAGCAGAAACGTCTGAACTCCTAAAACCTTCGTCATCCCTTCTCTTAAAACTTCAGTCAGCCAAGATGTGTTTTGTGTCTGACATTTGTATGTTTAGTTTTGCACTGGAACCACAAGGCTATTATAGCCACCATGTAATGAAGGATCACACCTTTATAATAGTTCCGTAACTTTGGTCAGGGTGAAAAAATATATATGGTTTAATATGCCCTTTTACAACCATATGATTTGGTCCTAGAATGAAACGAGCTGTTTTCCCTTTTTTGGGTGAGCTCATGAATAATCTAATAAGCTCCATCATCCTCAGGCAGGAGTCTGAAGTTACTACCACCATAAACATGCAAGGTGACTTATTTTTTTATCATCCTTGCAACTGTTTGTGTCTACCCAACAGCTTCCATTCTTTTTTTTTTTTTTTTTTGCTTTCAGTTTGTCTTTGTTGTCTATTTTATTTTCTCAATTTTTTCAGGAGCTTCACAGCTACACATCCCTCCCATAGCGTTGAGTTGTCTTCTCACAGTGGAAGGATAGACAGAACCACCTGTGGATTATTTCAGATCTGAATTGAAGTCCATCTGGAGTTGCTGTAACTGCTGGACCTTGCTGTCACTGAGTTCCAGTGAAGTCATTGCTTGTAAAATCCCATTGAGGCTGAAGTATGTTCTTTACTCTCTCTTTCTCTCTCACACTCAAACACACACACACACACACACACACACACACACACACACACACACATTATTTACTATTATCTCTCTCTCTCTCTCTCTCTCTCTCTCTCTCTCATTTCCAATGGCAAAACTAGGATCTCATGTACCCAAGCAAAGACAAAAGAAAATAAAATTAAACTACTTTCAATTAATACATTTTTATTTATTGTTATTGTACAATTTGATGCTTTCAAGGCATGTCACTCCACTCTCCAGCATTTTAACATCAATCCAAAGGTTCACATGTTACATTAGCAATGTGAACAAGGACGTAAGCAAGGACGGGACTTACGCCTGTACCTGACTGACCCAGCAGCCATGATTCCAGACAATTAGCGAGCAGTGATACCTCCTATGAGTCATCCTGTTAGTGCCAGCACCATTGGCAGACGACTGCACAATGCAGGATTACATGCACACACACCGTTACAACAACTGCCCTTAACACCACGTCAACATCACATCAAGACTGCAATGGTGTCGTGCCAGACTGTCATGGACTGACTCAGAATAGCAGCGGGTCATCTTCATTGACGAGTCCCACTTTTGTCTTGGTGGAGACGACCAACTAATCCGTGTGTGGAGGCACCGTGGCCAGCACCAAGATGAACGTTTTGTTGTCACGTGTCACATATCCAGAAGGCCTGGCGTCACTCCACCTCCATCCCTACCACACCACCCGCAGGAACTGTGTGGGAATATTCAAGCTGCATGGGATGGATTATCACAGGACACCATTAGAAACCTCTACAACTCCATAGCGGTATATTGCTTTAGCCATACTGAGACACATTACTTCCCACCGCTCCGGGCAAGTGGGCTCACTGCCTTGTGTGTGTGTGTGTGTGTTTGTAGGTAGGTGTTTCACTTCATGAATGTGTTAAATGGCTCTAAATTCTAATTCTAAGACAATTCAACCAACTACTAAGGCTGAACTTTGGAGGTGTCTAAAATATCTCACTGTGTATTAGGGTCACAATTAAGATTTTAAGGGGCCCATTCACTGTGGGGTCAGAGCATGACTTCCCCCCACAGCTTGCTCAGTAGTTACTCCTTTGATACTTTCTCATCATAATTCCTGTAGCTTTTCCAGATAAATCAGCATTTTAAAATGTCCTCATGCTTTCAGAATGTTCATAAACTCTCCTGGGGAGACACAAAGAGCAAACACAGTACACACACACACAGGGGAAACTGGGGTAGACTGCAGGACCACAGAGCTTTGGGGGTTTCCCTCTCAAGGTCATGCAGTTCACTCAGCTGTAAGGGACACAGAGAGTGAAATCAGTGCAGAACAGGAGAGAAAACAACGCCTTTAAACACAGCAGCTCTGTCACGCACACTTTCTGCTGCACTGGCAACCGTCGACTCTCTGCAGGGCTGATCTCACTGGAAGCTGACAGGCCAAAAAACAAGAGGAAACAAGCGTTTAAGGGGAAATCAAACCTGTTGTCCAACACAGCGCTCCCATTGTTAGCGTGTGACCTGCTGTGGGTGATAGGAGCGTTTTAGTGACTCACAGAGAGAGATGGAGGCGGCAGCGAGGAGGGAAAAAGAAGAGAAGAAAAAGAAGAGGAATAATCAGAAGAGAGAAAAGAAAACCATTTAACTGAATGGACTTTGGCTGCTATTGACTGCATATACACTGTGTGCCCTTACAGGGTCATTCATATAGAGAGGATTTCAATAGTGTGGTATAAGAGTTTGATACTGAAAGTCACAGCCTGTTATATGAAGTCTTCACTCTTTTAAGCTTAATCCCTTTATTATTCCATGCACCATCCACTGGCCTGCACGTCTCCTCTAACCGAGCTCCAAAGATACATACAAATGCACACCTTGTACTTTGCTACTGAGGCATCCATCTATACAGGCAGTGATGAGCAGGAGTTATAACGTAACAGGGACGTTTTATGTAACATACAGATTCCAGTAGAATCTGCTTGTGGCCATCTACTCATATTTCCACAGCAGCCTCATCTGTAAGTTTTCATTGCATGTGGACAGATATTTCAGTCATTTCTCAAAAGTCATTCACAGAACTACCTATACTATTTGAATCACCCCCATGGAGGCTGTAATATAGTGCTGTCTTGAAACATGTAAGTATCTCACAATAAATGCTAACCGTGCTAAAGTACAGCCTCCACACGGTGATGGTACCCAAAGTAAACACTGAGGAGAAATTCATTTAAATTCAAAACTTCTTATTTACAGATTCCGCAAAAATGTCCATTGGATGTCACAGAAATGCAACATATTTCAACTTTAACATGCTAATATACTTATATTGTTTTATATACTTACGTAACATAAATAGGCTAGCATTTTTTAGCTGTACATATTGTACAATCATCATCAAAAAAATAGTTGCACTCAGAAGGAACCAATCGACAGGAATGAAACTTGGTGGGAAGGTTTAACATTGTGAGACATGTTTACAATTTCATGATGAATGGACCAACAGAAATGGCTCAAAATCGCTTGTAAAAAAATCTGGTTCCATTGCCTTACATTTAAATTAAATTAGGTTTTTGGCCTCTCTTGTAAAGTTTGCATTTTGGAAATACTTGTTTTCCTTTGGACAGCAACAATATCTAGGCTGAACTGCTGAAGGTTGAACGGACGGTCATATGGAAATGTATTCATGGTTGTGACATCACAGCCTCAATGAATTTGAGGCAAGCTTGTTTTGCAGCTTAGTTTCTGCTTATGGACCGAGGAGTCAACAGTAAGAAATGCATTTTTCCATAATATGGGCCCTGTACTATGTTGGAATGACACAGTTCGCAGTGCCATATAGGGCATTTCAATGGTATTACAACTCATACAACAAAGTAAGTAGCAGCATTCTTGGCCTGTTGGGTCAGTTGGTCAGTTGTGTGCACTGTTGATCTAAATACGGGGACTCAATGTGAGATTCAGTTTCTTTCTATGAAAGGAAAAAGAAAAGCACAGACACACATATACACACACATACACACGCACACACACACAGACACACACAGTCTGCTGGTCTTTTCAGTTTTCCCATCATAAATGCCTTTAGTTTCCTCGCTGTCCTGCTCAGTGGCTCTGCCAGGCAGACTGCCTAATATCCTCCTGTACAACATCACTGTTCTAAAGGGACATTATAACATTACTGACTTATGACTTGATAAATAATGCTTAATGATACTGCTAATGGCATACTTGTCAAGCAAACCGCAACCCTGGATTCTGTCAGACTTTTCACGGGCATTAGAATTTGGAAGCGACCCACAGTCTGTCAGTCACAGCAGCGTCCCGCAGAGGTGGGCAGTAACTAGTTACATTTATACAGTTACGTGTATTAAGCCAAATCTTTTCGGACTCTTTTACTTACTTCTTCTTGGGCAAAGTCAGTTTACTCAGTTACATTTTAATCATTAACATTTACTTTTACTTTCTTTTTATTGCTTTTCAACTAGATTTTATGTAAAGCTGTTTCATCCCTGTTGTGAATTAAACTGAACTGAAACAACTCAACTCGACAACATGGAACTGAATTTGAACTGAAACAGAACTGTATTTACTTGTATTTGAGTGAAACTGAGAAGGAACGAAACAGAATTTTAATCTGAATAAAAAAAGCAAAACTGAATTTGAGTGTGAATTGAACAGAAATTACTTTGAATTTGAAATAAATCAGAATAGATCAGAACACAATTTCATTTGAACATGAAGTGAATTGAATTAAATCAGAATACAACTAAATTTGAATTTGGTTCTAATTTAATTGTGTTGAACTAATCCAACACAGAATGAAACAGAACTTTATTTTGAATTTGATTTCAATTGCTACTGAACTGAAATGGAACAGAATAGAATAGAGTTTGAATTAAACAAGCTAAATTTGAATGTGAAATTGAAATTAAACTGAACGGGAATGAAACAGAACTGAATATAAATTTGAACTCAATCAGAACGGAATGGAGCAAACTTTGATTTGAATTTTATTCTAATTGAATTGAGTTGAACTGAAACAGAATGAAACCAAACTGAATTTAAATTTTAATTAATTTAATTACATTTGAATTGAACCGAAACGAAATGAAATGGAAATGGACTGTATCTTATTTTGAGTTTTGAATGGAATGAACTTGAAATTAAATCCATGTTGAATTTATACTGAACTGAATTTTGAATGGAATTCATAGATGGATGGATGAAAATACTGAAAGGCAGACGGACAGACAGACCAGTGGATTTCTCCTCTAAAATCACACTCTGAGGGTTTTTGTAACCACTAAGAATTTGTTTTGGACTCATGCAGCAGACAGATGGAAACACTTCATTTAGAAGAAGAGAGAAGCACAGTAATGAGCAAACTTTTCCCTTCATAAGAAGACATGTTTCCTTTCCTTCTCTCTCTCTCTTTCTCATATTTCAGCAATAGTCTATGATTGTTCAGGTTCCAGACCAAAAATAACTTCTGTTGAAATACCTGATCCATTACTGAGCAATGCAGTCTGAAATCAAACTGGTCTCAAATGTATTAAATTACTACACTTCAATTTTGAGTTATGTCACCAACATTTTTCAGCTCATCTAGAAATCTTACACGTATTACACCCAAACTTGATTCTATGGTACAATTCATAATACACCAAGTATATTTGATTTCTTACCCAATTTTCTCTCCACTTTGTCATCTCCAATACTTTCCCGCTGGCATGGTCTTCCCTATATCAAAAAATGCTACCATTTCTTCCAGTGGTGGATGAAGTACACAAACCATGGAGCTGAGTTAAAGTAGAGATAAGGTGAAATACTCCTCCAGTAATAGTAGCAGTAAAAAGTAGCATATTAAAGTATTTACCTTCAAATGTACTGAAGTATGGAGAGTAACAGTAGCATGATTTATTATCTCTCTAATGTCCTATTATCATTGCAAGACTCTTAATCAGCTCACTGTAGGTGAAGAGACTCTAGTGTCTCTCAGTCCACCAGTCTTTAATAGAAGCTCATTAATTAGTCTGACACTGATGTCTACTCAAATGATCATAAGCACAGAACACTGAAGGAGAACAGTTTCCATTAGCTAGAACCGAGCTCTGTCCAAAAGGTCAAAACAAGCTCATAACAAAGTAACCGCTGTACCCTGATTGGTGGGCTTGCGTCACGCTTCTTTTGTTTGGATATCTATATGCTAACATAAGCCAAAAGGAGGGACAGATTTGGCCATAATGTAGTGGAGTAAAAGTAAAAAGACCCCCAGAATGGAAACTTCAGTACAGATACATCAAATAACTACTGAAGTACAGTAAGCAATTACATCTACTGAGTTGCTGTACACCACAATTTTTTTTCCAACTGTTGTTAACATCACTGATAGTGAATACAAATCCATAAGCTAGTGTTTGCTAGCATTGTGCTGAGTGATGGGCCTTCTGACCCACCCAGAGGCAGCGTGGCCTATTACACGCTCTGGGCAATATTTATTGAGCTACACATACAGAAGTAGTGTGGAAGACGTATGGCATCAGGAGGCCATGTTTGCTAACACGTCTCAGCATGGAGTAGTAGAGGTTCCTAATGGTGTCCTATGATGATCCATCCCATGCAGCTTGAATATTCTCACATAGTTCCTGCAGATTTTGCGGTTCCTTCTAGACATGTGACACCTGATCTTGGCGCTGACCATGGTGCCTCCACACACCGATTCGTTGGTCGAACTTGAATCATTCGCATGTCTCACAATGTGAAACCTACCAACCAAGTTTCAGTCCTGTCAGTTGATTCCTTCTGGGTGCAGCTATTTGTGCAGCTATTCTTTGGATGATGGGTGTAATTAGCTAACATTTCAAAACCAGTGCAGTTGATACATGAACTTCAGATCAAAGCATCCAAATACACTGATGCATTTTGACACCCCCACATTTTTCCTGTTAATGTTCTCATGCCACACTGCTGGACTTATTCATGACAAAATGTGAGGGTGACTGACACCAGGCCAACCATCTGGTTCACGCTGTGGGATGAGATCAGCATTACACTTTGGTTTAGACACCGCTCCAAAATCCACTCTCACCACAAAGGAACCCGTGAAATACTCTTCTGTTTCTGTTGTGCACATGTGCATAAAGGATGTGACAATAAAGCGGACTTTGATTGGATGGCTAACAAGGCCTTTGAGAGTTCCACCCCCACCCCCCCACAGAGCCCAAATGTATACCACCTTGCTCTGTGTGTCAGTGGAGCAGTGCCATGCTAGATGTAGTTCAACACGACAGACTATAACCTGTACTGGAATTTGATTGGTTTCATCCGTGCCTGGCAGTCTATCAGAATGATTATGCAGGTCATATACTTGAACACTGACACCTCCACTTTTTCATAATCACCATTGTTGATCATTTTGCTGAGTAATTGCTGCAGGCCTGAAACCAACCCTAGATATACAATGACCCTCGAAATGTGTTTGGACTGTTGTGTCACACAAAAGTGTTGAGTTGTGTTGATGGGGAATTCCAGCTATTTTTAAAAATTGTCTGCATAATTCAATGGCTGAGACATGAACAGAGTAATTTGGGGTGGTTTGATGTGAATGAGTTCATTTATAGCAAAAATCTAGTTACTGTACTGTACGGTACACCGACACACTACTTACAATACACTAACGCATTACACTTACTGAGTTACTGTACACCACCACACTACTTACANTGAGTAATTGCTGCAGGCCTGAAACCAACCCTAGATATACAATGACCCTCGAAATGTGTTTGGACTGTTGTGTCACGCAAAAGTGTTGAGTTGTGTTGATGGGGAATTCCAGCTATTTTTAAAAATTGTCTGCATAATTCAGTGGCTGAGACATGAAAAGAGTAATTCAGGGTGGTTTGATGTGAATGAGTTCATTTATAGCGAAAATCTAGTTACTGTACTGTACGGTACACCAACACACTACTTACAATACACTAACGCATTACACTTACTGAGTTACTGTACACCAACACACTACTTACAGTACACTAACACATTACACTTACTGAGTTACTGTACACCAACACACTACTTACAGTACACTAACACATTACACTTACTGAGTTACTGTACATCACTGATCTGGAATTTAGAGACTGGAATCAATGAAGGGACATTATGGAACTGTCCGGACTGGAAAGCTTTTTTGGATTTTATTAATACTTAATTGAACCGAACTGAATATGTAATAGAAACCCATCCATACCTAACACAGCTGTACTTACTCCAGTTTACTGGTGCGGTATGTCCAAACACTGTCCTTCCAATCGGAATCTAGTTTACTAGTGTTAAAGTTAATAGCGAAGTTGCCGTGGTGCTCCTCCATGCCATAATTCAAGCCAGCAAGGCTTGATTCTAAACGACTTGCGTTCCACCAGAACATCTGGAGATGGTGCAGGAACAAAATGGAGTCAGGGTATTTGATAGGTAGTCATCTTGGACCCTGGGGAGGGCACTAAAATGGGCCTTCAACATTTATTTGCTAGAAATACACATATACTGAGGTCCTCCTTTAGCGTTCTCTCACATTCAACACATTTCTACATTGTCCAGAAGGCTAATACACTCAACAGACCACTCGAAACCAGGTGCACTTAAAGGAAAAGAGCAATCTGTAAAACTAATGCTGAGAAAATAAGGGAAAGACACAGGGACAGTGAGCACTGTGCTAGCATTATGCTATCTGGTGACTTTAGCTTTCCACAGAG
Source organism: Semaprochilodus insignis (assembly GCA_034552555.1). Lineage (NCBI taxonomy): Eukaryota > Metazoa > Chordata > Actinopteri > Characiformes > Prochilodontidae > Semaprochilodus > Semaprochilodus insignis. The sequence goes on from CM067494.1 coordinate 24,668,297, forward strand.
CGTTAACTGTGTTGGTTGTTGTTGCTTAAGGTAAGTTAAGGTTTAGACATCGCTATCAAAAGACGTTCCACCAAACAACCTAGCCATATCAACACACTCACCGGCCACTTCATTAGATACACCTTGTATCTATACTCACTGTCCATTTTATCAGCTCCACTGACCATATAGGAGCATGTTGTAGCTCTACAATTACAGACTGTAGCCCATCTGATTCTCTGTATACTTTGTTATCCCCCTTTTACCCTGTTCTTCAACGGTCAGGACCTCCACAGAGCAGGTATTATGTGGGTGGTGGATCATTCTCAGCACTGCAGTGATACTGATGTGCTGGTGTGAGTGGATCAGACACAGCAGTGCTGCTGGAGTGTCACTACAGCACTGTGTCCACTCACTGTCCACTCTATTAGCCACTCCTACCTTGTTGGTCCACCTTGTAGATGTAAAGTCAGAGATGATAGCCCATGTGCTGCTGCAAAGCCTCGGCATCCTCTAGTCCTTCATCAGTGGTCACAGGACGCTGCCCACAGGATGTTGGTTTGATAGATTAGGTTGGTGGACTATTCTCAGTCCAGCAGTGACACTGAGGTGTTCAAAACTCCAGCAGCACTGCTGTGTCTGCCTCACACCAGCACAACACACACCATCACAGTGTCACTGGTGGTGTAAAAGTACAACAGAAAATTCTAGAAATGCACTGCAAATCCATTTTAATGTCTTTATTCTAAGCAGGTTTTTCTCTGTCCCATGTTTCCAATGGTAACATGGTGATAAAATGTAGTCAGCTGACCACCTGAATGTACTGAATGACCAGGTCATCCAATCAATGGATTTCTTCTTCCTTGATGGCATATTCCAGGATGACTAACTCTGAATGACTGCTTTAGGAATTACCTTCACAAAAACTGACAGTAATGAAACTTGGTGGGTAGGTTTGACATTGTGAGATATTTCACGCTCGGACACAAGGACATCGCTGTACCTGACTGACCCAACAGCCACAATTGTGGACATCGGCTGGCAGTGATCCCCTCCGTGAGTCATCCTGTTCGTGGCAGCACCATTGGCAGACAGGCTGCACGACGCAGGACTACATGCATGCAGACTGTTAAAACGGCTGCCCCGAACACCACATCAACGTCACCAAAGACTGCAATGGTGTCGTGCCAGACTGTCATGGACTCACTCAGAATGGCAGCGGGTCCTCTTCAGTGATGGGTCCCGCTTTTGTCTTGGTAGAGGCACCATGGTCAACGCCAAGAAGAACGGTTTGTTGTCACATGTCACACCTCCACCCCTACCACACAATCTGCAGGAACTCCATGCAGAGACGTCTGGCATGTTGCATTAGAGAAACTACTTCTGTAGGTGTAGCTCAATAAATGATGATAAATTTAGACTCATATGGACATCATTTATTGTTCCTGGTAACCTTTATCTTCCTTCCCAACAGCACTCCAGTCCCACACTTCCTTCTGGGTGCTTAATACGATGAGTGTATTTATAAAGCTTCTCAAAGAGCCCACAGTGACAGTTCTCCGGCCTTCCACCATCTTTATTGGACCACTTACATAATTTTACACCCACGAGTCTTTGGCTGCCTACAATAATGTAATAATCGACCTGAACCGTTATACCAAACAACAGAGCGCAAACTTGGTTGGTAGCAATGGTGAGTAAACACACGGACTTTTGTTATTCATTGAAGGTTATTTTTATAGTGGGCCCCCATTCACTGCATTCTGCACTGGGGCCAATAATATCCTAGTTACAACACTGTCCTAATAGCTACAACATTATGGGCAGACAGGAGCGGTCCCAGATGGAGATACAATGGTGGGATCCACTCCCGTCTGCCCATAAATGCTGTTGCAATGAGACGTTTCAGTACAAACCATGGACTTTCACATAGGCCAACAGGACCAGAGAATTCCATCGGATTTCAGTGTAAACCGCAAAGCAGTAGCACAGCAAATACCCCGAACCCCAGCCAAACCCTCCTCTTCCAAAACAGCAGCGAGTTATTACCCCAACCTACCATTATCCTCTTCACCACAGCCCTTCTCCGACTTCCTTCGTGTTCTCTCTCTCTCTCTCTCTATGCCCATACAAGATCACACAGTGGCCAGGACACACGATGCATAGACAAGGAAGTTTTAATACGCTTTACATTTACAAATCTTGTTTAAAAGTACAAATCGTTAGCTTGAATACTGAGCATTACTCCATTACATATAATAATATCCAGGAATTACCCTTGATGCATTGCATCCATACAAGTGAAGAGCTCGAAACAGCTTTTACAAGTCTTCCAAAAAACACAAAAAATGAAAGAAAAATAAAAGAGGGGAGATAACATACAGCTTTGTTGGAGCAAATATGTCATATACAATATGCTGCCAATATTTCAGTACAAAGAGAATTTCAACACAATAAGAACCCGCCGAACTGAAGAGGACGTTGAATTTTGGAGCTGATAGATGGGCAAAAAGGAGTTAATGGTCACTTTTGTTCTTTACAATTACAGCACTGATTGTTGGAAAGCCCTCAGGTGCGTTTAATGAAATCAAGCCCTTCAGATTCATCTTGCATATAGCACTCCACCCACTAAACAGAAGGCCAATAGTGTTAGCGTTTGTGCTAATTTTTGGATGTGCAAATGCTAGTTTGTAGGTTTCCTATGCTGTCCTGAGTTACTATGCGGAACGTTGTGTGTTCTTTTCAAAAACCGAAAAGCCTTTAGAAAATATACAATTCAATAAATATATAATTTATATAAACAGGCTAGTGGACTCATCTTAAGGACTTGGGCTTTGTTCAGACTGCAAATCGGATGGTTCTCAAACCGGGTCTTTTGAGACGACATTCCACACTGTTATCTGAAAGAGATCAGGCCGGATATGTGCGCCCACACATCACCACCGTGGTTTAAAAAAAAGTGTAGGGGTCAGTCACTGCAGAGACAATTCCAGAACTTTTGTGATTCTGGATTTGACGTTGTTGTTGTCGCAAGCATTAGGATGGCATTAAAAACCACTCCAAGTCCGATTTGAGTGTCCAGACTGGGATACATCTATAAAAATCTGAATTAAACCGCATTTTAAATCCACCTCCAAAAGTGGTTTGGACCACATTTACAAACACTATAAAACAATCCAGATTTTCCAAAAATGGGACAGTGTGAACAAGGCCTTAGACAGAGAGGTAGCCATCAAGCCTGGATCTTTATGTGCAGTAACTGTCATTTCCTCAACTCTCCTCAAAGTTGTACCATACTGGGGAAAATACTGACCAAATTCTGACCATAGCTTTTACATAATCGATTGTCAAAGTTGAACAAGTTCGTGCTCACTTTATAGTCTACTATAAAGTCTGTTGGCAAGTTGAAAAACAAAGAAAGGTACATATTTGTCTGTCTAAATGTCCCTCAATGTCAACAAAGTCGGAGTGGCTTGAGGTGAAATTCCAGAGACAAACTTGCTCACAGTGGTGGTGATAGGAACCAGACGTCTGAAGAGTTTAATGCCCTTACAGAAAGTCATTCCATAAACTTGTTGTGAATAAGCTGCCTGAGACTTTACGGTAGTTTGGGTGTAAAGCACTTTTTTTTTTTGGTGTAAAATGCATGCAGGTAAGGCAAAATAGCTCCCAGAAAAGGTGAAGAAGAAGAGGTGACTGCATATTATCATTAAGGAAAAGCACTTTTGGCCCAGCATGCATTTTCTTTCTACGCAGCACAAGTGGAATTCTGTCCTTTCTGATTTGAGAAGTTTGACAAACACTGACCTATTTTCAAGCCAAGTTAGAAAATGAGTTGAGAATTCTCGAATCTGCCAACATAAATATCACACATCTCTGTAAACTTGTTGATATCTGTTTTTGTGGTATAGGTTGGCAGACCCCATAAGTCAAGGGCTCTATGAAAATGCCGGCATTACCAAGTCACTAATTACTTCTCTTAAAACTGTAATGGGATTACTTTTCTGATTAGCTCCATACAAATTAGTGTATGTTACTCTGTACCAAATGACCTCACTATATTAGTAGATAATGTAGCTTGTTTCAAGCATCATTTCTTAAAATAAGCTAGATTACCAGACAACACTAAACAAGAATTCACTTTATGAAATCATGAAGTGTGTACAAAGAAGTGAACTATTCTTACTACAACCTAAAATTTAAAATACTCACTTGCTGAGATTGCACCACTCAGCAGTCCACAACTAATCACATTATACTGAACCCTAGAATAAAATTGGTGCCAGTACTTCAGCGCCTCTGGATTCTAGAAAACCTACAGAAGAAACCTCTGGATTCTATTGAAATTGGATTCTAAAGAGTCAGATTTGGGTGGCCAGAGCGTCCAGAGTGACCAAAGTACTGGGACCAAGTGATTTCGGGGCTCAGTATAATGTAATTAGTTGTGGACTCCTAAAATCTAGTATCTAATATTTGTTATTCAGAGATTGTAGTAATAATATTGTACGAATAGTTCACTTCTTTATACACGTTTTCCTCTATGTAATTTCAAAAAGTGAATTATTATGCAGTGTTGGCTGATAATTTAGCTTAGCTTAAGAAATAATGCTTGAAGCAAGCTACAATATCTGCCAGCATAGTGGGATCATTTGGTACAGAGTAACATATACTAATTTTAACGGAGCTAATCAGAAAAGTAATCCCATTACAGAGATGCATCTGCAAAAAAAATTGATTGGAATCACATTTCCAAACCACTTCTGTTTGGATCAGATTTGCAAAAATCAGATTTTGTGTTTTTATAGGGTTTTGTTTTTTAAAATTATTTATTTATTTATTTTACACTTTTAGACTGTAAATTAAATGGCTACATTTGGCAACCTTGTGACTCCTGGTTCCCATCACCACCATTAAAAAAAGAAAACATTTACTGTATGTAGAATTAGCCACTCTGAATGCCTTTGTTTACATGTCAGCTACAAAATTATGCAGAGATTAGTGAAAGATCAGTGTAAATCCTCAGTTTAATACGTTGATTCAGGTAAAATCTTAGCTGTTCATACATCTATCACTATGCCCATACACACAGCAAAATCTAGAACACCTTTTATATATCTAGTATGATGAAAAAAAGCAGATCAGCGTTAACTCAGGAAGCATACCGAAGGCTAGATATTACCATCACTTTCTACAATATACTGCTGTTGAACAGTTAAGTGTCTTGAATTGCCTTTAAACCGTCCCAGTTTCAAATGTTGTCCCTCTGCTGACCCACCAACAATAACCGTACGGATTACTGAAAAATATATATCGTTTTTTTGTTGGTTTTTTTGGATACTTTTTGTGCAGTACATCTTTCAGAAAAAACATTGTATAACTCACTGTCTATGCCTCACGATACAGTTCACAATCATCATTTTTGGGAAAAAAAAAATATTAATATATATATATAGGTATACAACAGCACAGTCACCACAAAAGCGGTCAGTCAATTAGACGTCATTCTCCTTTTTGACCTGTAAAGCTGAAATGGAAGTTCAGTTCAAGATCAATACATGGAATCATTTGCGAAAGCAGTACTCGCAGCAGGCTACACCGGTGACTAACTGGAGAGTTAGGAGAAAAGAAACTTCTTGAAGTTCTCACAATCAAACCCACAGATCATCACAAACACACAGGCAAAACAAGTTTTACATAAGTGGACTTTGTAGATACGAGT
>CM067494.1:24678969-24696490 GCA_034552555.1 Semaprochilodus insignis
AATAATAATAAAATATACTTATAATGACGTTTAAAAAGACATGACATGTTGTGTTTGAGGTAAACAAGCCAAATAAGGAAATGTAAAAATGTAAAACGTGTCTGATCACACACATATACCCTGCTTAAAATTTCAGCACCTCCAACTTAAAGCACTTTACCGCACCCCTGGAACTGACTGATGCGGACAGCAACAAGCTTAACGCTAAAGAAGCTACCTGGCTATCTAGATGTTTTCTCTGGCTGAAAGTGTAAAACATTCTCAGTAAATGGCAATTTTGATTTCAGGTTGACTTTAAAGAAGAGCAGAGGTGTTATGGACTATTTACGTGTGATAATAAGCACTGCTTTGCCTGCTAAAGCATCCATTATGCTCTTTGACTTAAATGCACGTTCAGTATGATGCAGTGAATTAGAAAGGAGAGTGTCCAAGCTATATTAAAGAAACCGCATGCTAGTGTCATGCTAACATGATGAATGTGTGGGCATGTAGGCACTGACATGCTTCAAATCCATGTATGTACACCTACGCTTTACTCACGACTGGTAAAGAATTTAGTCTAACTTGAGCGTACACTTTATAATACATAGAGACCAATGATTCAGGCCAGTCTATTGGACTGTAACTGCCCTATAGGGAGGGCGCTGGACCCCCCAGAGGTAGAGAGCCTGCTGTGAATACAAATCATTTTTGATCATATGTATAAGCAGACAAGTGGGACTCTACAGGCAATCTACAGGTTAACTCAACCAGCAAGACATTTGTTCCACGTTTGTCATCTCTGCTTCTTAACTGGACTCAACCCAGCTTAGCCAACCCCATCGGTGCAGACAACGCTGCCCATACAACGCTGCCCAACGCTCCAGCGTTGTCCTCCACTGGAAAAAGTGATGCACTGAATATGCTTGATTCAGACTGAAAGCTAAAACTGTGTTGATATGTTTTATTCACGTGGGAAACGAGGGGCACATTTCAATCAAATAAATTCAAAGCATCACTTTTTTTCAGTGTAGCGTAATCTGGCCTTGGGCTTAAAAATGCGGCGAAATGTGGTGTGTAGGCACTGACGGCTCTGCTCTTCCTCCTCCTCCTCCTCCTCGGTTCCCTCGGGCAGCAGGAGACGCTCGTGGCAAGGGCTGTGCGGAGAGCGGTCAGCAGTCTGACCCTCTTGACTGGTGCCCAGCTGCAGCCGTCGCATGTGCCTAACCACCGCTGTGGCATTGAACGCTTGCTGTGTGAATGAGAGAGAATAAAAAAAGATGCATCACTTCTTTCCTCCCACGATCACCTTTTTATAGGTTTACATCAAGAACTAAAATTATTTTCTACATGAATATATGCCATATTTGCAAATGACCTCAGTTCTCATTGGCTGTGTTGGGCCTCATTCAAAAAAGCCACCCAGGCTGAAACTGAAAACGTCAACAGGCTATGCTTGTTTACACTGAAGAGGCAGACCTATGCAGGTGTGTTGGTTTTTATGACCTCACAAAACAAATCAAAGTGTGTCATTTTTCAGCTTAATATTACACTCATAATTAAAAGAATAGTTGCACCCAGAAGGAAGTGTGGGATTGCAGTGCTATTGGGAAGGAAGATAAAGGTTACCAGGAACAATAAATGATGATACATTTAGACTGATATGGACAATATTTATTGAGCTACACATACAGAAGTAGTGTCTCTCAGTATGGCGTCAAGCCGCCACGTTTGCTAATGAAACATGCCAGACGTCTCGGCATGGAGTTGTAGAGGTTCCTAATGGTGTCCTGTGATAATCCATCCCATGCAGCTTGAATATTCTCACACAGTTCCTGCAGATTGTGTGGTAGGGGTGGAGGTGGAGCGACAATTCCTTCTGGACGTGCAACAAACCGTTTATCTTGGTGCTGACCACGGTGCCTCCACACACAGATTCGTTGGTCGTCTCCACCAAGACCAAAGCAGGACTCGTCACTGAGTCACTCCATGACAGTCTGGCATGACACCATCGCAGTATTTGGCGACATTGACGTGGTGTTAAGGGAAGTCGTCATACAGGTCTGCGTGCATGTAGTCCTGCCAATGGTGCTGGCACTATCAAGATGATTCATGGAGGGCATCACTGCTCGCTGAATGTCCGCAATCGTGGCTGTTGGGTCAGTCAGGTACAGCAATAAGGCCCATCCTTGCTTACATCACATGCGCAGCTGAGGGTGAAACTTGAATCATTTGTGGTCTCACAATGTCAAACCTACCCACCAAGTTTCATTCCTGTTGGTTGATTCCTTCTGGAATCAGCTATTTGTGCAACCACTCTTTTTGTGATGAGTGTATATACAGACTGTATAAAACTTCACCAGCGGCACGCTACATCAAATTCTTAATCCAAAAACTGAAAACATTTTTTTTGTTCTGTGATATGGACTCTTTAAGTTCAAAGATATTCCTGCACATTGCTAGAAGATGTTTTTTAAGCTGTATGAAAAGATGGCTTGAAATGAGGGACAGAAAGAAGGATAAAAGGGAAAAAAACAGGGATGGTGAGAGAGAGAGAGAGAGAGAGAGAGAGAGAGATTTAAAAAATTATAAACAGGGAATGAGAGATTCAAATGACTTCAGGAGAGATTCAAATAACTGAATGAAAGCACAGATGAGCCGCGGCTCCAAGCCAGTCACCGACCTTCCACTTGCTCTTGGCAAAGTTCTTCCTGATTTGAGCGCTGACGGACTCGTGTATGTTCTTGTCCAAAGCCGTGTCTCCAGCAATCCTGGAGAAAACAAAAACAAAACAGCTAATTCACTCGGTTCTCTCCATGGATCAGAGTTAGTCATCCGTTATTTCTGCCAATGACAGCAATGGCTAAAGTCCCTTTGGAGCAGCCAGGGTGGATAGAAAATGTGGAATCAGATCCATCCGGCTGTCCTTGAGCTTAGCCACCAAAGCTGTTATCAGTAAAAATGTCCAACTTTAGGGACAACTTCAGATGAAGGAGAAAATCTACTAATCTACTATCATTTCAAATGATTTGTTCCTAATCAATCAAAGATCTAGGCTAAACAAGTCACTACGTGAGCGAGAAAAGTTCTTGCATGGAAAATATTGAATTCAACACTTTTTCCTATTAGCAGTTAATGACCATTCGTGAGTTTCATGGTACAATATGTAAGGGACAGCAACAACAATACACTTAGTTGCTACTTTATTTGGTACACCTACTTTGTACCTACATTTGTTGGTTAGTTTAGGTTTAAAATTGCTGACTGCAACCTGTTTGCTGCTACGCACAACTGACCAGCTGCATTCTACCTCTGCCATATGCGGGGCCAGCCCTGCAACACAGTGGTGCCCAATATACCAATATATACTGATATCCACCCAGCAGCCGTAACATTAAAACCCCCTCCTTGTATCTACACTCACTGGTTATCAGGTTACTGCTCTGCACTGGTCATCAGGTTACTGCTTAAAACAACTAAATTTCCATCCCTAGTCACTACTGAGGTCAGTATGGCCCACCCAAATAATCGATTGGTCATCAAAATGATATTGGCTCAGTGGTGCTCCTGTCCTGCACATTTTAGTGCTTTCCCTGTTCCCAACATGCCCTGATCCAACTAATCAGCTCATTAACTGGCCCATCATGACTTGAAGTGGGTCTGCTGGGAGGCCGGAAAACACCAAGACGTGCTGTGCAGTATTCCCGGACTAGTTAAAGGGGGGCTCATTGTGAACATACAAAGTGGAACAACAGTGTGGTTCCTGGAAAAAACGTAATAAACTGTGAACTTACAAGCGTACAATTGATGCGTTATGGAGTGCAATGCAGTTACGTACCAAGGGTGTTGCAGTGCCTGCTCACATGTGTAGCGCAGATTTGGGTCTCTCTCCATTAGATGCACAATAAAGTCCTTAGCTGAGAATAAAAAAAAGATATAGCTTAGAATATATTCGTCATATTCTAGTTTCTTCCATACGGTCATAACACAGAACAGGCATAGGCCCAAAAAAGAGAAAAGCTTGATCTAATTTTCTCTTTTAAGGATTTCATTAGCCACTGTCACAGACACAATGTGAAAATTTAATTAAGCTCAGGAGTGTATAATAATAATAATAATAATAATAATAATAATAATGTTTTTATTATTATTGTAGTTGAAATACATAGCAGAGTAAGAAGGTCTACCTGAATCAGAGATGTCATCCCAGTATGGGGAGTCAAATTCATACTCCGCCTTCAGAATTTGCTCGAAAAGCTTGGCATCATTCTCATCGTAAAATGGCGGGTAGCCACACAAACTGTGAGCACAGGACAGAGAGCAGAGGATTTAGACAAGGGGGTCTTAGACAACACAATACAGCACAGAGAAAAACAAACAGCATGAGCATTTATGTATTTTTGTACAAATGGAGCTTATTAAAAATAGATTCTACTAAGTGACTGATGAAATACAACAGTAAACATTATACGCATCACAAACACTGTTCACATCAAGATGGTTTATTCAGTTCTATTTCATTTCACTTGCTAAATATGTTTATGTAAAAGGTGCTTGGTTCTACTGAATTTAGGAATACTGATGAACTAGGCACTACCATATTCTGCAAGTTGGAATTCAGTCAACTCTCCCACAGACACTGGTGTTAATCATGTACAAAGAGACATTTGCTCAGCCACTGCAGAGGATTTGTGTTATGGTATTTTGGGAAAACAAGCTGATAAATATTATAAACCATCTCTCCATCTAACCTAACCTTGTCTATCTACATACCTCCAGATTTCTAATATGATCATATCAGTTATTCTCAAGTTATCTGCTGAGATTTGATCACCATATTAAATATGAAGTAGAATATTAGTAGCATCACATTAGAAACATTTAATACAAGATATAACAAATATATATAAATACACGTCCTGCACTGTATACATAAATATAATGAAAATACAAACGGTATTATAGCTTTCAATAGCAGAGCTCTAACACCCCAGTCAGTAGCAGTACTCACAGTATGTAAGCAATAACGCCGATGGACCAGCAATCCACTGCTTTGCTGTACGGCTTCTGTGCCAACACCTCAGGAGCTGCCAAACAAACCAATATGTTCACAAACCCAAAGCTCGCAATATTCGCAGACCCTATTCACACTCTTATTAATGACCTCAACCTACATTTAATGCTATAATTTAATAGCTAGGAATGAAGGGGACTTGTCTACCTGTACTGTCTTGAATATTAACACTGTTTAACAAATTAATCAATCTGAAATTTTGTAAAAGAAAGAAAATGAGCTGAAAATGTTCCAAAATTACTTAAAACAATCTTTTCCATTAACGTTCACTCAAAGTTAACAATGTAGTTTCCTTCTAGTTTCTCCTCTGAAGTTACTATTTGAGATGCAATGGTTTGTTATGACTGTGAAGATACAGAGGTGCAACTTTAAGTAAAGGGTGCATGATGTATCCCCCTCCAAATTAGCTATTTGAATGCTTACTGTTCAAATGAGTCTCACTGTCTAAAATGTACGAGACAGATGTTATCTTTAGCGTTCTAACCTGTTTTATGCTCACAGCATTTACAGAGTCATATACAAAAATCTGATTTTAGATTTTATAAGTGAAAATACGTTAACATCTCTTCTACAGGAAGCAAACAAACATCATTTTGTCAGCATTTTTAGGGCTCAATTTCAATTTATTTTTTAGTTTACATATAGGAAAACAAAACAAAAAAAAATGTGTGTACATATGAATGTACATACAGTGGTGCTTAAAGTTTGTAAAATCTTTAGAATTTTCTGTATTTCTGCATAAATTTGACACAAAACTTCAAGTTCCAAGTTCAAAGTTTTCCAAGTTTCAGATTCAGATTTTCACACAAATCATGAAAGCAGATAAGGAGAATCAAATTAAACGAACAAGGCAAAAATATTAGACTTGGTAATTTATTTATTGAGAAAATTATCCAATATCCAATATATCTGTGGCAAAAGTATGTGAACCTTTGACCCCCTTGTGCAGCAATAACTGCAACTAAACGTTTCCGGTAACTGTTGATTAGTCCTGCAGATGGGCTTGAAAGAATTTTAGCCTATTCATCTGTTGAACTGTGTTATGTTCCTGTTATGTACAGTGTTGAGTGCAGGGTGTTCTATGCAAAGGAAAATCAAATCACTTAGAAAATCGACCTGTGTGTTGACTAGCAGAGCCTACACTTTTGCATCCGTCTGCATATGGACAACAGTATGAACTAGTACGAAAGTAAAATGTATTATTACCAGTAACCAGTTTCCCCCCAGTTTTACCTACACGAAGGTGCGCCTTATTAATATGTGAATGCAGGCCTCACTTATGTGTGATGGAGCTTCTTACCTACGTATCCAGGTGTTCCACATGCGGTGCTCATCACACTGCCTGAACCTTCGATCTTAGACAGGCCAAAATCACTGATCATGATCTTGGAGTCCTCGTCCATGCTGTAGTACAGCAGGTTCTCTGGCTGTGGATACACACACACACACACACACACACACACACGATAAGACACTGTAATGCACACATACACAACTATCTTCTCTTCCTTTGCTCTTACGCTCACTCTAATACACCATGTTCTAAGAGAGGCTTAATTAGCTCACCCATGTGTGAGGATTAATCTGTACATCCTTCACTTCACTGCCTGTAAACAAATGAGCTCGTTAAGCCCAGAGACTAACGGGACTAATAACACTGACCTCAGAAACCTTGGAGGAAAACAAGTGGCAAGTTAATTAGTTACTATCCACACTGGCTCTCGGGATTGGAGTGACGAAGAAAGGGTAAAATCAGAATGGACCCATTACACAGCAGTAGACGTTGAGTCTATTCAGAGACTGATTAGTTGTCAGTTTGCACGGTAATAATAAATGTTTTAAACTGTCCTACTATCTTCTCTGACAGTACAAACACCTGATGGGCACACCCCTTAACATACAGTATCTCATAATTATGACTTACTTTCTCATATTGACTTACTATCTCAAAATGATAACTCTCTCAATTAAGCCTTAGCATCTCATAATTATGACTTAGCATCTCATAATTATGACTTAGCATCTCAATTATGACTTAGCATCTCATAATTATGACTTAGCATCTCAATTATGACTTAGCATCTCAATTATGACTTAGCACCTCATAATTATGACTTACCACCTCATAATTATGACTTAGCATCTCAGTTATGCATCCCATAATGAATTAGTTTCTCATAATTATGACTTACTATATGACCTTTTTCCTTTAAAAGGTAGAAATGGGCTTCCATGTCTGTAAAATGACAATTGCTGGTGTTCTCAGGAAAATGAACCAGCCACCCTGTAGTCCAGACCTTAGTATTGCTGAATGTGTTTGAATGTGTTTCAGACAAATACCCCTGTAGATATCTCTGAAAAACTGAAAGCAAGTCTCCTGAAAAGAATGGAAGCTCAGGCAAATGATGGACACACTAAATACTTGCAAACCTGCAACTGCTGTATATTTAGTTGATCAGGCATCAGGAGTTATTTGCTAAATATCTATTTTCCTCTTTTTTTGGCAGTGAAAATGGAATAAATTGTACTTCATGACTGCTTTGATCAAAAGGTAAATAAATCAAAGGTGGTCTCTGATTTTTACACAGTGCTGTAATTGACAGTGGCAGAGTACAAAATCACAAAAGACCTCTCACAAAAACTAAAAGTTAATCAGTTTCATATTTTGAGTCTTCAGACCTAAATATTATCAGACCTCCATCCTCGTAGAAACCAAATATTGACAATAGGAATATCACCAACGGCAACTGCTAACCTTCATTACTATGAAATATGGCCTGCTTACAGACTGGAAAAAGAACATCTGGCTTTCCAAATTCTGAATGGAAGTTTATTCTTTGCTTTTCTGGATGGAGAAACAAACATTCTCTCCGAAAGAAACAAAACCCCAGGCTTTCAGAAAGGAACACTTCAAAACACTTCTGCTGCTGCCTTCAGCAGCTGCCGGATCCAGCAGCACCTATAACGTTTGTCTGATTGTGTTGCATGTTAAATACTGAGGAGCATGACTTTTCTGCTTTTCAGGAAAACTTTGTTCCAACTTCCAGTGGTAATAAAGTACTGCTCTTTAGCTATATGGGACAACAGCTGTTGGGCCTGAGCCTGGAAATGAATGATACACTTGGCGATGGCACCTTGAGGCTCTTCAGTCATCATGGACAATGTAAGGTCTTCAGTAAACAAAACAGACAAGCAGCCGGAGCCATGGAGAATATGAGATGATGTAGTCTCCTGGGCTTTACAGAAACCTGGCTGACCGCTGAAACCCCCTGATTTCATAGTTGCACTGGACTGTTTATGCATCATGCATGTAGGCCAAAACATGAAACATGAAAGTGAGGAGAAGAAGAGGGTAGGTGGACTTCTGCTGGTTTTTGTGAATGATGGATGATGCAATCCAGAACATGCAATTGTAAACACAGGTTTGCAGCCTGTGAGCATCTAATTCCTGGATGCTGGTTACAGCACATGCTGCAGGAGTTGCAATGCATTCAGCAGTTTGAACACTATTGTGATCTTTAGCTTTAACCTAAAGGATATTTGTGATATTATTCTCCTTTTTACTGAGTAATTTGATTCTGTGATATTAGTGATAGCATGCATACTGCTTTGCAATTGGTCTATGGATACTGGAGTCATGGGGGGCAGGGTGCCTCAATTCCATCACAGGTGACCTGGCGGGAATCAAACCCTTCTTGCTGTGAGCTGATTGCACTACCCACTGCGCCACCAAGCCGCCCCTCTAAGAATACATCTTTTTCTCATACTGTAAATAAGTGCATAATCTCATAATTATGACACAATAAGTCATTATTCTACATAGAATTTATATAGCCAGAATGTTGAAACTGATGGCAGTTTTAAAATGTGGCACTATTGTTGCATCTTTCTGTGTCAAAATACATATCGCATATGTATCGTGATGCTTTATACTGTATCATTTTGCTTTATCGCCCATCCCTGATTTACTCACATGGGCACATAACTAACTGATTCTTCTAGCTTTTGGTGATGATCCTGTACAGTTTTATTGCCACTCTAATCAGATTCACTTCTGAAGCTGGAAGAACTCAACCAGGTGTTAAATTAATAGCAAAGCAAAGCAAAGGTGCATTCTGGTTGAACCACAGTGCATGTAAAAGCCAGACACCAAAATTCATTTATTTAATTTCCAGTCAAAATGGCCAAGTAATTCATTTTCCAGCATCAGGAAATTAGCAGAAAATCTATTTAACAGAAAGATGCATGAAGAACAGCTGAATCTATTTTTCAGTACTTTGTGTGCCCTTATAACAGTTTCCATGCCTTCTGTTCTTTCGGTAATTTGCAAAGGTTCTTCTGTTTTGAAAGTTTCCACATCCTTTCATCCCATCTGTTTATCTAATGGTCATGGTTTTGATAGTCTACCGGTTTTTCCTTTTGAACACCAGCTTTGGAAACTCATGTTTTTTCCACTTATTTTCCATTTATTTTCCCCATTTTTATGCAAGTGGTTTATCATAAGCTATCATCATAAAATGAGTCACCTTGTGTGTTTAAGGCTCCCGCAGATGCCAGTGCATGAGGATGATGGGGGCTATAAATACCTGCGGGGTTGGGGTGACGGGATTCATAGATTGAGAAGAGGTGGCACAGTGCAGGGAATGTCTCGTTCCATGTGTGGAAAATGGCTCCAAAGCAGATGTTAATGATTGGCTAAAAGGAGTGACTGCATTTGGGTGTGCCAAAGACCATAGTGTGAAGGAAGTAGCTGAATCTGCAGGTGTATGGAAGCGTATGGTCATAGGGGTCTACCAGCAGAGGCAAAAAACCCAGTCTACAGGGAATTCTTCTTAGAACTGTGCCAGGGAAGGCATTCACCAAATCTGGCCCAATTCTTTGATGCAGGAGTGTCTGAACATTGATGTCACCTACATCCAGAAACTTGCGCAGTACATGCCAAATCCAATCACAGCTGTTATTCGTGCTTGCATGGGTATTAAGTTCATATCTAATCTCAGAAATATCTCTAGTCATGTTGACTGGAAATTTCATTTTAAATTGTTGCTATTAAACAGGTATAAATGTTCTTAACTTTTTAGTTCATGGCATGAGATTGTATTCCAAGACCATGACAAAATCACACGTGGTCGCAGACTTTTGCACAGTATTGTAGATGTCAATAAACACACTGTGTGGCTAAAAGAAGTGCTTGATTCTATTACTTTTTAGCCTGTATTGTACATATTAGTTTGTGATTATGACTGTTTAGTGCTGCGTCGCGTCTGATCCGACTGTCTCGCTCTGCTTATTTCGCCTTTCTTTTAACTGGTGCCACTACACGTTCTCCCAGCTCCCCACTGAGGCCTCACCTTCAGGTCTCGGTGTACGATGCCCATGTCATGCAGGTACTTCACAGCGTCCAGGATCTGCTGGATGAGCTTGCTGGCGTCTTTCTCCGTGTAAAATCCTTTTTCCACAATCCTGTCAAAGAGCTCCCCACCAGAAACCCTGCAAACAGGAAAATATGCTGTCAAAGCTGCTCCCTCACACTCCCTCTCACACACATACATACACTTTTACACTTTCTGTAGACAGACTGCCTCACAGCAGGGCCACTCCGAGCCAGCTGGTGATGTTCTACTCCTCCTTCACCCCCAGGGGGAGCTCCATCCACTCGTTTCACTGCCAAAACACTTACCACTCACTACCCCCACACACGGACATATTTGGTTAAGTCAACTCTGAAGTGTGAATCATCATAACTCTGCTGTACATATTTGTATTATTATTTCTTTTTTGTTCCTAACGTCATTAGCGATGCAAGCTGTTTTTCCTATTCAATCTGTTGGTGTGATATGTGCTCCTAAAGTAACTGCAATATAAAAAGACTGATGATGTGAACGCAAAGTGCTCAAATGACATGACAGAACAAACAAGCACAGTATGTTTTAATTAGCAATGCATAAAACTGGGAGACCCTAGCACCGGGGGGGTGGGGGGGGGGGGGGGGCAGGATATGAGGGTAAACCATATGTCCCAAATGTATTATACAAGTGTAAATATCTTTATGAAATAGTAATACATATGGATGCACCAAAATTAACATTTTTGACCGAAGCCGAATCAAAACAAAAGGACATATTTGGCCGAAGGCCGAATACCAAGCACAGTTTTTACTGATCACAGTGTTTAATTAATTTCACCACTTTTTCACCATTGCATAAATTAAATAGGCTAAATCTCAGATAGCAAGCAGATGTGGGCCACAACTGGCAAAGATATGGTACTGCTGGGCCACTGTTGGCACTGGCAATCTGCTGTGAGCCAAAGGTGGCCCACATATTTACAACATGCATTTGGCCCACCTGTCCCAAAACACATCTGGTCCACTTCTGGCACAGATACAGCAGAGTTGCCTACTTTTGGCTGAGGCATGGCACTAATACGGCACTTATGTGGCCGACAACTTGCTACCAGGAGTGGTCCACCCAAGTGCCATCAACCCACCTGGCAAGTGGGCCAGATGAAAATGGGGAATGTGGGCCAGATTTAGGCCAGAAGAATTTTGCTGGGATGTATTTTTGTCTTGGTTTTCAAAGACAAAACAACTACTAAACTGCATGTGGGTGAATAAAATGTAATCTAATCCAAACAGAATCTCCACAGACAAACACTGGCAATAGAAAAAGTCGTGCTGAAGAGCTCAGAGACTTCAAACATGGCACAGTCAAACTATGGGACCTTTGCCACAATTCCGTTCAGTCCTTTGCCCTGCTAGATCTGCCCGAGTCAACTGGAAGTGGTAGTACTGTGAAATGAAAGTGTCTAGGAGCAACAACAGCTTAGCCACAAAGCAGCTGACCACTCAAATTCACTGAGTGGTTAACTGAGTGGTTAACTGAGCGGAGCCACAGATTGCTGAAGCGCACAATGCATTCAAATTTGCTATCTTCCATTAAATCACTCTTTTATAACTGACTCTAGAAGCAACATCAGCACAACAAGTGTGTTGGGAGCTACATGAAATGGATTTGGCTGGTCATGCATCTGCACACAAGCCTTAGATCACTATGCGAGATGCCACGTGTTGGCTAGAATGGTGTAAAGCATTCTGAAAGAAAAAATGGTGTAAAGCACTCTGAGCAGTGTTCTGAAGTGTGTTCTTTGGAGTGATGAATCATGCTTTGCTATCTGGCAGTCTGGTGGGTGACTCTGGGTTTGGTTTGGTGGATGCCAGGAGAATGGCAATTTGTGTCTATGGAAATTACACGACTATGTGCTTGATCTTAAACACAGGTGTGGCTAAAACACCTGAATGCAAAAATTTGGAGGGGTGTCCACATACTTGTGGCCAAGTAGTGTATAAGTTTCGAGCACACACAAGCACTCACACTCGATCTCTGGCTGAGATTAAAGGTCTGGCAGGCTTAATGCCTTTCAGCTTGAATAGCAGAGTGGAGCCACCCCCCCAAGGAGTGGTTGTTAATAGCATCCCTCTCTCTATCCCCTCTCTTTCTCCATCCCTCACTTTCTCAGATACAGATACACCCACTCATTGTCAAAAAAACAGCTGCACAAATAGTTGAACCCAGAAGGAATCAACCAACAGGAATGAAACTTGGTGGGTGGGTTTGACATTGTGAGACATGCGAATGATTCAAGTTTCACGCTCAGCCACGGATGTGATGTAAGCAAGGACAGCTCTCATCATTGTACCTAACGGATCCTACAGCCTGTTAGTGCAGCACCATTGTCAGATGGCTGCACTACGCAGGACTACATGCACACGGACAGTTACAACGACTGCCCTTAACACCACGTCAACGTCACCAAAGACTGCAATGGTGTCGTGCCAGACATGGAGTGACTGATTGGCAGCAGGTCATCTTCAGTGATGAGTCCTGCTTTTGTCTTGGTGGAGATGACCAATCCCACCCCATCTATCTATTACCTTTAGCCATCTCCCTCATGCCTCTCTTTCCATTCTTTAAACTCCCCCTCAATCACTCCTAATCAACCAACCAATCACCAACCGACCATTTAGTGCAAAAGTTATGGCGCCATTAATATTTTATGTTCCATTTTTCAGCAAATAAACTAAATTGTGCACTATATTTGCAAGAAAACACCATTTTTATGTGTGTTCCCTGTAAAGGATGTAACCAATTATCACATGTAATTTGACTGGGAGTGTTCAAACATATTGTGTACTGCGACTCTAGGTCTACCCCATCACACAGTGCTACCAAGCTGGGACAGTAAATGTTAGCATGTACTTTTAAGTTAGATAAAGCTCCACTGCATATTTTTAAACTGCCACCAACTCAACACGCTTGCAGGAGAATGCTGCCAGTGAACTGTCAATTCTGTCACTTCAGATAACAGACGCCTGCATTGGCTGACATCAGGCTGAGTGATGGAGGGAGAGGGAGGGCCATCCTACTTACCCAAAGAGAGCAAGGCCAATTATGCTCTCTAGAACTACAGGCCACAGATGGTTGTGGTATCATCAGGGACCGAACATGCAATCTCCTGACGATAGGGCCAATAGTCCTCCTGAGTTCTACAACGGCCATGAAGCTAAATCTAAAATCATGTTTTGTAGAAAACTTGGTCACATCTCAATACTCTTCCTATTTCTCATTTCAGCTGACTAGATCAAACCTAGGGTTGGCAGCTCCTAGCCTCTTTCCTAATCCAAACCTTTAGAAGAGGAAATACTCAACCAGGCGAGATCCGTACTGACAGGCAGTCTACACTAACAAACAGAAACTGGAGGAGGAGCCGCTGAGATTAGAAACAACTACTACTGGTACTACTGGCGCTCTCGCTTTCTCTCCCCCTTTCTTTTTCACTTCCTCTCTCTCATGACATTTCACTGTTGGGTGGGAAGACACTGGTGTCAGTATATTCTCCCAGTTCTACTCAGTGGGCACGCTGCACCCGTGTTCGTCTGCCTGCCTGCCTTTACCTTGATTTCTCAGTGGACGAGACAATAGAGAGTCTCTGAGGCACATGTGTAATTAAAGGGGCTTGACATCACGCGTAGGAGAGCAAGCATGGCACACGGTGACACACACACACTCACACACTCACACACTCACACACTCACACACTCACACACTCACACACTCACACACTCTTCACATATCCCAAACAACATAATACATGGAAATGTAATAAATGAAGAATGGTCTCTGACTTGGGCAAAGGTTTGAATATGGACAGTAGGGAGATGATCCTACCAATATTTTGTGAGGATAGAACTGTCCCAATATTTTGGCAAATTCATTCTCGTTATCTTTATAGTGGATCATTCCGATGTGCCTACAAGAAGCTCCGTCTCAAAGATGAGGTTTAGGCATGTTGGAATTTGACTGGCCGAAAGGGAGGGGGCTATCTGAAGGCTGATGTCACAACGTGAAAATATACCTCATCATACCTCCTGCCAGACAGGGATGAGGTGAGAGCTGATCAGTGTGGTAACGGCAAGTTATCAGGACTGTCAGTCCACATACCACGTTAGCTAGCGCTAACTAGCAAACTAACCCTTGCTTCTGTCATCTGTAGGGTAGCAGAATTAACATAAAATGGGTGAATACATCAAGTTGAGTTGAATTTCAGTCTAGGAAGCCCATGAAAGTGTCACCACTAATGAACTAGTTTATATGCATTGCAGGAAACACAGCAGCTAGAAAAGGCTGAGGAAGAAACAGGTCAGGGTTTCAGGTGAGGTTCTAATTATAAGTTCTAGTGTGGAATTATAGAGAATCAGCATTAAAGTTAGGTTTAAGATTTTAACCTTTGAAGATCTACATATTTGGTCATATGTTTTGAAGAAACAACTTACATCAAAACCAGTTGGGTTTATAATATCCCATTCACTCAATATTTATAACTGTACTCTAAAATAAATGTGACCTATTTGGAATTATGTGTGTATATCATATGTATCCTGTGTATGTATGTATGCATGTATCTTATTCATCAATGCATCATTTCATTACACATAGTAAACTCAGATATCAACTAAAGATGCCACAGGTCTATTAGTAAGCAAACAACTGCCTAAAGTTAATTTTTGCTTAGTATTTGGCCTTTTATGGTCTATAGGGGTTTTAATATTGCATGTTATTAAACTCTTTGGTTGTAAGCTATTAAAATTGAAGGGATGGGATGCTGTGTCCCTAACAATGTTGAGACCAAATCTTGACATGAGCTTAAGAAAGTCACTCCAAATTGAAACTTCAAAACACTTCAAAACAGGTACAATGTATAAGACAGATGTTGCTAAACAACTAACTTAGCCTGTCCTGCCTTGTAATACCACTTTGTACCTCAAGAGGTGATAGTGAGTCGCTGTAGCATCAGTCCAATATGAGTGGATGAATAAGCACTGCCCTGATGGCGTATTCTAACCTCTTGTCAATTATGTCGAAGGTTCGGTTCCTGGTTAAGTAATTTAAGGATAAGTAGCCAATCACAGCCTTGTTCAGCAGCAACCAAAAGAAGTGACAGAAATAGAAGCCAAACTAAAGTTAACACTGGTGTTCTAGAATCTTCTAGATTGGTAAGTAAACAGCCGTTAATGCTAGCACTGAGGAAGAAGGGTTGTGTGTTTCCTTGTTTCTTATGATAGGTGGTGGACACCAACTTTCTGATAACATGTTGCCCCCTTCTGTTTATAGTATGAACTTGACAAATTGCCCCTTTAACATGCTAGGTAAACACTGTTAAAGCTCCTCAGTGCATTCCCTGGGAAACTAAGCTGCTAAAACAGCCCGTCTTGAATTCACTGTGGTTAGGATTGCAAGATTTGCATATAACAACTTGTATAGCCCACAGCAATCTAACCCTCCCACTGATGTTCAAGGGTACTGCATATTTCAGCCAGGACTGTTTTTTTTGAATGAGGCCCAAACAGTCGATCACAACAGTGAGTGTGTTCAAGACAAAAAAACCCATGTATTAAATATTTGTCATCAGTTACTGGTACACAAAATGTTCTTGGTGGACTGAAGGTCAGGTGAAAATAACAACGAAAACAACCCAAATATGTGCCTTTTCAACACTGCATTAAATATGGTGACCTTTCTACCAGTATAGAGATAAGCATGCTAAAATGGTGAAACAGTAATCTTCCCCAATTCTGCCCTTATAAAGTCAATCTCTGCTCTAGTTTCTATCAGCTCATCTCTGACACAGGCTTCCATGCTGTCTCTCTGGGTAGATGTGCATGCCTTTGCTATGCAGTTATGTACTCTTTTTGGACAGAAGAGCTGTAGAAATAAATCTGTATTTCAGGAAAAATAGAAATATTTAGATAGGGAGTCTGCTCTCCGTCTCTCGTCTCGAGAGCGGTGAGTAGGAAAAGCAGCGAATGGTGACATGCCAGCTCAAAATGTGTATTCTTTAGAGATGAAAGTATTGGCTGCAAGTTGCACTCTCTTAATGCAGCGTGATTAACTGGGAGACACCTGCTTCCAGAGACAGAACCCAGCTATCTGGCAACCATTTCCTGCTCTGACTGGGCTACAGTGTATGGCATAAGGATGAGGGTTTGCGTGCCAAAAAGTGAGAGGTCAGCACACAGTTATTCTGTAATGATGTCAACAAGGGAATGGGTTCCTGAATCAGTCCCTGTCATACATACTTCGGACAAAACGAAAGCACTTTTCAGCTTCAGGAAAAGAACAGAAAACATACTCAACAGAAATCTGCACAGAAGCCTTTGTAGTTTGTATTTATCTTTATTACTGCTTCTATTCTTTTCAGAAGACTTGCTTTCAGTTTTTCAAAGAAATCTGCAGCCAAACCTTAAAAGCCAAAAAGCCAAACCAAATTCAGACTTATCAGTCCACAGAACTTTAATCAATACCTCAGGGGTTCAGGGTTCTAGGGCAAATTTTCATTTATTTTGTTTATTTACTTTTTCGAGTTGTGCTCCTAGACAGCTACGCATCACTTCAGTAACAACAAAACTTTTCCCCACAGGAAACAAATTCTAGCAACCACCTGGGATACTACTGTAACAGCCTAGCTATACCATAGCTAGCACCTGGGAAAACACAACAGCAGCTCAGCAAAACCAAAACAGCCTCGCAACATCTTACTACTTGTAAAATCAAAGAAACAATCTAGAAACACTTTAGTAACCATCTGGGACTTGTTAGTTAGTTCACAACCCCCACCCCCACCTTCGTACCCAACCTTCTTATTCTTAATCTTAGTAGTAGTAGTAGTAGTAGTAGTAGTAATAGTAGTAGTAGTGGTATAACTACCAGGGGTTGTCCGATCTGTTTTGTTTTTTTGTTTTGTTTTTCTTTTCAGGGCTGAAACTAAATTTACCTTTTCAGGGCCATAAATTTACCATAAATTTGATGTTTCTAGTGTGAAAATTAGCAAGAATGCAGCTACTAACAACATTAAATTAATATTAGTAGACAAGTACAAAAAGGGCCTAAAAACATACATGCATGCATATAT